>CM027406.1:92468365-92495966 GCA_015711505.1 Sylvilagus bachmani | reverse complement strand
CTAGGGCCGGCCTCCGCCTCCTCCCTCCCTTGCCCCTTGGCCTGCTTCTCCCTGGTGTGCCTCTGACCCTTGGCTCTGGCTACAGTGTGGGGTGGCCCCCTCCCCACCTTGCCCCAGGAAATGGAAGCGGTACGAGACCGAGGCTGGAGCGCCCGCCCTTGACCGGGGTCATTCACTCACGGCCAGCCTGGCGCCTGCCTGGGTTACTGTCTAGGGCCAGGCCATCCTGCCCCAGCTGGAAGCAGAACTGGGGGGAGTTGGGGTGAGAAGGAGCAAGAGGAGGTGTGACTGACAGGGCACCGGATGGCGCTGATCTCTGTGCCAGCCTGAGTCCAGATGGCTGAGCCCGGCGTGGCCAGGTGGCCGCACCAGCTTCCCACCCAGGAGGAGCCGGCCTGCGGGGCTGCCTGGCCTTCAGCCTCCAGGGCCCCTGACCGTGTGTGTGCCTGCACCTCCCAGCACCCCTGCGGGCTGGGGCCTGGCCCAGGTCTCCCTGCCGGTTTTTTTTTTTCCAAAGGTTTATTTATGTATGTGAAAGGCAGAGTTAGACAAAGACTGATGATCTTCCATTCCATCTTCGGGGTCACCCCCCAAGGGGCTGCGACAGCTGAGTCTGGTCAGGGTGAATGAAGCCAGGAGCTTCTTCCGGGTCTCCCACAGGGTGCAGGGCCAGGCGCTTGGACACCTGCTGCTTGCCCAGGCCATTGGCTGGACTGCAAAGTGGAGCAGCACGGGATGCTGGCGTCGCCCGCCAGCCCCGGCGTGGGTCACCTCCCTGCTTCCCCTGGTCACTGGTGACCCCGGGGTTTACCCGGAGGGCGGGCAGAACGCAGCCGCCTGGCTTCCTCTGGGCAGTGGCCTCTGCTGGCCGCACAGCCGAGGGTGCGGCCCTGGCCTGGCTCCCCACAGCCGCCTCCCGTGGGACTGGGCCCTGCGGCCTCTCGCCGGAGGAGCTCCACCTGGCCGGCTCCTTCCCCTCCCCTTTGCCCTCTGGAGTGTAGCCTCCACCCAGCTTCCAGGCCAGTTCTGACAGCCTGGCTGGCACCCTCCTTGCCCCCAGAGGGACTGCCTTGGGCTGGGGGCTGCATTGGCCCCAGGGCGCAAGCCGTGTGGACACTCTACCTGAACAGCTCCCTGCTGTATCCCTTGTGGGAGCTCTGGCTGCGGGGGGATGGGAGGCTGTGTGTGTTGTGGGAGAGGTGGGCGGGGCAGGGCCACCTGCAGCCGGGGCGGGCAGTAACTGGAGCTGGGCGTGAACGGGCAGGGCAGGTGCAGTGAGAACAAAGGCCCCTGTGGAAGTGGGAGGTTCCCCGGCCAGGGCCCACCTGTCTGCTGCTGTGCTCCGTGCCACGGGCAAAGTCCCCAAGAGGCCCAGTGACCAGCCGCACTGGGTGCCAGCCCTGGCCACGCCCTCCCACCCATCCTGTGTCCTGTTCCCAGCAGCATGAATCATGGGCTGCCCTGTGACCCACTGACCTGCACCCAGAGGGCCCCCGGGCCCCAGCTGGGGGCAGATGGCCTGTGGGCCAGGCTGTGCCAGGCTCAGTGTGCCCAGCCCCCACAGGCCTCCCCACAAGGAGCTGGTCATGTGGACTGACAAGGATGCTGAGCCTGGGCTCTGGCAGCCGGCCCGCCAGTTCTTAGTGGTGGGGGATGGGCCTGGCAGGCTGGGCCCCTGTGGGAGTGTCTGTCCCAGAGGGCTGGGGGTCCCCATCCCTGAGCCGGCTGGTGCAGGTGGGTGCCTGTGGGCTCTGCTGGCCGGCCCCCCAGGGTCTGGGCCTGCCTGCTCCTGAGACCTCTGTGGGAGTGTGCTGACACCCAGGCCAGGAGCCCAGGGACGGGGGGTCGGCCCTGGCCGGGGAGGGGAGGGGAGAGGTCAGGGGTCACCTCAGCCGCCCCGGTGAGCTGGCTGCTTCTGAGGCCCCCCTCCCGTCTGTCACTGGGTGGCCGTGACTCTCCCCCAGGGAGGTGGGAGAACTTGAACTTGAGCTGTGGTGTCCTGTGCCCAGGAGTTTAGTATTTCGAGCTGCTGGATGGCTGCATATCATTACCCGGCGGCCCTGTGGGTGCTCCGCGTCCTGCCCAGCGGGGCCTGCCTGCTCGCTCAGCCCTCCGTGCAGGTCCGGGAGGGGCCTCCCCTGGGACAGCTTGGGAGCAGGAGCCCCCTGTCGCCCTCGGGCCCGCTCTGGGCTCGGTCTGGAGCTGGCGGCCCCTGGCGAAGGCATGAGCTCACCCAGGACACTGGCTCGGCTTGGGGAGGCGACGTCGCCATGTCGCCATGCATCTGTCCCCAGATGAAGATCTCCTTCAACGACAAGAGCCTGCACACCACCTTCGAATACCCTTCCGAGAGCTCCTTGGTGCAGGATGAGGAGGCGGAGGAGGAGAACGGGGAGGACGGGGACGAGGACGAGGAGGAGGAGGAGGACGAGGAGGAGGGGCCTGGCCCGGAGAAGCCCTTCACCCTCTTCCTGCCGCGAGCCACGTTTGTGGGCAGCGTGGGGCCCGAGCGGCCAGGCGGGAGCTCAGGTGAGTGCCGGCCTGCGTGGCGGGGAGCCTGGCGGCGGGGGCCTGGCCCACATGTCCACCTGTCCTGCTCGGCCCTCAGGTCTGTCCAGCTACACCCCGAAGCACTCTGTGGCCTTCAGCAGATGGCAGGAGCAGACGCTGGAGCAGGCTGTGTGTGAAGCCGAGCCCCCGCCCGGCGAGGTCACGGTGAGCGGGGGGAGGGCCGCCCGCAGCCAGGAGGGTGGGCAGCTGGCAGCAGGACAAACCCTGTCGCTACTCCGCACTCTCTTCCAGCTCACCCCTGCCAGCCACGACGACCTCTCTGACTTCCGCAGCGAGCCGGCCCTCTACTTCTGATCCCAGCCAAGGCCGCGCCTGGCCCTCCCCTGCCGGCTGGCTCTGCCCCCGTCCTCCCCCCTTCTTCCTGTGGTCCCACAGCCCTGCTGGGGCTCCAGCCCTCAGGGCTAGGGCTGTTTGGGTCTCAGTCTTTGGCCCTAGCTTTGGGGGGTGAAAGGCAGAAAAGGGGAGCAGCCTCTGGGGAGGCCCAGGGTCCTGCCAGGTGGTGGGGAGCCGAGTGGGCGCCGTCCTGCCCACCAAGCCCACCTGTCTGCAGGACTCCCCAGCCCCGCCCCCACCCCTTGTGAACCACAGGTCCTGATAGTGGGCTCTAAATAAACAGCACTGGAGGATGCCTCTGCCCCTCGTGGACTGTGGGGACCTGGGGGGTGTGGGTTGGAGTGTGGGTGAGGCTGGGTGTGGGCGGGGCTAGAGGGGCGTGATAGGGAGCATGGGCGGGGCCCCCACAGCAGGGGCCAGGCTCTCACCCCCTCACTGGAGCCCGCCTCCCTGCTTCCCAAGCCCGGCTGTGGGCCCTGGAGGGCGGGTGGGGGCTGTGGCTGTGGGGTCTGAGGTGACTACGCAGAAGGGACCAGAGGCAGGGCAGGCTGGACAAGGTGGAGGCAGCGGCTTGGAAGGCTGGGAAGCCAGGCTGGGTAGCAGGCCGGGGACTGGTTCCCCTGCAGGGTGGTCAGACCCGGCCCTTGCTGTGGCGTGGCTCGGAAAGCCACCGCCCGAGCTGCCAGCGTCCCCGGTGAGGACTGTTCAGGGCCCGGCTGCTCCACCTGGGACAGCAGCAGCAGTGTCCCAAGTGCTTCATCCCCTGCACCCCGTGGGAGACCTGCGTGGAGTTCAGGGGTGTGACGTCCTGGTCCAGCCTCGGCTGTTGTGGCCATGTGGAGAGAGGACCAGCAGACGGAAAAGACCTTCAAAAACGAAGCCCTCGTCAGAAGCCACCAGGCTCTGGGGGGGTGGGGGGCAGTGTTCTGGGGGGGGGCGTGCCGGCCTTTCCAGGACCCCAGTCCAGGCGGCAGCTGGGCCTTGGTCACTGCAGGCAGACAGGCTGCTGAGGCTGGGGGCTGGGCAGGCGGGGGTGGACACGGCCTGTGGACAGCAGAGGCACCAGCACCTGCGGGCACAGTGGTGGCACCAAATAAGCACTTTTTTCCCCTAAGGATTTATTTACTTCAAATGCGGAGTTACAGCGAAGGAGTGGCAGATCCCATCCACTGGTTCACCCCCTAAATGGCCACCACGGCCGGAGCTGAGCCAATCGGAAGCCAAGGAGCCAGGAGCTTCCTCCAGGTCTCCCGCACAGGTGCAGGGGCCGAGGACTGGGCCAGCTTCCAACTGCCTTCCCAGGTGCCTGCGCAGCAGGGGGCTGGCTGGGGAGCGGAGCAGCGGCATGGCAGGCGGCTGCTTTACCCGCTAGGCCACGGTGCCTGCCCCAGATGAGCAGAACTTGAAACAGGGGCAGGAGGATGGAGCCCCAGTCCTGGCTGAGTGGGACGGGTGCCCTCCGTGGACAGATGCACATACGCGGGCACAGAGGGACAGAGCCCTGTCCGGGTTCCTGGGGTGGGGCGGGCACCCTCAGCTCTCCTTCCCCAGGAACAGCAGGGCAGCCTCAGGCACGGGCTCACCAGGGGCCACAGCAGCTGGGCGGGGACTGGCTCCGGGGGTGCATGCAGCCCTATGGTTGACGCGGCACAGGCACGGGCTGTGGGGGCTCGGTACAAATTCAACCTTTATTGGCAGGTCAGGGCGCTGGGCCCCGCCCCCGCCCCGCCGGCCTGGCCACCACAGCTGAGCAGAGGCCAGCGCCAGGCATGTGGGGGCTGCAGAGCCCACCTGGAGTCCAACACGCCAGGGCCTGGGTGCGCGGGAAGCCAGGACCCTCGCCGGTGGGCTGTGTCTGGGCGGCTTCTGGTCACCCGGGGCCACAGTGTGGCTGCAGCTGCTTCAGGGAGAGCCAGGCGGCGGCCCCCGCCCGTCAGCTGTCCTTGCCGCCGCCGCCCTTCTGCTCCGCGGCCATGGTGGCCTTGGTCAGGTTCCCGGTCTCCCTCTTCAGGACGCTGAGCAAGGTCTGCGAGCTCTCCAGGATCTGCGCCGACGGGGAGACTCACTGCCCGACCCGGGGGTGGGGGAGCCTCCCTTCCCTCCCCAGGCTGCAGGGCCAGGCGGGCTTGGCTCTGCCAGCCCTGGGCAGGAGCCGCGGGGGACAAGCCCAGGGCAGCCCGGCCACCTGCCGAGCCCCACCTTGAGGTAGGCGGCCTCCGTCTCCGCGATGGTCCGGTCGAACTCGTTGCGGGAGGCGATCTTGCAGGCCAGGTTCTCGTTGACGCGGGCCAGCCGCTCGGTCAGCTGCCGCACCTCGACCTGCAGCCGCTGCTTCTCCTCCTCCTCCTGCTGGATCTGCTGGCACAGCTCCTCCCGCTTCTGGCACAGCTCCTCCATGCCTACGGCGGGCCCGGGGGTCAGCGCCGCGGGCCGGGGCCGGAGGCTGCGCAGCCGCCCGCCTCCCGCCCAAGGCCACGGTCCCGCCCCCGGGGCCCTCGGTCCCAGCCCTGGGCGCGGGCAGGGCCGGACCGCGTGCACCCGCTTGAGCCACACAACGCCCCGGGGAAGGCCGGCCCGTGGCGTCCGCGCTACGGGAGCCAAGGCCACGCACCGACAGTCCCCGGAGCCGGGCCCTGCGGCCCCCACGGCCTCCCCGACAGGCCCGCCGCTCACACTTGACCAGCTCGTTGTTGTAGGTCTGCAGCGCCGCACCCTGCTGGGTCATGGTTAGCGCTCGGACGGCCCGCCGCCCCAACCGCCGCCCCAAACGCCGCGCCGCCCCCGTCTGCGCCTGCGCACTCTCCCCGACGGCGCGCCGGCCGACGCGTCATTGCCGCGCGCCCCGCCTGTGCGTCACGGCTGCGCGCCCCGCCCAGCTGCGTCATCTCCGGACGCCGCGCCGCAGGGGTGGGGGGTGGGGCCTCTGAGAGCGAGTGTGCGAAGATGGAGGCGGCGGGGGTGCAGGGGGATGGCGGCCCCGGGCCTGGGCAGGATCTGTTGGTGGCCTGGAATACTGTGAGCACCGGGCTGGTGCCTCCGGCGGCGCTGGGACTGGTGAGGCCCGGGGGCAGGGTGGCGGGCCCGCGCGGGGCGTCCGCTGGTCGCCAGCCTCTGCTGGCTCCGTCCGCTCCCGCCTCGCCCCTCGCCCCTCCGCTCAGCGGCTGCTGCCCCGCAGGCGTCCTCGCGGACCAGCGGCGCGGTGCCACCCAAGGAGGAGGAGCTGCGCGCCGCCGTGGAGGTGCTGAGGGGCCACGGCCTGCACTCGGTCCTGGAGGAGTGGTTCGTGGAGGTGCTGCAGAACGACCTGCAGGCCCACATCGCCCCCGAGTTCTGGAACGCGCTCGCGCAGCGCGAGAACGCGGCCGACGAGCCCCAGTGCCTCCTGCTGCTCCTCGACGCCTTCGGCCTGCTGGAGAGCCGCCTGGACCCCTACCTGCGCAGCCTGGAGCTCCTGGAGAAGTGGGCTCGCCTGGGGCTGCTGCAGGGCCCCGGCGCGCAGGGGCTGCGGGAGAGGGTGCACACCATGCTGCGGGGCGTCCTGTTCTTCTCCACGCCCAGAAGCTTCCAGGAGATGGTGCAGCGTCTCTACGGGCGCTTCCTGCGGGTCTACATGCAGAGCAAGAGGAAGGGGGAGGGCGGCACGGACCCGGAGCTGGAGGGGGAGCTGGACAGCCGCTACGCCCGCCGGCGGTACTACCGGCTCCTGCAGAGCCCCCTGTGTGCGGGCTGCGGCGGCGACAAGCAGCGGTGCTGGTGCCGCCAGGCGCTGGAGCAGTTCCAGCAGCTCAGCCAGGTCCTGTGAGTACGCCCTTCCCCGCGCCCTGCGGGGCCCCCTGCGGCAAGCCGCGGCTCTCGCCTCCCCGCACGCCTAGCCCAGGGCTCCGAGTTCGCCTGTGCTGAGGCCGCGGGAGCCTGGGGTTTGCTGCCTTCTCGGGGTTTATTTATCTGAGAGGCAGAGTTAGAGAAGGGGCAGAGAGAAAGAGAGAGAGGCCTTCTGCTCTCCGGCTCCCTCCCGAAGGGACCAGAATGGCCAGGGCTGGGCCAGGCTCAAGCCAGGAGCTCCATCCGGGTCTCCCACGCGGGCGCTTGGCCCATCTGCCGCCGCTTTCCCAGGCACCTTAGCAGGGAGCTGGATCGGAAGTGGAGCGGCCGGGACCCGAACCGGCGCCGCGCGGAGCGGGCTTGTGGACGGCGGCTCGGGCTGCAGCCCCGGAGCCCGGAAGCGCCGGCGCGGAGCGGGCTTGCTGGCTCTTTGCTCCCGGCCAGCAGGGGGCAGCAGGTGTCTTCTCCGGCGCTCCGGGGAGGCTGGGACGTGGCGGTTGCAGTCTGGCCCTGCTGTCGCCCCCTAGCGGTCGCACTGCCCGCGGCCCGCAGGGGTGATTCGTCACACCGGACAGAGGCGGCGCGCGGCTGTTTGGGAGAGGGCTCTTAGGGGACGGCGGGAGCCGTCCAGCTGCCGGCACGGTCGGGGAGGCTCTGACGGGCCTCTGCTGGGTCCACCCCGGGGCAGGGACTGGAGACCTCTCGCTTTCCCGAGAGCCGCTGGAGGCCAGTCTGCAGCCAGGGCAGCTTGCGACCAGTTCCACAGAACCCGTCCCAGGAGGGCAGCGGGGTTCCCCCATGGCCACGCCTGCCGCCCCAGGCCACCTGGAGGGCCAGCGTCCACCTGACACAGAGACTGCGGGCAGGGTCCAGAGCCGTGTCAGTGCCTTGTCCTGCAGCCCCCTGTGGGGTGTGCTCGTGTGTGCCCTGGGTGTGTCCCCTGTGGGGTGTGCTCGTGTGTGCCCTGGGTGTGTCCCCTGTGAGGTGTGCTCGTGTGTGCCCTGGGTGTGTCGCCTGTGGGGTGTGCTCGTGTGTGCCCTGGGTGTGTCGCCTGTGAGGTGTGCTCGTGTGTGCCCTGGGTGTGTCCCCTGTGAGGTGTGCTCGTGTGTGCCCTGGGTGTGTCACTGGTGGGCCCTGCTCGTTCGCCCCGATGTGCCCCGGCCGCGTGGCCGTGCTGTGTCCCACACAGGCTCTCCCCCAGGCACAGGCTCAGTCTGCTGGAGCGTGTGAGTGCTGAGGCGGTGACCACCACCTTGCACCAGGTGACGCGGGAGCGCATGGAGGACCGCTGCCGGGGCGAGTACGAGCGCTCCTTCCTGCGCGAGTTCCACAAGGTGGGCCCTCCCCCGGCCCACGCTGGCGCCAGAGGGCAGTGCTGGACTGGGGGCCGTGTGGGGACTAGGGAGCAGTGTGCGGCCTGGGGGTAGTGTGGGGACTGGGGGGGTGAGGGGACGGGGGGGTGAGGGGACTGGGGGCCGTGTGCTGCACCCGTGCAGCACAGGGCTGGGGCTGAGGCGGTGTCTGGGCGAGTGGGCCCGTGGGGGCCTGTGGATACGCAGGCACTCACAGTCGTCACCACGGCTGAGTCTGTGGCCCCTGCCTGCCAGGGACCTGCCCGGCCCCGACGTGCAGCAAGGTGTGAGGCGTAACGGGGTGCTGGGGTGGGGCCCGCCCTGCAGGGGTGAGGCGGGCCTGCCGAGGCCTGACCAGCAGGGTGGGCAGCCTCTGGGCTGGCTGGGGCTCGCTGTCACTCACGCATGGGGGCTCTCCGACAGTGGATCGAGAGGGTGGTCGGCTGGCTGGGCAAGGTGTTCCTGCAGGACGGCCCCGCCCGGCCCACGTCCCCAGAGGCCGGCAACGCTCTGCGGCGCTGGCGCTGCCACGTGCAGCGGTTCCTGTACCGCACCTACGCCAGCCTGCGCATCGAGGAGCTCTTCAGCATCGTGCGGGGTGGGTGCCGCCCCACGTCCTGGCCACACCCCCGCCGGCTCCCTGTCCTCTGCCCCTTCGGCCTGGTGGACAGTGACTGCCCCTGGGGTTGCTGTGCTCAGAGACGCCGCCCGTGAAAGCGTCAAGGGTGCCGTCCCCAGAGCGCCTGCCGCCCGTGTGTCCTCACTGCGTGCACCTTCCCGGCCTGCCCGTGTGTGCGGGTGCGGGTGCGTGCGTGGCTCTGAGGGCAGCCCCCTCCCCACAGATTTCCCAGACTCCCGGCCGGCCATCGAGGACCTCAAGTACTGCCTGGAGCGGACGGACCAGAGGCAGCAGCTGCTTGTGTCGCTCAAGGCTGCGCTGGAGGCCCGGCTCCTCCACCCAGGTGCCCTCAGCCCTGGCTCAGACCCGGGGCCGGGCGCACTCCTGGAGGAAGGCAGGGCCCAGCTGGTTTGGCCTGGGGTGGGGGCTCCTCAGAACAGGCTGCCTGGTTCATGGAAGCTTCTGGAGAAAGTGCTTGTGAGAAGGTGGAAGTGGGGGTGGTGTCAGCTCCCTGTGGTCCCCTAGGGAGCAAGGTCCCGGGAGAGACCTGTAGGCTGCCCACTTGGGCGTTGGCACCGGCACCTGGGGGCTGCTGCCCAGGACTCTGAGTGACCGCTGCCCCCACCCCCGCAGGTGTCAACACGTGTGACATCATCACCCTCTACATCTCGGCCATCAAGGCGCTGCGTGTGCTGGACCCCTCCATGGTCATCCTGGAGGTGGCTTGTGAGCCCGTCCGCCGCTACCTGAGGTGAGGCCCCGCCGCCAGGGAGCCCCGGCCGTCTCAAGCGGGGCCCCTCGGGCCCTGTGCCCCCCACTGCCCCTGTGTCCCCCTGCAGCGACCCGGGCCCCCCACTGCCCCTGTGTCCCCCTGCAGTGACCTGGGCCCCCCACTGCCCCTGTGTCCCCCTGCAGTGACCCGGCCCCCCACTGTCCCTGTGTCCCCATGAAATGCCCCGGCCCCCACTGTCCCTGTGTCCTACAGTGACCCGGGCCCCCCACTGTCCCTGTGTCCTACAGTGACCCAGCCCCCCACTGTCCCTGTGTCCTCATGCACTTGGCGTCACCCCCAGCCTGACGGGGAGGCGTGGCCTGTGCTACTGTGGTTCCTCCCCGGTGACCGAGCTCGGCAGAGCGCCTCGGCACAGAGGGCCAGGACAGCGGGAGCTGCTGGGGTTCGAGTGTGGCTAGGCAGGGCCAGGCTCTGCATCTTCCGTCTTCAGCATGGGGCTGCAGACGTGGGTCGGCTGGGTAGCGGGGTCCCTGAGGGCCGTGCACTGTGGGCTCAGCAGCGCTTGTGCCTGGCAGGACGCGGGAGGACACGGTGCGGCAGATTGTGGCTGGGCTGACGGGGGACTCGGATGGGACCGGGGACTTGGCTATTGAGCTGTCCAAGACTGACCCAGCCAGCCTGGAGACCGGGCAGGACAGTGAGGACGACTCGGGCGAGCCTGAGGACTGGGTCCCTGACCCAGTGGACGCTGATCCAGGTCAGCTTGCCCCGCAGGCTCCCCTGGATTTATCCAGGGCCCTGAGTGTGTGAGGCCACGTCGGGGGCAGCCCGTGAGCAGTCGGAGGTCAAGGTGTCCCCAGCTGAGACAGGCCTCCGGAGGGGCTGTGTGCCCTGGCTGCGGCCATCTGGCTGTGGGAGGACCCCTGTCCGGACTTGTCCGTGTCCCATGCCTGGCCCTGAGGGGTTTCTGAGCTCAGAAGTCTGGTGTTCCCTGAGCCTGGGTGGGAGTTCGGGCAGCGTGCCCGACGCTGGGCCTGGTGGGGTCCAGCGGGAGGCTGTGAGTTGCCCCCAGCTGTAAGGGGCACGGAGACGCGAGGGTGCCCCGTGTGGAGCCATTGGGCTGCGCTGTCCAGCAGGGTGGGCCCCGGCCGGGTGTCCTGAGCGTGCCCGGTGCCCGCGGTCGCTCCCCCAGGAAAGTCAAGCTCCAAGCGGCGCTCCTCGGACATCATCAGCCTGCTGGTCAGCATCTACGGCAGCAAGGACCTCTTCATCAACGAGTACCGCTCCCTGCTGGCCGACCGCTTGCTGCACCACCTCAGCTTCAGCCCGGAGCGGTGAGGCCTGGGGTGCCGCGCCCACGCCAGCCTACGCCGGCCCGCCCCCGCCCCACCCGCCCCATAACCCCTAACACCGCTCACACCGTCTGTACCACCCCCCCACCACCCCCACCCCGCCCCATAACCCCTAACACCGGCTCACACCGTCTGCACCGCCCCCCCCACCCCCATACTGCCCCATAACCCCTAACACCGGCTCACACCGTCTGCACCGCCCCACCCCCACCCCGCCCCATAACCCCTAACACCGCTCACACTGTCTGAACCCCTAACACCGTCTGCACCGCCCCCCCACCTCCCACCGCCCCATAACCCCTAACACCGGCTCACACTGTCTATACCGCCCACAACCCCACACACTGTGTACACTGCCCACACCACCCCATACCGCCCCATAACCCCCAATATCGCCCCACACCATCCACACCTCCCCACACCCTCCCACCAGCCTACAGCACCCATACCGCCTCACACCAGCCCACACCGTCTACACTGCCCCACACCCCCTACACTGGCCAGTGTTTGTGCCTCTAGGAGCCACAGCCTTAGCTGAGCTCAGCGCTGCCCTTGGGTGGCAGGGAGGGCTATGGGGTGGCCGTGGCCTCCCTGTGGTGTCGGGGTGCAGCTGCAGGCCCTGCTCCAGCTGCCAGGTGGGGCCAGGGCACCACGCAGCCCCCAGAAACTCTGTTCCCCCAGGGAGATCCGCAACGTGGAGCTGCTGAAGCTGCGCTTTGGCGAGGCCCCCATGCACTTCTGTGAGGTCATGCTGAAGGTCAGCCCCGCCCCTGCCCCCCTCACCTGCCCGCCCTGCCCTGGCCTTGGTGAGAGCCGCCTCCCCCGGCCCCCAGGACATGGCTGACTCCCGCCGCATCAACGCCAACATTCGCGAGGAGGACGAGAAGCGGCCGGCGGAGGAGCAGCCGCCGTTCAGCGTCTACGCAGTCATCCTGTCCAGCGAGTTCTGGCCGCCCTTCAAGGACGAGAAGCTGGAGGTGCCTGAGGACATCAGGGCGGCCCTGGAGGTCTACTGCAAGAAGTACGAGAAGCTCAAGGTAGCGGCAGCACGGGCTCACGTCCTCACTGTATCTCAGCACGGGGCTCTCGTCCTCACTGTCCCCGGCACGGGGCTCTCATCCTCACTGTCCCCGGCACGGGGCTCACGTCCTCACTGTCCCCTGCACGGGGCTCTCGTCCTCACTGTCCCCGGCACGGGGCTCACGTCCTCACTGTCCCCGGCACGGGACTCATGTCCTCACTGTCCCCGGCACGGGGCTCTCGTCCTCACTGTCCCCGGCACGGGACTCATGTCCTCACTGTCCCCCTGCACGGGCCTCGCGTCCTCACTGTCCCTGGCACGGGGCTCACGTCCTCACTGTCCCCGGCACGGGGCTCGCGTCCTCACTGTCCCTTCTGCTTTGGGGACCCCTGTGCTGGAGCAACCCCCTCCCTTCTCTGTGGGCGCTGGCTCAGGGCCCGCGGGGCGTCCTCCCTGCCCTGGGCACGCCCTGCTTGTCCTACATGCAGACTTCTGTCCCGGGGGCCTGAGGGCCAGGGCTGTGCTGAGTGGAGTCCTGGGAAACTTGGGGAGGGGATGGACGGGGTCCAGGACAGCGGGTGGACAATGTGTGCTCAGCACGATGGGATTGTGTTCTCTGCTCCTGAGCCCCCAGGCAGGGTCCGGGTGGGAGGTGTGGGCTGGGACATGGGGTCCCAGGTCAAAGTCCTTCCTCCTGCGTCACGGTCAGGTGGAGCAAAGGTGGCTGGACTGCACGTCCGTGGGCTGTGGCCCAGCGAGCGCTTGGGTCTGGGAGGCATCAGGCAGAGTGGAGCGGCAGGAGGGCCCTGGGGTACAGACGCCCGAGCGGTGGGCGGGCCGGCAGCTGCAGGGTCTGAGCTGCGCAGGCTGCTGGCCTGGAGCGCTGAGCCCGGCCAGGCCCCGGTTGGTGGGCAGCTCTGGTCTCCAATGAAGAGGTGCTGGTCTGACGCCGTCTCCCGGCTGAGGCCCCGTGCTCCTGGGGGAGGGGCAGCCTAGGATGGTGCTGGCGATTCCACCTCAGGAGCCACAGGCGCCTTCCCTCCCAGGCAGCCCAGGGGAACGGCGCGGGCTGGGGGCCCGTGGAAGGGCCGAGCTGGGCATGGCGGCCACGAGTGTCTGGGAGACCAGCTGGCCCGTGGGGCTCCTGCTGGCCCGGTGGATGGTGCCCGCCCTGGCCCGTGTTGTGCCGTCCGCAGGTTCTGTGCCTGCCACCTCCCACCCAGCACGCCTCTGTGTGTGGGCAGTGCTCGCCGGCCCCACCCGGGCCTCAGGCCCGATGTGTGTCCCTCCCCCTGCCTCCAGCTGGATGTGATGTGCCTCCCTGGGCTGTACTGAGCAGCCGGCCCTGCGGTGCCTCTGCCTCCCGGCTGCAGATCTCCCGGCCCGGGGGTCTTGCTGGACACGACAGCGGCTCTGCTGGGCGCCCCCAGCCCCGTGACTGTCCTGTGCAGGTCGAGGCCTTGGAGGCGTACAGCTGGGACAGCTGGGATGGCCGCAGCCCAAGCCGGCCGCCGGCCGTCTCCTGGGACCCTGCAGGGACTCCAAGTGGCACCTGACTCACAGAGCCCAGGTTGGAGGTCAGAGGTCAGCCAGATGTTAGCAGGCTGTGCTCTGGGCAGGCAGAGTCCCCAGCTCTGCCTCTTACATGTCGGCTCAGAGGCTTATTGTCCTCTCCCAGGATCCGTAAGGCACCAGTTTCCGAACGAAGCCCCACTCAGGTCCTGGGAGTTAGGACTTTACCTTGCCTCTGTGGGCACCTCTCGGCAGTCCGCCCGCGCCCACGTGCACAGAGGCCCTGAGCTTCTTGGCATGAGTCAGGTGCAGGTGAGACTGGGTGTGCGGCCTCGGGGGCAGAATCCGCCCCCCAGCTGCGCCTGCTTCTCTAGGGGGGCAGCTGGGAGGGCCTCGGGCCCGCGCAGGGGCATCAAGGCCTGGTGATGCCAAGCGTGCTCGCTCTGCGGAGCTGGCCCCACCCAGTCAGCTGCGGCCTCCCCACGCCGTCCCTGTCCCTTTCCGTCGGCCTGGCCGTGTCCGCTGTTGCGAGGTGCTGAGCACCTTGGCTCCCCGTGCAGCTCTCTGGGGCCTGGGCCATCCCAGGGGAGGGTCCTCCCCAGACCCTTCACAGACACCCGTCTGCTCCTGGCTGCTGCTGGGGTGGGGGGTGCAAGTCCAGGCTGCACCCTTGATCTGGCTGCAGGCTGCCGGGTGGGGCCTCAGCGCTGGCTCCTGTTCGCCTAGGGCTCCTCCTGTTTCTCTTTCCTTTGTGTTCCCCGGAGCAGGCTCCGCCGCTCGCTGGGAAGCCCCCCAGTCTCTGCTCATCGCCAGTCTTGCTCTGGCCCTGTGGCCGCACATTCCTCATTCCATCCAACACCTCACACAGGCACCTGCTGATGTCACAGTCATCCGTGTTTTCTGGGGTGACAGGCGCCCGCTCCACAGCCCCCTGGTCCCGAGGCTGTGCACTACAGGGCACAGGATCTGCCGTAACAGGATCCACGTACACCGGGCAGCTTCGAGCAGGCGCGCCGCGTCCATCTGTCCGTCCGAGAGCAGGGTGCAGAGGCCACACTCCAACTCCGAGGGCGCGAGGCCCTGCTGCCTGCCCTGGTCTGTGGTGCTTGCCGCGGCCCCTGGCGCCTTCGTGTGCTCCCCGAGAGCCAGTGCCTGCAGGGACTCCGGATGCTGGGTGGCCGTGGCCTTGGCCTAACTCGGACGCATGGGCAGGGGTGCAGACGCATCTTCCTGGGGGCTCAGGCCCTGGCCTTGCAGGGGAGCCCCTTCACAACCTGGCTCTGCCGCCGAGCCTGAGCCCCTGGGCCTGGCCAGGACCCTCCAGGCTGCTCGTGGCTGATGCTGCTCTTCCTCAGGCCATGCGGACGCTCAGCTGGAAGCACACCCTGGGCCTGGTGACCATGGACGTGGAGCTGGCTGACCGCACCCTGTCTGTGGCCGTGACGCCCGTTCAGGCTGTTATCCTGCTGTACTTCCAGGACCAAGGTGAGCCTGCTGCTCTGCCCAGCCGCGCGTCGCTGGGGCCAGCACTGCTCTGGGCAGCTGTGGGGGAGGCCCGGTCCCTCCGGGCTGGGCTGCAGGAGGGCGGGGCCCGGCGTGCGGCCTCCTGAGCCTCCTGCTGTCGCCCACGCAGCCGTCTGGAGCCTGGAGGAGCTGAGCAAGGTGGTGAAGATGCCGGCGGCCCTGCTGCGCCGGCGGCTGGCGGTGTGGCTGCAGCAGGGCGTGCTGCGGGAGGAGCCGCCCGGCACCTTCTCCGTCATCGAGGAGGAGCGGCCGCAGGACCGCGACACCATGGTGCTCATCGACAGTGACGACGAGAGCGACTCGGGCATGGCCTCCCAGGCTGACCAGAAGGAGGAGGAGCTGCTGGTGCGTGCGGCGGGGCGCGGGGGCGGACCTGGCGGGGCGCGAGGCGGCGGCCCTGCTGACTGCTGGCTCTGCCCGCAGCTCTTCTGGACCTACATCCAGGCCATGCTGACCAACCTGGAGAGCCTCTCGCTGGAGCGCATCTACAGCATGCTGCGCATGTTCGTGATGACCGGGCCCGCGCTGGCCGAGATCGACCTGCAGGAGCTCCAGGCCTACCTGCAGAAGAAAGTGCGCGACCAGCAGCTCGTCTACGCCGCCGGCGTCTACCGGCTGCCCAAGAGCTGCGGCTGAGGGCCCTCCCCCTCCCACAGCCCCGCCCCTGCCCTTCCCCCGCCGGCCTGGCCCCTCCCACAGCCCCGTCCCGCCCCCAGTTGCATTAAAGGTTGGCCACTGCTCCCCTGTCGTGGCTTTGTGGGCTCTGTGGGTGTCCGCCTCCTTCCCTGGGGCCTCACCCAGCTCCCAGCTGTGCTGGGCTGGGTGGACGTCTGTGTTGGGACCCTGGCCCTCCTGAGGGCTGCCCCTGGGCCTGCGGTGAGAGCAGCAGTGCACTGGGGTTGGCTGGGCTGCCCGGCTCCACCCGCCTCCGCCGTTGGCATAGGGCCCCTTGCCAGCCGGGCAGGCTGTGGTGCTGCGTGGTGTCGTGTGGACTTGAGTGACCTGAGCCAGAACCTCCGATGTTTGCAGCAGCGAGGGGCTGCGTGAGGCCTGTCCCCAGGCGTCTGTCTACTATGCCCACACAGGGGGGGAGGGGCTACGGAGCCCAGGAAAATGACTTCCATGTCCCTGAGATGAGTGATCACGCGTGTGGGCGAGGGCCCAGGGAGCCGGCTCAGCGCCCCTGGCCGGGGCAGGTCCTTGCCCAGCGTCTGGAAGCTGAGCTGAGCAGGCAGGGGCAAGGCCTGCCCCGGTGGCTCTCCCGTCCTGCCCTGCAGCCCATCCCCCTCCGGTCCCCCACGCTCAGCCGCCTCCCCATGGCTCCAGCTCTGCCCCGGTCTGCGTGTGGCCCTCAGCCACTTCCTCCTCCTCGCTGCCCTGCGGCTTGGGGGAAGTGGCAGGTGGGGGGCACGGGACCTGGTGTTGCTGGCCCCCCGCCAGCTGCCAACCCCTGGGCTCCACCTCCCCCCCCCCTCCGCGCCATGGCTGTCGGTGCTGTTGGGAACAGAGGGACTGCTCTGAGTGCTGGTGACACACGTGTTCCCCTCCGTCCATGGCCTCCGCCTGACCAGGATGCAAACCTGCTGGGCTGGCCTGGCAGGGTGGCGGTGCCAGCCGCTGGCTCCGGGAACACTTCGTACTTGGTGTCCTTTGGATTTGTTCTGGATCAGGGTGTGTCCCAGGTCACCGCATCACTCAGCAGGAGGACACCTGTGTCAGCAGTCAGGTGGCCTCTGGTGGCCAGTGCCAGGGGCCGGGCTGCCCCTGCCACCCCATGGGGCCTGAGCTGGCAGAAGGCCCAGCCGCTGTGTGCGTTTCCTCCTGCAGCCTGGTGGATGCCACAGGTCCCCGGGGTGGGGACAGGGCAGGCGCTCCCCGCCTGGCGCAGCAGGTCCCCCTGGCCACGCCAGCCTGCTGTCCGCTTCCTTGGGCGCTGCCTGTCCAGTCTGCAGAGGGAAGAGACCCTTGGGGTCAGCAAGCTCCCAGCTTCAGAGACGCTTGGTGCCAGCAGCCAGGCCTGAGCCTCCTGCTCTCGGAGAGGCGTCTGGGGGAGGGCGTGGCTTGGGGGCCCTGCTCCCTGCAGCTAGGCTCCCCTTGGGTGCAAGCAGCCGTCCAGCCCTGGCCTTTGCTGGGGGTGTGGCTCGGACTCTGCGGGAGCAGCTCACGAGGAGCCAGACACAAGTGCACCTCCTTGGCCCCTTTGTGCCCCAGCCCCGGGGGAGGCAGTGCTGTGTCATCCGCTGAACGCCAGGCCCTCCCCCCGCCACGGCAGCCTGGGTGCTTCCAGGCCCCTGTGTCCTCCGTGCCAGGAGCCGGGGTTCAGGCAGCAGCGTTCCCCTCCCCACCACTGCTTCTGCCTCAGAGCTGAGCAGGGGCCCCAGGCCCACCCTACCTGCCCCTTCCCAGGGCCACCTCCTGGCACTCCGGGACGAGTGACCCTGCCCCCCCCCACCCCCAGCCTCACAGCCCCACTGTGAGGTCAGCGCCTTCCGACGAGTTCCGTCCAGAGGTGTGCGGTGGGGCTGGGGGTTGGACATGGCCCTCTGTCCCCAGCCCGACTCCTGCCTGGCCGGCAGTCCCCTGGGCAGTCCCCTGGGCCTCCTAGGCTTGTCCCTGTGGCTCGTCCCTGCTGCAGGTGCCTGCCCCCAGCGAGGGCTCTCCCGCTCCCGCAGGGTGGGCACACTGTGGCCGCCAGGGACCCAGGGCCCTCCCCAGGCAGGTGACCAGGCCTCGGCCTCACGGCCCTGTCTTTGCAGCGGGAACCTACTGCGAGTGCAGCCTTGGCCTCAGCCGGGAGGCCCTCATCGCCCTGATCGTGGTGCTGGCGGGCGTCAGCGCCAGCTGCTTCTGCGCCCTCGTCATCGTGGCCATCGGCGTCTTCCGAGCCAAGGGGTGCGTGGGACCCAGGGGCCGGGAGCCGGGGGAGTGAGGCCCTCGGTGTGCATGTGCGGGGGGCAGCGCCGGGGCTCAGGACTCATGCCCAGCCTCTCTCCTCAGTGAAACATGCCCGGGACGCGTGGACAGCAGGTGAGTGCAGGGGCGGACCGGGGAACCTGCAGTGTGGACGGCGCTGCCCCGGGGCGCTGACCACACCTGTGTCCTGCAGGTTGGTGGGGCGCTTTGGGGTCCAGGAGGACCGCATGGACCTGCACACGGTGCACGTGGAATCCCACCTCATGGACCCCGACATGGAGGTGTCGATGATCACCCCACTGGAGGACCAGGGCCTCCTGACCATGGACCCCTCTCTGGAGGATCCGCCCCCGCCCCCACCCCCGCCCCCTGAGTAGGGCCCGAGCTGCCGGGAGGGGATTAAATGGTATTTAGTGGTGGCGCTGTCCTCCTTGCTGGCTTCCCCACATGTGCCACGCCCACAGCCAGGGTCACCTTTATCTCTGCCCGGGGCAGGGTCCCACTCCCCAGGTGTCCCCAGCTCCTTCCTGTGGCTCTGTCCTGTGAAGTCCTGGGGATCCTGGGGCCCTGCCCATCCCATCTCCCCTCTGCCCCCCAACACAGGACCCACAACTGGAAACATAAAAGGGCACCTGGCCCAGAACTTGGGCTGGAGTTGCTCCTGCCCGCCCACACCGTCCCCTCCAGATCCCGGGATTCCTGGGTACCGCAGAAGGGGGCACCGCCCCCTCCATCCCAGTGCCTGTGCCATGAACTCAAGCCCCCACCAGCCGGCTCACTGGGTGGGAGCGTCCTTTCTGTGGGGGCACCACTTGGCTCAGCCTGAGAGGGGGCACTGGGTCGCAGTCTCTGCGGAACTTCCGCCTGTTTGGTGGGTGCAGCGCTGCTGCTGAGGTCTACGCTGGGGGCACCCGGAGGTGGACGACAGGGGCGGGGGCCGGTCTGGTCGGTGC
The DNA here is from genome assembly GCA_015711505.1 of Sylvilagus bachmani. Classification (NCBI taxonomy): domain Eukaryota; kingdom Metazoa; phylum Chordata; class Mammalia; order Lagomorpha; family Leporidae; genus Sylvilagus; species Sylvilagus bachmani. The sequence goes on along the minus strand of CM027406.1, from coordinate 92,477,261 downwards.
GGCGGCTGGCGCGGAGTCACGAGCCCGGAGCTCCGGGACAGGTGGCTGGCGGTGCTGGGTGTTGGCTTTGAGCCTGGCCCCCGCCCCAGGCGCGGGATCAGGCCTGGGACAGGAACAGCGGGTGCCCGGGTCAGTTTAGTGTTGGTGCAGGCGCCGCAGGGACGGGTTCCCAGGACGCAGGGGCGCCAGGCCTCCCGCCTCGCCCTCCCCCCTCGCTGCCCCCATGCGAAGCCCATCATTTTCCTCGTGGCCGCCGCCGCCGCCACTGCTGCTGCTGCTGCTGCATCCGTGGCAAGTCTGCGCGCAGGCGTCCTCCCTGGCTACCTCCTCGGGGGTCTCGGACGCCCCCGACTGCCCCGAGGCGTGCGCGTGCGCGCCAGGCGGCCAGGCCAACTGCTCGGCACTCTCGCTGTCCGCGGTGCCGGCGGGCCTGAGCCGGCGAGTGCGCGCCCTGCTGCTGGACCACAACCGCTTGGGTTCGCTGCCGCCCAGCGCCTTCGCGGACGCGGACGCGCTGCTGCGGCTGGACCTGCGCGAGAACGAGCTGCGCTGGGTGCACGCGCGCGCCTTCTGGGGCCTGGGCGCGCTGCAGCGGCTCGACCTGAGCGCCAACCGGCTGGAGGCGCTAGCGCCAGGCACCTTCGGGCCGCTGCGCGCGCTGCGCACCCTCTCGCTGGCGGGCAACCGGCTGGCGCGCCTGGAGCCCGCAGCACTAGGCGCGCTCCCGCTGCTGCGCGCGCTCAGTCTGCAGGACAACGCGCTGTCCGCGCTCTCGCCTGGCCTGCTGGCCGGCCTGCCGGCCCTCGACGCGCTGCGCCTGCGCGGCAACCCTTGGACCTGCGACTGCGCGCTGCGCCCGCTTTGCACCTGGCTGCGTCGGCACCCGCGGCCTGCATCAGGTGAGCCGTGCGGGGTGCCGGCCAGGCGGCTCGGGCAAAGCTGCGGCCGCCGCCTGACGCCGCCTGTGTCCCGCAGAAGCCGAGACGCCGGTCTGCGTGTCGCCGGGGCGCCTGGCGCGCAGCCCCCTGGCCTCCTTCCCCGACGCCGCCTTCCGACACTGCGCGCGGCCGCTCGCCCCGCGCGACCTGGCGATGATCTACATGCTGGGTCCCGCGTCCTTCCTCGCCAGCCTGGCCGCCTGCCTGGCGCTGGGCTCCGCCCTCACCGCCTGCCGCGCGCGTCGCCGCCGCCGCCAACGCACTGCTGCCCACCGCCCGCCAAGGAGATCGTTGGACCTCGACCCCGGCGGCCCAGCCTCGCCAGCGAACGCTGGGAGCCCCACCGCCGCCCCCGCCGAGGCCTGAGCGGGCGCCCCCCCATGCCCCGCCCCCGCCCTCCTCCCACGGCCCCTGCCCAGCGCCAACAAGCGACACAGGCCGAGATGTCGTGACATTCCTTTAGGCATCACCACTGCACACCACGTGGGGCGGGGGGCACACGGGCCGCGCGGGGAGGGCTGGTGCTGTACAAGGCGGCGGGCGTGCGGGGCAGGGTTGAAGACAGTCCTGAGCCGGCATCTGCGGAATCCGGTCCCGGCAGCCGGCCCAGAGGAGGCTCAGCCTCTCGCAGTCCGGAGGGGAGGCCTGGGGAGGCGGCTGCCCGCGGTGCAGCCAGGACGTCCTGGGGGCGGGGCAGGCAGGGCCAGCCGGTGCATCGCGGACGGGAAGTGGCGCGGGCAGGGGTGGCCCCGGCGGGAGAAGGTGGCGCTCAGCTGCAGCGGCCAGCTGGGGCCGTGGGCCCCCACTGGGGCTCAGGGTGGTTGGTGGCTGGGGACGGACGGGCTGCCGGCCTACGCCCCCCAGCCCCTGGCCTGGGCCCACTGCTCAGAGACCCCGGGGGCCCTGCCTCCCCGGAGCGCCCGCGGCCCTGCCCAGCCGGCTCGGCTCTGGCCATCCTCAGCCGCTCCGGTCGGCACCTTGGTCCAGCAGGGGCTGCCCGCCAGGCAGCAGCGGGGCAGGCGGGCGGGAGGCCCAGGGTGGGCAGTCTCTGGGGTGGGTGGGCTTCCCTCAGGCTTTCCCGAGCTGCAGGACCCATCAGTGTCCTTGGCCGGGCTAACTGGGCAGGTGGGCGCCTCCGGGGGCCTCACACCACGGTGCTGACCGAGGGATCTGAGAGGTTCAGCGGGCCCGTGATATCAGAGGGGTGGTACTGCTGCAAAATAGAAATACACAGACAGCGCCGTTAGCCCCCCGCGGGGCACGCGCGGCGGCCGGCCGGCGGGGCGCGGCCTGGGGAGGCGCCGGGGCTCTGCGTGGGCGGGGCGCCGTCCGTCCGTCCGTCCGTCCGTCCGCGGGGGGGGCGTCTCAGCTCTCCCTATGCCGGGAGCACAGCTGCAGCTGGCCCTCCTCCCTCTCAATAGCGCGTCGCGGCAGCACCGTGTCTTTTTGGTTTGGCAAAGGGCCGCGTCCACCCCCGGTGCTCTATAAATAAGAACCAAGAATCAATACCCGCTGGGATCCCAGCCCCGAGCGCCCCGCGCTGCCCTGGCCCAGACCGGCCGCAGGGCAGGGGCAGACGATCTCAGCAGCCGGACGACCCCACCCCCACGAAGGAGCCCGTCCCGCCCCCCACCTCCCTCCGAACAGGTGCCCGGCGCCAGAAGGAAGGCGGGAGCTGGGCCGCCCTCCCACGGGCCAGCGGCTCCGAAGTCAGCCCTGCGGGGCGGGGCGGGGCCGGCCCGGCCCTTGAACAGGGGCTGGGGGCGTGTCCTCGGTCGGCCACCGGGAAGACCTCTGAGCTGCACCTGCCTCAGCTACAGGCGAGGCCAGGGGCCGACGCCACCCTCTGAAGTGGCCACCATCTGCAGGACTACCAGCGCTGCTGCGGGTACCTGGGAGACCCTAACCCCCGCTCAGACCTGCCCACCCCCAGAGCCTCAGGGGCTGCCAGCTCCAGGGACTCCCACTCTGGGACCCAGAGCAGCTAGGCGCTCGCTCTCTCGCTCTGCCCCCAGAATGTGGACTGCTTTGTGGCCTGGATCTGCACTGGGGTGGCTGCAGGTCCCGCCTGGTCTGCTTCAGTCCTATGACAGCCTCTGCACACCTTCAGCCCAGCTGTGTGCAGCTGGTACAGGGCCGAGCAGGCGGGAGGCAGAGGGCTTCCGGGCTCAAAACCGGGGCGGGGGGTGGCCTCCTTCCCAGGGGCCTCTGCTTCCTGGGCCCATGTCTGGGGGCCTCAGTATCGCCCCAGACCATGCAGGCCAGGGCTCCAGGGCTGCCCCCACCCGTCCTCAGACCCTCGGGGACCGCCACCCGACCTCCCTGCAGGGCCCCTGCTCAGCCTGCCACCCGTTCCCCACCTGACACAGTCCCCTGTTGCCAGGGGCCAGTTCCAACTCCAGGCCCCAGCCGTCCACCCAGATGGACCCAGGCCCGGCCCCCAGCCCCCAGCCCACACAGAGACCACATGGAAGATGCAACACGCATGGCTCTGGTGAGAGGCGAGACAGGTGTCCGGGGGGGCGAGGCCAGCGGCCAGACAGACGGACGGGATGGGACGTCACAGCTGCCCCTCCAGGGCCGTGGTGGGACGGGAGCAAGGGCGGCGGGCCCCTCTGGGGGAGGCGAGAGCGCCAGGGCCGTGGCAGAGCGGGGATGGCGTGGCCTCCCGGGGGCAGGGCCGCAGGGGGCTGAGCTGTGGTGAGGCTGACTGACTGACCAACACAGGACACGGCTTCGGATGGTGCGTGGGTCACGGCATGGGGGGCAGGGCAGACACACGGGGGAGGCCGGCCCGGCGGGGGCCGGGGGAGAGGTCGAGAGAGGTCGAGAGAGGTCGAGAGAGGTCGAGAGCACGGCGCCAGCCGTGTGGGGCGCAGGGGCCAGGCGGCCGGGGCAGGGTGGGATGAGAGGGGGGCAGACAGACACGGAGGCAGGGAGCGAGGGGGGAGTCGGAGACGTGGGACCGGGGTGCTCTCCCCCTTACCGTGTCTTTGGAGGACCTACGTCTCTTGAAGCTGGAAGCCAGGGTGGAGGTGAGAGCCCTAAATGTGGCTTTCTTTTTAGGGTCAGGTTCTGCTCTACCACTCTTTCTATCCTAAAATGAATATGTATAAGTGATTAGACAGCTAAGGGTGGCGGCGCACCTGCCCTGGCCTGCTCCTGGGCGGCCACTCGGGCCTCACGCCTGCCTGCCTCCCTCGCTGGACGGCTGAGCCGGCAGCCAGGCGTGCGGGGGTGCGCGGCCTCTCCTCGGCCTGACCTGGCTGGCGCTGGGGCTGGGAGGTGGGCCTGGCTCACAGGCGTCCCTGGGAGGAGGAGGAGGAGCTGCTGCCCCTCGGCCGCGCCGGCCGCTCCGCGCACAGGCTGGTGACCCCCACGGGCGCACACACACCGAGACTCAGGAAGGGGCTCAGGGGCCGAAGGCAGGAGTCGAGATGGCCTTGGAGCGAGACAGGAGCCTCGGCCAGGTCCCCGGGGGGGCCTGTGGGGCCAAGAGCGAGAGCGGGCGGATGACAGGTGTGGGGGCTCCGGCAGCCCGGCCCCCCTCACAGCCCTCGGTGCGGTGCCAGCTTCGCCTCCAGACACCGGCTCCAGAACGGCGCCCAAAGAGAAGAGACCAGGGCCGACCCCCGCCTCGGCCCTGCTGGCCGGACCGGAGCAGCCTGCGGGCCAGGCTCGGCCGCCTCGCACCGGGGTCACAGAGCAGGGGATGCAGAGGGAGGGGGTCCCCAAGGTGCTGAGAGGCCTGGGGGGTGGTCGGCCGAGAGCACCTGGGGCTCGCGGGCCACGTGCGGGGAGGGGGCCCCCTGCCTTACCCCGCCTGCTTTTCTCCTACCGGACCGGCACCTGTGGGCGGCTCTGGAGACCGAGGGCCGGCTGGAGGCTCGGAGCAGGGCGTGGGCCTCCCTCCTCGGCCTTGCTCTGCAGTGGGCGGCCACCTACAGGCAGCCCCCTCCCCGGCCGCCCACGTGGGCCCCCGGCCGCGGCTCCCAGCTCAGGTCCTGCCCCCGGGAGCCAGAGCCAGTGCGGCCGCGGCCGCCGCCTGGGGGCTGGCGGAGGGCCGGGCCCTGGGCAGCAGGCCTCGCAGGGTGGCCCACCCTACCTGCAGGTTCTTCCGCCACACGTTCACGGCGGCGAAGGCCAGCTGCATCTGCTTGCGCCGCGCGTCCTTGTGCCGCTTGTAGGCGATCTCGATGAAGATCAGGAAGATGCCGGCCACGATGCCGCCGGCTACCAGCATGAAGACCCCTGCGGGCCGGCGCCAGGGCCTCAGCGGCTGCCGCGGCACCGGCACGGGCGGGGGCGCGGGGGACGGGACCCACCTGCCATGTTCTCGAAGGTGAGGGTCGCGGGGGCGTTGCTGCGCGAGTCACACTCCTGGTACCGCACCCACGTCTTGTCCAGGTCCTCCATGAAGCCGTTCTCGTGGGACCTGCGGGGCGGGGCCGGGATGCATGCGGGCGTGGCCTGCCAAGGCGCGGGGCGGGGCTTCCACGGGGCGGGGCCAGGGGGGCGAGCATGCCGGGGCGGGGCCGGGGCTGCCACGTGGGCGTGGCCGGTTACGGCGCAGGGCGGGGCAGAGGCGGGACTGCCAAGTCTTGGGCGAGGCTTCCTCAGGGCGGGGCCTGTCCAGGCGCGGGGCGGGGCCGGGGCGGGCGAGCATGCCGGGGGCGGGGCCGGGGCTGCCGCGTGGGCGGGGCCTGTCCAGGCGCGGGGCGGGGCCGGGGCCTGGGCTCACTTGAGGATGGACAGCGACACGTTCTGCTTCCAGGGGCTGTCCTTGCGCATGCCGATGCCGAAGCCCGAGCGGAAGAAGAGCTCGCCCGTGGTCACCAGGTCGCACTTCTGCGACGCCTCGAACTCCAGCACCGCCGAGTCCCAGATGAAGGCGTGCAGCTTGCTGCGGGCGGGCGCGGTCAGCGGCCCGTGGCGGGCGCGCCCTCCCCCCGCCCGCCCCGGCCCCGCCTCACTTGTCCCTCACGGCCTGGATGGCCTCGGCCGCGCTCTCGTAGTTGTGCTTCTCCATGTGCCGGTACATGGTGCTCAGCTCCACCTGCCGCCGGAAGTAGATGTCCACCGAGCTCTGCTTCACGGTCGCGTAGATGAACTTGTCCGACGGGTTCCGCAGCTGCGGGCAGAGGCGCGCGCTCGCTCACAGCGGCCCCGGGCCGCGCCGCGCCGCGCCCGCAGCCCGCCCGGGCCTCACCCGCGGGTCGTTGATGCCGGTGATGCGCTCCTCGGGCCGGTCCAGCACCAGGAAGGCCGCCAGATTGGCGGTGTACGAGGCCACGATGATCATGGCGAAGCCGGCCCACACCATACCCAGGATGCGCGCCGAGAAGCTGCGCGGGGCGCCTGCGGACGGAGGCCGCGGTCAGCGCCGTGCGGGCGCGGGCGCGGGCGCGGGCGCGGGGCAGGCGCGGCCTCACCTTCCCCGATGCCCGAGTTGAGCAAGACGCCCCAGGAGAACCACATGGCCGAGGACAGGGTCAGCGCGTCCTCCTCCTCCTCCTCGCTGTTCACCTTGAAGCGGCCGAAGGGGCTGCGGGTGCGAAAGGGCAGGCGGGAGAGAGAGCGGGCGGCGCGGGGCGGCCCGGCCCGGCGCGGGGGCCCCGCCCGCGGGGCTGGCGGCGCGGGCCCCGGCTCACCTGAAGCGGTCCAGCAGGTATAGCATCACGGCCACCACGTGCACCGACAGCCCCACGAGCAGCCACAGCGTGCTCTGGAAGGGCTGCATGAACGAGTCCAGCGTGCTCCGCGGGATCTCCTGGGGGCGCACGCGCGGTCAGCCCCGCCCCGCCGCCCCTGCGCCGGCCCCGCCCCCCGCGCCGGCCCCGCCCACCTTCTTGACCAGGATCGTCAGGCCCTGGTACTTGAAGGGCTTGGAGAACTCGATGTACTGGGCGCGCTCGTTGTTGATGGTCAGCGGCGCCACGATCATGTCGGCCTGCCCGCTCAGCAGCTCCCCCATCATGCCGTTCCACTCCTTCTTGTTGCTGTTGTTGACCTGCGCGCGGCCGGGTCAGCGCCCGCCGGGGTCCCCGACCGCCCCCGGCCCTGCCCCGCCCCGCCCCCCGCCCCCCGCCCCCCGCCCCCTGCGCCTACCCGCTCCTGCGTGCCGAACTTGCCGTCGGCCACCAGGTGCACCTCGTAGGTGAAGTTCATGGTGCGCGCCAGCTTGATGAGCAGGTCGATGCAGAAGCCGTAGCAGCACTGTGGCACGGTGTGGCGCGCTGCGGGCGAGGGCGGGCAGAGCTGGGCCCCGTGCCGCGCGCCCGCACGCGCACCCGCCCGCGCGCCCGCGCGCCCTGCCCGTGGCACTCACGGCTGCCCGGCGAGGTGTCGTTGGGCCCTGTGCAGATGACCTTCTTGACCGGGTCGCCGTTCACCGTGGACTCCTCCTTGCACGTCCCGTCGCTCAGCGTGGGTTTCACGTACACGAAGGGTTCCTGGTGGATCGTGACGATCTGCGGGAACAGGGTCCGTGGGGCTCCGCGCGCGCCCTCCACCCGGCCTCAAGCCCCCGACCCCCGTTCTGGGAGGGCCAGGCTGGGACCATGGGGCTGAGCCTGCGCGGGAGCGGGGAGGGACGGGAGACGGGACCCTGGCCCTCGGGGACCGCAAGCCCTGGTTGCAGACTTGGTTCCTTGCTCTGTTGCACAGGGGGTTCTCGCGCTTGTAGAACACGCAGAGCCGCCAGGGGCGGGGCCGTTTTCCCTGAGACTCGCAGCCCCCCCCCACACCGCCTGCCACGGAGCACTGACACGGGTGGGGCTGCAGTGCTGAGAGACTCAGGAGAGCTCCGGAGGAGACAGGGGCCAGTGCCCGAGCCCAGAGGGGGACAGCGGCCAGGCCAAGGAGACTGCCTGGAGGGAAGGAGCGGCCAGCCAGGGGCTCCCAGAGGCCCAGGGCCGTGAGGCCTGGGGTAGCTGGGGGTGATGAGGCGCCAGGACACAGAGTGCTGGGGACAAGGTCCACACCAGGCACAGTGACCCTCCAGGCTGTCCCCTGACCAGTCCACCCTCAGGGTTGAATCAAGAGAGGTGCTGGGGGCAGCCAACCCCGTTGTCGCCTGCCCCCCCGCGGAGGTCGGCAGCTGAGGCAGGCCCCCTGCTCGCAGCCTGTGGGCTGGGGGGTCCCACCTTTAGCCTGGTGGACATCTGGTACCCTCGAGGCTTCTCTGTCTCCCCTCCCGGCCAGATGATCTTCCTGTCATTGGGAATGACCTGGGGGTGGGAGTATGAGATGGAGGGTGGCCACGCAGGGGTCTTGGCCCCAGGACCCTAAGGCCCCAGCCCCCACCCCCTCATGACCCCCACCTACATGGGTGCCGTTGTAGACGCCCACTTGCACCAGCTTGCGGTTCTGCAGGTTCATGATGCTGTAGTTGGCGAACTTGCGGTCCCCGTCCTCGTTGAACTCCACGCGGCCGGTCACACCGTCCGCATACTTGGAAGACATCAGAACCCTGGGGGCCGCGTGTTCCGCTCATCAGGGGGCCGCTGCCCCCACCCTGCAGGCCTCCAGGGCAGCCAGGGCCCTCCTGTCCCAGTCCTGGGAACGGCCAGAGTCAGGGTGGCCGTGCAGAGGGTGGGCATCTGCTGGCACCACCAGCTTCCCTGCTACCTGGGGCACACACATGCACACCTTCTACCTGGGGCACACATGTGCACGCCTGCTACCTGGGAGCACACACGTGCACGCCTGCTACCTGGGGCACACACGTGCACGCCTGCTACATGGGGCACACACGTGCACGCCTGCTACCTGGGGCACACATGTGCACGCCTTCTACCTGGGGCACACATGTGCATGCCTTCTACATGGGAGCACACACGTGCACGCCTTCTACATGGGACACACACATGCATACCTTCTACCTGGGGCACACACGTGCACACCTGCTACCTGGGGCACACACGTGCACGCCTTCTACCTGGGGCACACACGTGCAC
>CM027406.1:92450924-92467865 GCA_015711505.1 Sylvilagus bachmani | reverse complement strand
GTGCACGCCTTCTACCTGGGGCACACACGTGCACGCCTTCTACCTAGGGGCACACACGTGCATGCCTTCTACCTGGGAGCACGCATGTGCACGCCTTCTACCTGGGAGCAACACGTGCATGCCTTCTACATGGGAGCACACACGTGCACGCCTGCTACCTGGGGCACACACGTGCACACCTTCTACATGGGGCACACGCGTGCACGTCTTCTACCTGGGAGCACACACGTGCACGCCTGCTACCTGGGAGCACACACGTGCACGTCTTCTACCTGGGAGCACACACGTGCATGCCTTCTACCTGGGAGCACACACGTGCACGCCTGCTACCTGGGGCACACACATGCGTGCGTGTGTGTGCTCACCAGCAACCCGCAGCAGGTGTGGGGCTGTGTGTGCACGCCTTCCTTGTGGAGCTGTCCACCTGGGACTCTGGCTGCGCACGGCCGCCTCCTCCGACTGCCTGGGACCCTGGCCACTCCCTGTGGGCGCGGCCCCGGCCTCACCTCTTGAAGAGCGGCCCGGTCTTCCAGATGTTGGTGTTGCCCACACAGCCGCGCGGCGGGTCGGTGATGTTCTCCTTCTCCAGCAGCTCGTGCACGGCCTGCGCCACCACGCCCACGGCGTCGCTGATGTGTGCGGACTCGTTCTTCCCGTTGATGAGCTGCAGCCCGATGATACCTGCGGCCAGGCCGGCTCAGAGCCCGCGGGCCCCGCCGCTGCCTTCCGCCCGCCCGCAGGCCCGGGCCATCCCGGCACTCACCGTCGGGGGCATAGCGCAGGGCGTTCCCTGAGATCTCACGCTCCCCCACCAGCCACACGTACCCCGAGCCGGTCATGTTCAGCATTGCGGCTGCGCGGTACACGGTGGCCGCGTCGTCCTCGCTGTGGGGCAGAGGGGGGTGACGGGCCAGGACCCAGGCGCCTCCGAGGCCTCTGGGGGCCGGCCTGGCTGGGCCCTGGGCACCTGCACCTCCACCCGGGGTATTCTGCCAGGGCTTCAGCAGCCCTCTGGGGAAGGCGCTGGGACCACCCTTGTGTCAGGAGGGGAAGCTGAGGCTCATGAGTGCCCCTGGGGGGCAGAGTGGGGTTTGCGCCTAACTACGCCCTGAGCTCCTGTGACTCTGCAGACAGGGGGGCCCCCGTGTTCAGATGGGGACTCCGGTGGGGGCTTCCGGGGAGTTGAGGGGCTGCTGCCTGCTGGGGTCGGCACAGAGCTCAGGGCCACGCACCCTGGGCTCCCTCACAGGAGAGCCCCTGCGCATGGGGACACTGGGGGGCTGAGGCCTCTCTGGTGGTGACAAGGACCCCCCACACCGGGCCTGGCCAGGGACTGGGGCCCGGCGTCTCCGGTGCGTGGGCAGCAGGGCAGCGTGCTTGCTGGGTTGCCCGGGCACTGGGCTGTTTGCACAGAGGCTGATGCTGGCACCCCAGCTGCCCTCGGTCGCCCCAGGGCTCTGCCCCTGCACTGTCAAGGAGGAGCCCACAGAACAATGCAAACCCTCAGCCGCTGCAGCCGGCCGGAAGCCATCGCACACAGGCAGCCAGAGCGAGGGTGCCCGGCAGTGTCCAGGCTCAGCTCCTGGCCGCCGGCTCTGCCCGCCAGGCTGGCAGAGGAGCCATCTTCTTGGTGCAGCCGTGTCCAGGCCAGCGACGTGGTGGAGTGACCGCGATCAGTGGGTGATGGTGGACAGAAGCCGATCAACCACCCCACCTCCTCCCGACACCAACAATTTCAGGGGGGAAAAAAAACCCGCGAGATTTGGAGCCAGCTCTCTGCACACTGCAGAAACCGCCCACACTGAGCAGGGGCGGGCTCTGTGGCGCAGCGGGTAAAGCCTTCACCTGCAGTGCCGGCATCTGGGCCCCTCGTCCCGCCCAGCTCCCTGCTGGTGCGCCTGGGAAGGCAGCGAGGAACGGCCCACGTGCTGGGCCCCTGCACCCACAGGGGAGACCGGTTGGAGCTCCGACCTCCTGGCTTCGACCTGGCCCAGCCCCAGCCATCATGGCCATCTGGGGAGTGAACCAGCAGATGGAAGACCTCTCCCCTCTCTCTCTCTCTCTCAAATCGATCAACCTTCTTTTTAAACAGGAAGTGGGTGTCACAGAGTCTCTGGGCAGCTCCAGGAGGGAGGGGCCACGGTGGCCATGAGGTCCAGGCTGCACTGTGGGACCCCAGCTCAGCTGCAAGGGTCCAGCCCTCCCAGCTCTCTCAGGCCAGGGGCCTGCGGTTCACCAACAGCGGGGTCAGTGGCTGTGTGGCTGTGAGCAGTGCATACACATGTATGTAGCATGTGGTGCACACAGTGCATGTACTGATGCACAAGGACACGTGTGCAGGTTCACATTAGTGTGAATTGTGAGCATGTAGCTGTTCCTGATTATGGCGTTGATGTGTGTGCTGTATGCAGTAGTGTGCAAGAGTGGCAAGTGTGCCTTGTATGTATGTACATGTGTGCTGTGTATGTGCTATGTGCACATGTGTGTGTTGCATAATTGTGTGCATGACTTGTGTGTGCACAGGTGTGTACAGGTGAGGTGTGCATGTGTGAGGTACATAAGGTGTTCCCATGGTGGTGTGCAAATGGCATGTGCGTGTGCATGACTGTTGTGTTCACATGGCTCATGTATGTATATGACACATGTGTGTGCCCATGTGTGTCAGTATGTGGTGTGTGTCTGGTGTGCTTATGTGTGCATTGACATATATGTGTTGTGTGGTGAGCACATGTGTGGTTTGTACATAGCATGTGCATTTGTGCACATGTACCTATGTTGTGCCTTGATACATGTGTGCATGCATAGTATGAACATGCAAGTATGCGTCATGTGCATAGGATATGTGCACTGTAGTGTGCATGTGGTATAAGCACCTGTGGTATACATAGGCATATGCTGTCCCACGTGTGGTAGACACACATGTGCATGCGGTGTGAATGTGTACGCATATGTGATGTGAATTTGGTGTGCCTGTATATGTGCATGCATTGTGTGTATTTGGAGTGTGCATGTGTGTGCACATGTGATGCAATATGGCATGTGTGCACACATCTGGGTTTGTGGTGTTTGATGCCATTACATGAGCACATATATGGTACATATATGGCATGCACATATGTACACTGGTGTGTGTTGTGTATATGCTGTGTGTGCAGTGCAGATGGTATGTGCATGTGTGCATGTGTGTGAGCATCTATGGTATACATAGGTACATGTTAGCCCATGTGTGTGGTGCACTTGTGTCCATGTGGTGTATGCAGGTACGTGCATATGTGGTTTAATTTGTGTACCCATATGCACATGTATGCGGTGTGTATATGATGTGTACATGTATGTGCACATGTGATACAATATAGCATTGTGTACACATTGTTTCGTGGCATATGTATGTGTGCTTCTCTGTGTGGTGCATATGGTGTGTTTTCATGTATGTGTGCATATGCCATGTTGGGGTGCATGTATGTGTGCACCTGTGGTGTGTGTATGTATATGTGTGTGCATACGGGCTGCACTGTGTGCACATGTGGTGTGGTGTGCATATGTGTGCATATGCTGTGTGTATGTGGGTTGCACTGTGTGCACACGTGGTGTGGTATATGTGTGCATGTACACGTGTGTGGTGTGAACATGCTTACACCTGTCTGCCATGACCATGTCTCTTCCCAGGGCTCTCAGCCACACCCCCCAGGCCTGGCTGATGCTGGGTCCACACGCCCAGCCTATGTGGGTGCTGGGTGCCCAGGGCTCACGAGGCACAGCGGTAATGGAGGCAAAGCCCCCACCTGGCTCTCCTGGGCCAGGGACTGGATTTCCGTGCGGTTCTCCGGCCTGTGTCCCAGCGGTCACTCCAGTTGCGCTGTCTGAGCTTGGCAGGTCCAGCTTGGTGCGGCAATGTCCACTTCAGCAGCTGGACGCGTTTCTACGCTCTCACTGCCCACCCACCACACCCCAGTCTCCCTGGAGCCCCGCGACCAGTGAGCGTCTGTGAGCGGTGCGGGGGGGGGGCTCTCTGTGCAGCCCTGGCCCTGGCCACGTCATCCACCCTGTCTCCGGGAGCCCCTGGCGGCCTTCCCTGCAGTTCCCACACTGCTGAGGTTGCGGGCAGGAGACCCCTGACCCCGATCCTGGATTTGCCGCTGTGAACTGGGGGGGGAGGGGTGACGAGCACCTCCCTGTGGCACCTGCTGCAGGAGCAGCCGTGGCCCCACCCCTGCGGCCACGCTGGGCGAGCAAACAGGGTCCCGGTCAGCGTCCTTCCAGGGCAGGCAGGGCTCGGGGGTGGGCACGCGGAGGGAGCGGTGAGCAGGGCCTCACCTGGCCGAGAGGATGATGACCCTGGCCTCCAGCTCGCGCGCCTCCATCAGCAGCGCCGTCACGTTCTTGGTCCCCGGGTCGAACTGCAGCACCTTCTCTGCCTGCGGTGCGAGCGGGGGCGTTAGCCGGCGGCCGCGGCAGGGGACACAGCGCCTCAGGGGCAAGAGTCCAGCGGCGGGGCGGCGGCCCGCCTGCCACCTGCGCCTGCGCCTGCGCCTGCCTCGCTGGCTCCTGGCCTGGCCTGGCCCTGCCTCTCCTGTCTTCTTCCGCCGGCTGCTCTCCTGCTCTGGCGGCTGCTCTCCTCCTGTCCTGCTGTTCTGCACTGGGCATGCAAGCTGAAGTGGACCCAGACTCAGGAAGAGGCGTGCAGCGGACAGGAAACAGAACAGAGTCTCGGAACCAGAACCACGGGAGCTCCTCTCGCGCTGCTCCGCAGCCCCCGGCAGCAGCGCCGTCGCCGGCTGGGTGGGCGGGCGCCCGCCCAGGTTCCGTGAGGAAGCCCTGGGGGTCCCGGAGTTTGGCATGCACTTCCCAGAGAGCGGCTCCTGCTGCAGCGGGCCCGCGGCGGGCGGCCGCCCACACCTGCCCTCGCCTGCCTGCCGCCTGCTCTGCTCTGCGCCTGGCTCTGCTTCCTGCTGGGGCCTGCGGCTGGGCGCAGCACGGCGCCCGCGGCGCGCTAGCCGGTGGGTGGCGTGCACGTCCATGCATATATACCTTGGGTCCGCGCTTGTGGTCATAGGACAGTTGGTCGAGGTTTTCATAGTTCCTTTTTTTACTCTGATGGATAATGTGCACAGAGAAAATACGCAGACACAGAAGATTATCAACGGTCAGAAATGACGGAGCCAAGCAATCACACCACCTCCTCGGCACCACTGCTCGCGGCCGCACCTGGAGCTCGCAAACACCGAGGCCCTGGGCGCGGGGCGGGGCGGGGCGCGGGGCTCCCGGCCTCGGAGCTCTGCTCTTGGGGGCCAGCATCTCGGGAGAGAGGGGGGCTCTGTCCGTGCCCACCCTCGGGGTCCCGCCTGCCACCCCCAGCCCTGTCATGCACCTGCTGTGTGACCCCGCCCACCCCAGTCCTGCCTGTGGCCCAGCAGCCCCCAGCCCTGCTCCCAGGTCCCTCCCCACCTCCCGTCCTCCCACCTGTCTGGCTGAGGCCCAGGGCTTCCCTCCTCACTACCAGGAGGCCCACGTGTGTGTGTGTGTGTGTGTGTGTGTGTGTGTGTTTGTGTATGCGTGTGCGTGTGCCTGCAGGGGGCTGTGTGCACACCAGCCGATGATGGAGGAACACACGTGTGTGTGTGTGTGTGTGTGTGGCAGCAGAGCTGCGGGGGCAGATGCTGCGAGCAGCACCCGGGGGCCCGTGTGTGTCCGAGTGTGAGCCCACAGGCGGCCTGAGTCTGTGGCAGGGCGAGGAGCGTGATGAGAGCCTTCAGGGCATGTCAGGCGTGCGCTTATGTGTGTGAGCAGGGCCGGGTGCACACTGAGGAGGTGCTGGGGGCGGGGCTCTGTCTCAGGGTGGGCGGGCCCCATGCTCCCAGTCAGCCCTCCATCCCCGACTCCCCCATGACAGCTCCCCAGGCACTCCTGGGTCTCCTCGCCACCCCCCCAGGCCCCTACTCCCTCCCGGGTCCTGAGCGCCTTGGGGGCCCAGATGCTGGCTAACTTGAATGAAGCTTTGGCTTCACAGACAGGTCGAGCTCCCCAGCCCCTCTGGCCCCCCAGCCCCGGCCTCCCTCCCTCTGCACACCCTGGACGCTGGGGCTGGGAGGTGGTCTGGGTCCCCTCTGACTGGCGGGGAAGGCAGTGGGGGTCGTTTGGACCCCCCCACCCCCAGGGAATCCTGGCTCAGTTCATAGCAGCACAGGGTGGGGCTGGGCCGGGGTGGCATGGGGGCTCTGTGTCCAGGAGCCAGGGTCTGCCAGGTGTGGGCAGGGGAGGGGTCCAGGCACAGCTGGAGGGCCTGAAGAAGGCACCCCCGGGGCAGGAGTGGTGGAGGCCTGGGTGGGCCTCGGTGTGGTGGGGGCTCCAGGAGGAGCACGTGGAGCAGGCCTGGGGGACCCGCAGGGGGTGGCTGCCACCCCGAAGTAGCCCCCGGGGCGGGACGGGGCGGGGCGGGGCGGGGGGGGGGGTGTTTGCAGAGCTCCAGGTGGTCCGGCCCTGGCCCCGCAGGGACTGACACGAAGGAGAGTTCGACTAATGGCAAAGCGAGTGAAATGAGCCGAGGACAGGCCGGGACGGGCGCCCGCCGGGGCGGGGCTGCCGGCCAGCACGATGGAGAGAGAGTCACACGGAGCCACAGACAGCAGCGCGGACCCCGCGCCCCAGCCTCGCGCGCCGCTCACCTTGGACTCGCGCTCCTCCAGCAGCGTCTCCAGGCGCTTCTGCGCCGCGCGGCCCTCGTGGTCGTCGCTCACCAGCAAGATCACGTGGCTCCAGCTGTACACCCGCATCATCTCGAACCACACGCTGGACTGGTGCGAGTATGGTGGCACCGTGCGCAGGAAGCTCAGGTGGATGCTCTGCGGGGGGCGGGGCGTGAGGGCCGGCCCACCCCGCCCCGTGTCCCGGCGGCCGGGCAACGCCCACGGAGGCGGGGCTCAGGACATCCCCAGCAGCTGTCAGTCATTGGTGTTTTGGGGAATCTTCACTCTTTCAAGTCCTGTCCACCCCCTCCCGAGGTCACCGCTGGCTGGCCCTGCCCGCGTCTCTGGGCGTCAGCTTCCAGGGAGAGCCCGGGGCCGCCTGCAGGGGACCCGCGTCTCTGGGTGCCCAGGGAAGCCCTGTACAGTGAGCCCGGGACTGCCACTTTGTGCCTGGGGCTATGCCCTGTCCCTGGGAGCCACCGGTGCCCCGGGAGCCTTGCCTGCCCTGCCTTGGGTCTGCGGGTGCGTTGGGCACAGGGACCCTGGCCTGCCTTGGGTCTGCGGGTGCGTTGGGCACAGGGACCCTGGCCTGCCTTGGGTCTGCGGGTGCGTTGGGCGCAGGGACCCTGGCCTGCCTTGGGTCTGCGGGTGCGTTGGGCGCAGGGACCCTGGCCTGCCTTGGGTCTGCGGGTGCGTTGGGCGCAGGGACCCTGGCCTGCCTTGGGTCTGCGGGTGCGTTGGGCACAGGGACCCCGGCCTGCCTTGGGTCTGCGGGTGTGTTGGGCACAGGGACCCTGGTCCTGCCATTGGCCTCATGGGGACCATGGAGTTGCCGCTCTGCCTTCCTTCATGAACAGCTTTCTTTCCTTTTCAGGAGGACACAGGACCCAGGAGGGGGACACGGGGCCCAGGAATGTGACCGCTTTGTCTTGGCTGAGGCCTAGGACACCTGGGAGGAGGGTTGGATGTCCCTGTCTCCTGCCTCAGGGGCTCTGCTGGAGGACCCCACTGGCCCAGGCAGCCTGGCCCCCTCCGCCTCCACCTGAGAGTAGACCCACCCCTCCCCCGCAGCAGCCTGAGGCTGCCTGAGGCAGGTGCATCTGGGGCTGAGCTCAGGCGGGGTCTGTGGCCCCTGTGGTGTGTGCAGCCCTCACAGTCCCTGGGGGCTGCCATGCGCCCCAGTCGTGGGCAGACTGAGGCTGTGGGAGTGAGTGCATGCAACTGCAGTGTGCAGGTGACCACACATGTGTGACAGCGTGTGGGCTGTGAGAGTACACACATGTGCATGTGAATTCTGTGACAGGCAGGAGGAACTGTGTGGTTGTGAGTGTGCACATGTGTGTGCATGAGCATGGGTGACTTGTGTGCTCATCTGGGAGACTGCAGAGAGTGTGTATGTGTCGCTGTGTGTGACTGTGAATGAGTGTGGGTGTTGTGTGTGTGACCATGGAGTGTGAATGTGTGTGACTGTGGCTGTGAGTGTGTGTGGCTGTGTGTGACTGTGTGTCTCTGTGTATGTGAGACTGTGTGTAACTCTATGTATGTGTGAATGTGCATGAGTGTGGGTGTTGTGTGTGGCATTGTGTGAGTGTGAATGTGTGTGACTATGTGACTGTGAGGGTGAATGTGTGTGGGTGTATGAATGTGTGTGTGACTGTGGCTGTGAGTGTGACTGTGTGAGTGTGAGTGTGGCTGTGAGTGTGAATGTGGTGAGGCTGTGACTGTGTGTGACTGTGTGTGTGAATGTGAATGAGTGTGTGTGTGAGTGTGAATGTGTGTGACTGTGTGTGAAAGTGAATGAGTGTGTGAGTGTGAATGTGTGTGAGTGTGACTTGTGAATGTGTGTGAGTGTGAATGTGTGTGTGAGTGTGGCTGTGTGTGTGAGGCTGTGTATGTGTGTGACTGTGTGACTGAATGTGTGAATGTGAATGAGTGTGTGTCAGTGTGGCTGTGTGTGTGACTGTGAGTGTGTGTGAGTGTGAATGTGTGTGTGTACCACCATGCTGCTCCTTGAGCCACAGTCCTGGCTGGGCGGGGTCGCTGGAGCTGAGCTCCCCGACGGACAGCTGCGGCTCCGGGGCCGGCGGTCAGGCTTACCTTGTCGGAGTAGATGGACATGCGGGTGGTCAGTCCCAGCACAGGGATTCGGTAGAAGCCAGCTGTGTACGAGACGGGGGTGGGGGTGAAGTGGTCGTTGGGGGTAGGCGGGTGGCTAACCAGGATGGCGTAGACCTGTGGACACGGGGGCAGGAGGACACGGTCAGCTTGGTAGGCTAGGCCCTGCCCCGGAGCCAGAGCCCTGGAGCCACAGGGGCGGAACCCAGCTGGGCACAGCTGCAGACACACACACTCACAGCACAGCCAGGACAGCCTGGCCGTCCCCATTCCCTGACCAGTCCCCCATTACAGATGGAGGCGGCCGAGGAGGTGCCCAGGGAGACCAAGCTCCCGCCAGCCCCCGCTGCTGACCAGGGCCCTGGACGGCTGCCCTGAGGCAGGTGTAAGACCTCCCAGTGGGAGGGGCTGGCCTATGACGTCCCTTCCTGAGCAGAGGGGTCCCCTGGGGGGTAATGGGGAGAATGGCTGGCTCCGCACCACCGTCTAGGCCACCGCCATGCCCCTCCCCAGTCAAGGAGGGTGGAGACAGAGCAGGCAGCCCTGAGGGAGGCCAGCACTGCCCAGAGCCCTGTGTCGGGGAGCTGTGTGCCGGCCTGAGGCAGGGGGTGGGGAGGGCCCGGGGGCAGCCTGGCCTTCTGAGCCTCCACCATGGCCAGGGGCTCTGCTTCCTGGAGTGGGTGCTTCCTGCTCCTCGGCAGTCCCTCTCCAGGCAGAGGGGTCACTTAAGGGACCTGCATGTCTAGCTCTGCCTTGGCCCTCAGTCGTGGGTCCCCTGCGTCTGCAACAAGGGAAGGTGTGCAGGAGGCTGGGGCTGGACAGCTGCAGTGCCCAGCCGTGGGGCGGGACGGCTGCAGTGCCTGGCCGTGGGGCTGGACGGCTGCAGTGCCCAGCCGTGGGGCAGGTCTGAGAGGGTCGGCTCCTGGCACTGGCCGTCCTGAGGGCCAGAGCGATGAGTGACCTGGGTCCCACCTGGACTCCCAGACAGAAGGCATGACTAGGGCCATTGGCCCCAGAGGCCCATGATACTCCGGGCTGGGGCATGGGGATGGTGGGTGCGGGAGAGTCTATCGATAGATATAGTTCATTCATTCGAGAGACACAGACAAAAAGCAGCAGAGCTCTTTTAACCCCTGGTTCACTCCCCAGATGCCAGGAACAGCCGGGGCTGGGCCACACCAAAGGCAGGAGCCAGGAACTCCATCCAGGTCTCCCACATGGGTGGCAGGGGCCGGAGCACTTGTGCCATCACCGCTGCCGCCCAGGCGCATAGGCAGGGAGCCGGAGGCAGGGATGAAAGCCAGGACCTCTGACACACTGGCATCAGAGCCAGCGCCTTCTCTGGTGTCTCCTGGCTGGGCCACACATCTGCCCCAGAAGCCGGGTGTCTGGGTTTCTGAGGGAAAAGGTCTCCCTGCCCCAGCTCACACTGGCCGTCACCACCCAGGGCCGCCCAGCAAAGGGCGCCTGCGCGAGCGCGCGTGCATGTGCGTGTGCACGGCCAGGCAGGGGCTCAGCAGCGCGTATGGGTGCACAGCTGGGTCTGGGCCCGCCGAGCAGTGTGCACGCGTGTGTGCCGGTGTCACGTGTTCTATGCGTGCGTGGGAGCACGCGTGTCTCCCCGCCTCTTACATAAAGGGCTGCCGTGCAGCTGGGGGCGGACAGCTCCCGCAGTCGGGACGCGTCCTCCCCCCCCACCCCGCAGCTCACACGGCGCCCGCACTTGTCACATGCGCAGCCCCGCTCCCGCCCCCGCCGGCACCCCGCTTCCACGCCTGGGCCGTTTCCTGACAGCCAGACCCGTGGGGCGGGGGAAGGGAGGGAGGATCCAGGAGCAGAAGTCAAGATGGCCCCGGCCCCACCCTGCTTAAACCCGCAGCAGCGCCTGGGGTTGGAGTAGCGCGCCTGCCCCTGTGCGGGGACGCGCGTCCCTTGCCGGCACAAACCTCGCACGCCGGCGCAGGGGAGCCCCAGACCCCTTCTGAGGGCTGGCCGTGGGGGCAGCGGGCACCGGGGAAGGGGTCTCTCCGGAACGGGGCGGGGCGGGGCGGCGGGCACCTGGCTGGAGATGAGGTCCTCGCACACCGACAGGGCCATCTGGATGGCGTTGGGCTTGTGCGTGACCGACGTGGCGTTGAGCTGGATCTTCCAGGAGCCGTGGCGCTTGTTGGCCTGGCTCACGGCCTCGCGGAACATCTGCTCGTGCTTCCGCGTGCTCAGCACCGCGCCGATGTTGACGATCTTGGGGTCGCAGGCGGCGCGGGCGAAGGAGCAGGAGAAGAGCAGGGCGAGCGTCAGCAGATGCATGGCGCTCATGGGCTCCGGCCGCGGCGGGCCTGGCTCGGGGCAGTACCGACGCGGGGCCCGCGGGGCATCCCCGGCGGGCTGGGGGCGCCGCGTCTCCCCGCCCCGAGCCGCGGTGCGGAGCGCGCCGGCGCTGTCCGCGGTGCTGAAGCGGCTCCGCGGCGGCTCCTAGCGCCCCGCGCGCAGAGGACTCGCCGGTCCCGGTCCCGGTCCCGACGCTGCGGCGACTGCGGCAGCAGCGGAGCCCGGAGCCCGCACCAGGTCTCTGCGTCTCTCGCCGCCCCCGCTTCCCAACGCGGAGCGGAGCGTGCGCTTGCGTTCCCGTGCGCGCGCGAGTGCGTGTGCGCGCCCGCTGCGGGGTGGGGGGTCCCCGACGCGGACAGGCGCCGACTCTGGCGGCCTGAGAGGTGAGGGACCTGCGCCACCGCGGGCAGCCTGCACCCTTTTGCGTTATTTGCGGGAACAGGCTGTCCCGCCGGCTTCTGCGCGGGACAGCCTGTGCTATTCTGGGGCGGCTGGCGCAGCCCTGGGCCGTCTGTTCCAGGAACCCTAAGCCGTGCCCGCTGGGGAGGGAGTCGGGCTTCCATCCCCACAGGGAGCAGAAAGGGGACAGGGACCCCAATCCCCTGCACCACGTGACTCGGATCCCCAAGTCAAGAGCAAAAAGGGTGCCGTGCTGCCCCCACGTGCTGAGCCCCATTTCCCAGGAGAGATTGGGGTCTGGTCCCCAACTGTGGGGCTGAGGCCGCACATCAGGCACCCCTCCCTCTCGCGCGCTCCTCGCCCTGGGGGTCCTCGCCAGCCGGATCCTTTGTCCTCTCCACGCATCCCTCTGCCTAACTCCGCCCCTTGCCAGTGATGTCACGGTTTCCAATAGCAACCGAGAATTCTGCAGCCCGCAATGGCTAAAGCCCCCATTGGACAGAAAGTGGGTTCCTCCCGGCACCTAAGCGCCAACCTCAGCGGTGCAGCATCGGGGTCCCATGCCTCACGCCCGCTGCGTCTTCACGCACGCTGTGGGGCTCCCTGAGCCAAGAGGAGGGCCAGAGGCTGCGGGGGTGCGGGGACTGCCCGTTCCCACTCCCCGCCCTTGCTATTAGAACAGGGGCCAGCGCTTGGGCTCGGGTGCCCCCTGGTTCTGCGGCCCAGGAACGCTGCAGGGCGCACACTGGCGCAGGGCCAGGGCATGACCCCCGCTGGCCCGGGTGTGCGGGCTCGGCGCTGTGGCAGTGCGGGGAGGAGGGGCTCAGCGAGGCGGCTGGCTTCAGAAGCGGGGTTCCAGGTGCTGTGGACGCCGCGCAGCCCTGGTCAGGGCCAGGCTCCATCTCGGGCTTCTGTCCCCAGTGGCCGGGGTGGGGCTTCCCAGGGCCCTGTGCTTTGCTCTTCCTGGGGGCAGCGTGGCAAGGCCCTCAGGGCCTGGGCTGCCTGTCGCGCTGCTGTGGCGCTGCATGGGCTGGGCCTGGGGCCCTCTGAGTCCAGCTGCGACCTGCAGAGCTGCCCGGCGCCCTCTACCGCCCATCTCCTGGGGTTTCCCCTCTGCTGAGACCCGCTGGCAGGGGATCACCGAGTGCTTGCGGCTGCTCCACTCCAACTCCGTGGACCTGGAAGGGGCTGTCGATCATAGGCATAGTCCCTCCTTGGCCTCAGTGGATTGGCCAAGAGGTTTTCATATGACCCAAGTAGACCAATCAGGATTATTCCCTGGAATTTTGGGCAGATCAGGCCCTGGGATTGGACTCGGCTGCACATCCCAGGTGCAGGGGTGTGGGAGTGGGGCCCAGGGCCACCTGTGGACACTTTGATCAGGAGGAGGAGCTGACGGGCAGGGAAGAAGGGACAGGTGCGTGGCTGACCAAGTGGGCAGAGGTCAGGCCCTGTCTGGGCGGTGGTGGGGGGAATGTGGCTGACCCTCGCAGGCCTGGCCACAGGTAAATAAATGGTCGTGAGTCTCTCACTAGGCCTAAAGGACCCTCACAGAGAACAAGCCCCAGACATGAGAAGGCAGCCCTGCAACCCCAGCCCGACCCCCTCTGCTGTCCCTTCCAGGCTGGCTCCCACGTGCCCCCACCACTGACGCCTGGCTCTCAACCCCCACTATGGGCCTGCACCTCCCAGCTCTGCCTGCATGCTGACCCTGCAAGCATTGGGGTGCAGCTCTGAAGAGCTGTGGGAAATCGAGACCCCGGCCCGCGGAGCCAGCTCAGAGCGAACAGCACAGAACTGCCTGAGGCTCTCGCTTTCTGAACAATGGGAAATGGAGGCGCCAGGCCAGGGTGGGGGGCCTGTCCTCGGCCGCCAGGCTCTCCAAGGGGCAGTGCAAAGTGGCTACCGCCAGGGCAAGGCCAGAAGAACGCCCCTCCCCTGGGGACACCGGCCAGCCGCTGGCCATGAGGACACTCACTCAGGTGGCCCTGGGGGACGCCGGCGTGGAGAGGAAACCCATGCCAATTGCCACAGGAGCCCAGCACCTGGGAAGTGGCCAGCGTCCGGCACGGCCGCAGCCACATGAGACACTGAGCCTGAACCCGCCCGTCGCCTGCTCCCCAGTCCCGCCCCCGGGAACCAGGGGTCTGGCAAAGATAATTTGGAGCTGACAGCAAGGCCAATCAGTGAGAGGAAAAGTCGGACTCCACTGAGACTGAGCACTGGGGACAGGCGCCCTGGGGCGGCAGCTACCCGGGACACCGGCACCCCAAAGCGCGGTGCTGGCTCGTGTCCCGGCTGCTCCCGTTCTGACGGCTTCCTGCTGCATGTCTGGGAAGGCAGCAGAGGACGGCCTCACAGTCCAGGGGTCCCTGCACCCACGTGGAGGCTCCAGCTGCTGCTGGCATCTGGGGGGGACACACGGAAGTGCTCTCTCTGCCTTTCAAATAAATAAAAAGTAAATATTAAAAAAAGAAATTTTTCCTCCTTCTCTATTCTCCTGCCTTTCACATAACATACATCTCTTTAAAAAGAGTCTCTTCCCATCTGCTGGTTCTCTTCCCAGATGGCCGCAACAGTGAGAGCTGGGTCAGGCTGGGTGCAGGAGCCAGGAGCTTCATTGGGTCTCCCACGCGGGTGCAGGGGCCCAAGGACCTGGGCCATCTTCCACTGCTCTCCCAGGGGCATTAGCAGGGAACTGGATAGGAAGTGCAGCGGCCGAGGCTGGAACCGGCGCCCAGGTGGTTTGGTGGTGCTGCGGGTGGCGGCTTCCCCGCCCCCTGCCCCTTGCACCAAGCTGCACTGTCGTGGTCACTGCCGCTTTTTCTCCGCCGGGGTCAGTCATCCAACAGTGTCGGTACTCACACATACATTTTAGGATCAACCTGTCAATCCTCGCCAAGACCGACAGGGGGCGCTTTGCTTACACAGACCGGTTACGGAGAGCCAGCCTCCACCTGCTCCTTGGCGGCGTTGGGCGGACTTCAATGGCTGAGTCGCGACCTTGTTTCTGGTTCTCCAGTGTTTTACGCCTCATTCACGCACCTGTGGATTTTCTCGGCTGTATCTCCAAGTCACCCACTGTCACGTGCAGGATGAGATGGGTATTTGAGGACCGAGCGCGCCGCTCCCTCGGCGTTTCCCACAGATTGGGCCGTGCACTCGCGAAGGACCCTTCTCGGTCCCTGCCCGGACCCTCGTGTTTCTCTCTCTGCCCGGTGGAGGACACAGAACTGCATCTGAACGCCTGGCCCCCACGTGGATCGGAGCCAGGACCCCCATCGGGCTCTCCCACGAGGGCCACAGGGGAGCATCACTTGGGCTGACCTCCAATGCGTCCCCCTGCCCATCAGATGGGAGCTGGATCAGAAGTGCAGTAGACGGGACTCGAACCCACGCTCAAGTGGGAGCCGGCATTGTGTGCAGCAGCTCCACCCACTGTGCCACAGCACAGGACCCCATGTAGGTTTTTTTTAAAAAAAAACATTTATTTATTTATTTATTTGAAAGGCAGAGTTACAGAGAGGCAGAGGCAGATAATCGTTCACTCCCCAGATGGCCATAATGGCTGGAGCTGCACCAATCCGAAGCCAGGAGCCAGGAGCTTCCTCCAGGTCTCCCACATGGGTGCAGGGGCCCAAGGACTTGGGCCATCTACTGCTTTCCCAGACCATCAGATGGGAACTGGATGGGAAGTGGAGCAGCCAGGACTTGAACCAGCGCCCATATGGGATGCCGGGACTGCAGGCGGGGCTTTACCCACTACGCCACAACGCCGTCCCCCTCCCCCCAGGTTGTTTTTTAAAAAATATATTTAAGGATTTGTGTATTTGAAATGCAGTGAGAGGGGGAGAGCAGACGGAGAGAGCCTACATCCACCGGTTCACTCCCCAAATACCGCGACAGCCAGGGCTGGGCCAGGCCAAAGCCAGGGGCCAGGAGCTTCTCTGGGTCTCCCACGCGGGTGCGGGCCCAAGCACTTGGTCATTTTTCACTGCTTTCCCAGGCCACAGCAGAGAGCTAGACCGGTAGCGCAAGGGCCAGGGTCTGACCCCAGTCCCAGGTTCTCCCACACAGGATGGACCCGTGCCACGCTTGGGTCACACACTTTGAGGCCTCGCGTTAGGCGGTCCCAACACTGTTCTGGGAAGAGACCCCCAGACAGCAACCTGGAGGCCGCGGAGCCGGGACACCGGGCGCCCCCGTCCCTGGTTTCTGACAGCGCTTTGACCCCCGCCCCCAGGTCTGCCTGGACCTCGCTGACCCAGGGCGTTTCCTACAAGCCCCTTCTGCCGTCTTCCCCGACCCGAGCGCGGTCGCCCGTCCCCACCGTGGACCTCACGGGCAGCACCGCTGGCAGGACACAGGGGCGTCGCGGGGAGCCCACCCATGCTGACCGCAGGAGGCCGGGGACACGCCGGCTTGGCGCCCACCGGGTCCCGGCTACTCCCGCCGCGCTGCACGCCCCTTGGGTGGGGACTGGGCCTCCGCGGCCGGGCCCGGCTCCCCGGAGGTGTCCGCCGCGGGCTTGGATGTAACGGGCACAGGGTCTCGAGGCGTGTGCGTGGAGCCGCCGCGGGCTGGGCTGCCCCGAGTGTCCTTCCCCCGTCTCCCCGGCGCGGCCTCTCCCTCCCTCGGCCACAGTCGCGGAGCCCAGGGACGCGGCCCCGCCCGGGGTGGCCCAGGTCATCGCCCTCGCACGCCGCGGGGCACAACCGCTCGTGACCGCGGGCAGCCCCAGGAGACGGACAGCTGGGCTCTGCTTCCCGCAGGGGCCGCCATGGGCGTGGGCCCAGGCGCTCGCGGCCGTGGCCGAGGCCGGAGCTCTCCGGGGGCCCCGTGGGAGCAGCGGCCCCTCGGGCTCCCGCCCGGCTCTCGGCCGGCACCCGGGACCACCCGCGGTCAGGAGCCCGGGGGCTCCCGCACCAGGCTCCGAGGCCCGCGCGGCCACGCTCCCGCACTCGCACCGCGGACACCGCCAGCGCCAGCAGCTCGCGGGAGCGCTGGGGCCGCGGGGCAGGGGTCTCTGACTCGGACCCTGCGTGCCTGGAAGCGCCGGAGCGACCCCGCGGGACACCAAGGGGGCAGGGAGCGCCGCGCGCCGCCGCCGGAACCGTCTCCGAGCCGACCGGAAGCGCGCTGCCGCTGTCTGCGCAGGCGTGTGCGAGCGAAGCGGACGTGACGTCGGCGCGCAGGCGCAGTGAGGGGAGGCGGGCGCCCCGAGGTGCGCCGGGGGAGGGGCCTCAGGTCGCTGCCGCCCCCGTGGAGGCCCGGAGGGAGGACCGGCTCTTGGCTGCGGCCTGGGACCTCGCATTTCAAATAACGTGAAAGTAAACGCGCACTTAGGTACAAAGTCTTTCACACGACGTCCTCGGGAGAACCCGGCCCCGCCCCCCGGCCCCCGGCCCCCGGCTCC
>CM027406.1:92423557-92450424 GCA_015711505.1 Sylvilagus bachmani | reverse complement strand
GCCCCTGTACCTGGGGGGGACACCCTGCCCCTGTACCTGGTGGGGACACCCTGCCCCTGTCCCGGGGGGGGACACAGCCCTGCCCCTGTACCTGGTGGGGACACCCCGCCCCTGTACCTGGTGGGGACACCCTGCCCCTGTCCCGGGGGGGACACAGCCCTGCCCCGTCCCGGGGGGGGCGGCCCGCCCTTGCCCCTCCTCCCAGCCCGCGGCTGCCCTGCGTCCTCGGGCGGGCTGCGCGCCTACCTCTCCACTGCTCGGCCATGTTGAGGTAGACCAGGAAGCCGCAGACGGCCAGGAGCGCCAGCAGGAAGACGGCCATGTTGCGCTGCAGCCGCGACAGCTGCTTCCATTTCTAGGGGAGGCAGGGGCGGCGCGCTGCTCGTTTTCCTCCTTTCGACCGCAAACACCGCAACCGAAGGCCGCCGCGAGCGCCACGAGCCCCGGCCCACGGAGCCGCGCCCGCGCCCGCCCGCCGCTCACCCTCCAGCACGAGCGCCGCCGCCAGCCCTTGCGGTTGTCGTAGGTCTCGCCGAGGCTCAGCGTCACCGAGACGAAGTCGCGATGCGGCGCGGGCGGCGGCGGCGGGTACATGGCGGTGGCGGCCCCGCGGGCCCCGCGCGCCGGCGGCGTCAGGAAGTCCGGCTCCGACCCCGGCCCGGAGCCCGGCGCCGACCACACTCGCGGGCAGCCATCGCAGCGCCGTGCACACCCCGCCCATCCCGCGGCTCCGCCAGTGCGCGCGTGCCCCGCCGCCGCCCCTCACTGCGCCTGCGCGGCGACGTCACTGCCCCGCGCCCGCTCGCGCCTGCGCAGTCAGCGAGCGCGTTTCCGGGCCGGGGGCTGCGCGGCGGCCGGGAGGGTTGCCCTGTCTGTCGGTTCTGCTCCCTTCGGCCCCTGGGGCTGCGGGCCGGGCTTCTCCGTGCCCTGCGCGCGGCGTCCGTTTCCGGGTCAGCGCTCGGAGTCGGTCCCGGTCACAGTTCCGCCCGGCGCACGGCTGCGCTCGACCCGCCCCGGAGACCCCTGCCCCGCGCCCCCGTCCCCGCCGCGGCCCCAGCGCTCCCGCGAGCTGCTGGTGCTGGCGGTGTCCGCGGTGCGAGTGCGGGAGCGTGGCCGCGCGGGCCTCGGAGCCTGGTGCGGGAGCCCCCGGGCTCCTGACCGCGGGTGGTCCCGGGTGCCGGCCGAGAGCCGGGCGGGAGCCCGAGGGGCCGCTGCTCCCACGGGGCCCCCGGAGAGCTCCGGCCTCGGCCACGGCCGCGAGCGCCTGGGCCCACGCCCATGGCGGCCCCTGCGGGAAGCAGAGCCCAGCTGTCCGTCTCCTGGGGCTGCCCGCGGTCACGAGCGGTTGTGCCCCGCGGCGTGCGAGGGCGATGACCTGGGCCACCCCGGGCGGGGCCGCGTCCCTGGGCTCCGCGACTGTGGCCGAGGGAGGGAGAGGCCGCGCCGGGGAGACGGGGGAAGGACACTCGGGGCCTCTTGGTTGCTGATTTTGTTTTTAATCAATTCTCCATGAAGTTTATAGCCATCAGCAAGGTTTTAGACCGTGTGTTGTTTCAGCACCTGTCCTTGCATAGGCGAGAGGGCGCAGCTACCGCGGTCAGCTCCGCAGAGCACCTGCTGCCGAGTGGCCGAGCTGGGGGCGGGGACTCGCCCTGCCTTTAGGCCCACCCTCGGAAGACAAGGCACCGCGGGGATGAGCGGGGCAGGCAGGGCAGGACACACCCTGACTTGTGTCGTGGCCGCCGGTCACGTCAGGGGGAAGGACGGAGCAAGCCCACACCACTAGGTGACAGCGTGGGGGAAGCGGCCGGCCAGCGGGTCCGCACACTCATCGCAGGCAGCTGGGGAGGAGCCTGGGCCCCAGGGGGCGGCAAGGGGCGTGCTCAGCTCCACGCCTGACCAATCAGCACCAGCACAGGCCGGCGTCGGTGTCACCGGCTCTTAGGGGGCGCACACCACGCCTGCAGCTGACTTGAAGGCCGGGAGTGTGGCCACCTGGGGCGTTCCGGCCCAGCTCCTCCCAGAGCTAGCCTGCCTCCAGGCTGGGTGGGGAGGCTGGTCTGTGACCCCCAGCCTCATCTCGGGGGGATAGCACTTTGGGTGTGGGGTGCAGAACGGCTACGCACCCCAGCCCCGGCTGAGCTGCACCCACGTGGCGGCCAGGGCTGGCTCCCAAAGGCACGGCCACTGCGCTGTGAGACGCCACACCCCCTCGGGCCCGCCCAGAACCCCCAGCGTCCTGTTCCAGCCAGCAGTCAGGTGGACAGGAGGGGCCCGCCCTCCAGAAGCAATGCTGTGTTTGCAGGCTGGAGGCCAGGAGCACTGCGCCCCAGCCGGGGCCGGACGCCTGGCGGCCAGTCTGGGAGTGGTCAGGGCTCCTGTGGCAGCAGCTCCCTGGCCCGAGCCTCATCCAGGATGAATGGGGACTGCAGCTCCCGGCCTCGCAGGTACACGTCCAACCCCTGGCAACAAGCGGGCAACAGTGGCCAAGTGTCCCCTGTGGGTTGTCCCCAGGCAGAGCCAGGATCTCCTGGGAGTCGGAGAGGAGCAGAGGCCTCCAGGGGCCGGGGCCAGGGCCAGCATGAGGCAAGCCCAGGCTAGGGCTGACAGAGGAGGAGCCAGGGCCGGCCTCAGCCAGGGGGCTGCCACCCCTCAGCCTCCCACAAAACCCTGACTGGCCCAACCCCGTACTCACTCTGCGTCAGCCGGGCACTGAAGCCTCTGCCTGGGACCCAACGAAGCCTCCGCTCGCCTCCCTGACCCCCACCCAGCAGGCGAATGGGCAGCGGCCATTTCTCCCCAGGGGTAGTCTTTGCACCCATGCAAGCTGGAGCCCAGAAGAGGCCTCGAGGGGCCGGACAGTGCTCACCTCTCCGGAGTAAGAAACCAAGGGCGATATCTCGCAGATGGCCGGAGGGTCTTCATCTTGGGGCAAGCTGGGGGGAGTCCCTGGGTCAGCATCCGCACCCCCACTGCAGCTCCACCCCACGCCCGCCCCCTGCCGAGTGACAGCTCCCGATCTGTGGCAGAGAGCAACCCAGGCATCCCACACGGAGCCCAGGATCGAGGTGCCGGCTTCAGACACTCAGGCAGACAAGAGCCCAAGGGGCCAAATCCTATGGTCAGCTTCCAAAGGAGGGAGAGGGCCATGTCCCCGCCTCCCCATGGCCACCCGCGCTGGGCCGAAGCCGAGGCATGAGTGGTAGGGCCCTGGGGCGACTCCGGGCAGGACAGCCTCCCCTCTGGGCTGCACTCACCACGGCCGCTCAGGGAGCCAAGCCCCCTGGGCATCCAGGAAGCGGGCCCCGGCCCGCAGAGCCCAGCGGTAGTGCTGAGAGAGCAGGGCGCGTCTGGCCGTGGAGGGGCTGTCCCTGTCCGCTGGCTCCCCGTTCTTGAGCGGGGAGAACTCCTCCTCCCTCGGCACTTCAAAGGCCACGAAGTTTCTGGTGGAGAGAAGGCAGGGGCTGACGGGCGGGGGTCTGCTCCCACTGGTTCGCAGCCAGGTCCGGGGTGGGGCCCCCACGCCTTGCAGGGTTCCCAGCAGCTGCGGGAGGTTCAGGCACCCCCAGAGCCAGCTGGCAACATCTGTCTCCTGCCACTGGGCCCACCCCTGCCAAGGACCTCAGCTGCCCCTTGTTCCCACTCCCCCCCAGGGGGCCTCCCTTCTGGGACTGCCTGTGGCTCCTCCTCCCCAGTCCCCATGCCCCACCCCCACCCCCCACCCATACAGGGGGCGGGGCAAAGGAAGACAGGTTCGACTTGTGCCACTAACTTGGCAAACGGGAACACGTCGAACACAAACTTCTCCATCTTTATCCCGTTCGGTGTCTGTGGCCTCACCAGAACTCCCTGGTCGTCCACGTATGGGACCTTCTTCACCGCCACGTGCAGTGGCAGCAGAGGCTCCAACTCCCTGGAGCAGAGGGAGGGGGGTCCGGTTCGAGCAGGTTGGTGACGGGAGCCCAGCCAGATCTCCCTGCGGTGCTCAGAACCGGGCCGTGGCAGCCCAGTGGGAACCAGCAGTGTGGGCCACAGGGCCATTCCCGGGGAGGAGACGCCAGCCCGGCCTGAGCCCACTCCCAGTGAGTCTCCAGTGCCCCTGCCTGCTGAAACGGACACCCTTCTCCACCCTCACCCCTCAGTGGCTCCTGACCACCGGCTGGCCACCAGCCGCTGACCAGGGCGCTCGGCCGCTCCAGCGGCTCTGGCCAGCGCTGGGCGCCACCTGCTGCTGCACACCTGGTGACCATCTGCAGGAAGCCTCGCGTGAAGAAGTGGTTACAGATGTTGCCTGCATTGTAGAGCAAGCCCCCATCCGGGGCCCGCAGTCCTGCGGTCTCAGGGCTGACCTCGCTGTACTCCACCACCTGGGGGACACCGTCCACCTGGCACACCACACCCACAGGCTCCTCGGGCTGTGCCTTCTCCACCACCTGCAGCCGCGAGGGGCGCAGGCTCAGAGGGCAGGCGGGCTGGCGGCCCCACTCCTCCCCCCAGCACACACCTTCGCGCCACAGTCGGCTCCTCGCAGCACGCAGAAGCCCAGGAAGACCGGGTCGGCCAGGCGCACCAAGATGTTGTCCACGCAGTACACGTGGACAAACTCCACCCCGCGGACCTCCATGTCTTCCAGGACACGCTGGTCCGCCAGCGCGCGGTACAGGCCACCGTTGCCGTCTGCGGAGGGAGGGAGGGAGGGGGAGGGGCCTCAGGACAGACGGTGGTCCCTGCGGGGGGGGGGGGCGGCGCTCCCTCACCACCGGAGGGCCCGCGGCTAGACCGCTTAGCACCTGGGACTGGCCCCAGGCCTCCTGACCCCACCCACACTCCCAGCTCTCGGCTGGGGCGCACCTGGGGCCATGGCGACTTTGTCCTTTCGCTCGAGAATGGCCCTGCCCTCGAAGCTCACGGCGGGCAGCATGCGCTGCTCAAACATGATGACGCTGGCGGGGTCCAGCTGGAAGAAGTCGTGCTCGCGGAAGAAGGCGGCCGTGGGCCCCAGCGTGAACTCGCTGGTCATGATGTACCTGCAGCGGGCAGGGGCGCGCGGGCCGCGGGGTTGGCGCTCAGGTCCCGGGGTGGGGCGAGGCTTGGGCCGCGTGGGCGGGGGTCTCCCCGGGGCGGAGCCGGGCCGGGGAGGACGCACCAGGGCACCGTGCAGCGCGCCCCGTGACGCTCGCCGGCCAGCTGCTGCACGCGCCGGATCCGCTCGGCCTGCAGCTGGTAGAGGGTCTTCCGGCTGGGGAGCCCCACGCGGTACATGCCCTTGGGGTAGTCCACACCCAGACGAGTGCCCTGTCCCCCGGCCAGCAGCAGGACGGCCACCTTGTTCAGGGCGATCTGGCGGAGACCTGGGGGCGTGCGGCACCGTGACGGCACGCCCGGCGGGCGCCTGCCCCTGGGGCCGCTGTGCGCGGGAGGCGGGCGAGGCCTTCACAGCAGGGACAGGCCGGCTGGACTCCCGGTCGCCGCGCCCCCTGCCCCGGCCGCCCGGCCCGGGGCCAGGCCTGCCTACCCTCCTCCTCCCAGCGCCTCCGCGTCTCGGGGTCGCTGCGACTCGCGCTGCCCACTCGTTGCGGGGGCAGGGGCCGCAGGCGCGCGGCCAGGCCGGGGTCGGGGCCTGGAGGGCGCGCGCAGGCCGCCGCCGCCTGCCGGCAGTGCTCGCGCAGCGCCGCGGGGTCCAGCGGCTCGAGCTCGGCCAGCAGCCCCGCGCGCGGCCCCGGCGCCAGCTCGGCCCAGAAGCGCAGGAGGTGCTCCTGGCCGGCCAGCTGCAGCCGGGCGCGCACGTCCCGCTCCGAGGCCATGGCGCCCGCTGCCTGCCGCTCCAGCGCGGCCATCACGGGACCCGGCGGGAGGTGCCGCCCCGCCCCCAGCACCGCGCCGCGCCCGCCTCCGTGGGCGGGGGATCCCGGCCGGGCGCCGCGCAGGCCCCGGAGGCCGTCCTCGCAGGCCCGGCCCTGGACGGCCGCGGGGTCTGTCCCCAGGGGGTCTGCCCTGGTGCGGGGTTGGCCGGAAAGAGGCGGGAGAGGAAGAAGCGCAGCCCCTGGGGACCAGTGCGGGGCGAAAGGCCGCCGCGGGCCTGCTGGGTCATCGGACTTCTAAGCTGCGCGCTGTTCACAGGCTCTGAGGAGGGTGGCTCTGGCCATCTTGGCTCTAAGCTTTGTCTTGGTTTGGTTTCTGATTCTTTTGCTAAGCACGGGGGAGAGAATATCTCTGTTTTTAGAATCGCCTCTGCAAACCACATTGGCTCTGTTCAATTAAAGTTTAAAAAGTAAAGTGATACAGGCGCCGGCGGAGGCAGGAGCGCGGGTTTCACTGCCCGGCCGCGCCTTGGGGGCCTGCCTGCGAGCGGCCTCGCGCTTTGTGGCAGCCAAAGGACGGTTGAGGGCAGGCTCCAGGCCGCAGCCAAGTGCAGGGAGCATCGTCCCCTCGCGTCTCTCGAAGGCAGGTGTGCGACGCACACTCAGGGCAGCCAAGGACCCCACCCCCAGGGGAGGATTTGGGGGAACTCAGTTTGTGCAGCCCCAGGCATTCCCGGGGTCAGAAGGGGGTGACACACGGGGCTCAGCAGGGCGGGGTGGGCAGTGCGGCCGGGACCTTGCTGTGGCCAAGTGGTCACCTCCCCTTCACCTTAGGTCCTTGTTCATGGGGTCCACAGGTCAAGGGTGGAAACCAGAGGCCCTGGGAAAGGGGCAGGGCCGGTCCTCCACGCGCCAGGCGCCAGTCACAGGTGCCTGTCGGGGACGGAGGGGCGTCGCCCTGCCCACCTGGCCCCAGGCTCCGCAGGGGGGACACAGCTCCCCCCAGGACGGCTGCCTGGGGCCGGCAGAACCCCTCAGGCCTGCACAAATCGTGTGGGGCGGCGGCAAGGCTGAGTCGGAGGACTGGGACCAGCCCAGGCTGGACAGCAGAGAGCAGGAGGAAGTGGCCGGAGCCCAGACAGGAAATCCAGCCAGAGCAGGTGCCTCCTCCAGTGCCCAGGGGCCATGGGGAAGCCCTCAGACCCAGGGCCAGTTGGAGCCCCCTCCCCCAAGCTCTGGACCCTGAGAACCCCTTGTTTTCTCTGCACAGTGGGCTCAGGGCCACAAGGGCCACTGCCCCGGCCTGGCCACCGCTAGCCTCGCTGTCCTGAGCCACAGCAGCGCTGGCCGC
Organism: Sylvilagus bachmani; assembly: GCA_015711505.1. Taxonomy (NCBI): domain Eukaryota; kingdom Metazoa; phylum Chordata; class Mammalia; order Lagomorpha; family Leporidae; genus Sylvilagus; species Sylvilagus bachmani. Next base: position 92,443,272 of record CM027406.1, on the reverse strand, counting down.
TGACTGCACCCCCACAGCAGCATCTGCTGCAGCGCCCAGGCCTGCCCACCCCACAGGCCCCACCTGGCCTGGGGTCCCAGCCAGGCGTTGCATTGCCGCTGTGACTCCCTCAGACGGCTCCCGTGGGGCCATCCACCGAGCACTGTGGCGGGCCGGGCCAGCGCCGGGGCTTGGGGTGGCTCTGGGCATCTGAGGGACAGGTGGGAGGGGACAGTACCTGGGCCGTCTGAAAGGAGGCCCAGAAATTGGCCTGGAGCTGGGGGGCAGTGAGGGAATGCTGGGATGGGGGTGGGGGCACGGCAGAGTCGTTGGCAGGAAATAGACCCCGGGCACTCCCTGGCCAGAGCAGCCTGGGACAAGGCTTGAGTCTAAGGCCCATGAGCGGGAGGTGGGGTGGAGGGGCTGCTCCCACTGGGGCAGCCGCTGCTGACTGCAGGCATCTGGAGCCTGAGCAGCCCCCCCCCCCCAGCTTCTAGAAGGGCCTGACCTGGACTCCCAGGGCCAGACACAGGATAAGGCCTGCCTGGCCCTCCCTAAGTGGACAGGCCAGATGGGGACGGAGGGGATCCCAGCTGGAAAGGTGGGGGTGTAAGGGTAGTCAAGGAGACCGCTCACCAGATGGGGATCTGAGGACACAGGAGAAGGTGGCTTTGTCCTGCAGCCCAAAGACCAGGTCAGGCTGCCCCAGGGGACCGGAGGCGGCGCTGGCGGCGCCGCGGGACAGAAGGCCTCTCTGTGAGGGGAAGCGCCCACGTGGCTGGAGCCGATCGATCCTCTAGGGGCAAGAGAAGGGGGCCAGGAGACCCTGCATGAACGGGACCCGGGGGTGGGGGGTAGGTCCCGGGAGGGGTGCGCCGGAGTCCTCGCCGGTGCAGGAGGGGGCCTGCGAGGCGGGGGCGCAGCCTGGGCCTGGGGTCCCGCCCGGCCAGCAGGGCCTCCGCGCCCCTCCGGGCCCCCTCGGTGCCCCGCGGCCGGAAAATCAAACCTGGGCCGGCGGCCGACCAGCCAATCGCGGCGCAGGCAGCCTAGCCTCGGCCAATGGCCGCCGCGCATGCTAATGAGGGCAGGCGCGCGAGGCGTGCCCCATTCAAAAAGTAGCCGCCATTGTCGCTCCGCGCCGCGCGCCGGGCCGGCCCCGCCGTCGGTCGGGCAGCGCGCGCGGGGCAGGAGCCGGCGCCCATGGCCGGGGCCGCGACGGCCGAGCGGGGCCGCGAGCCTCCCGCCGCGCCGGCAGCCGCGCCCGCGCCCGGGCCGAGCACCGAGGGGCTGCCGCGCGCCTTCCTGCAGAGCCTGCGCACGCTCTTCGACATCCTGGACGACCGGCGGCGCGGCTGCGTGCATCTGCGGGAGATCGAGTCCCGCTGGCAGGGCGCCGACGCGCGCGAGCTGCCCCGAGGCGTTCTCGAGGGCCTGCGCCAGGTGGCCCCGGCCAGCGGCTACCTGACCTTCGAGCGCTTCGTGGCCGGCCTGCGCGCCTCGCTGCTGAGCGCTGACGGCGGCCCGCGGGGCCCCGCGCGCGCCCCGGCCCGGCCGCCGCCGCCGCCGCAGCGTCTGGCTTTCGCTCCGGCCGACGAGCCGCGCACCCTGCTGGAAAGGAAGCCCCTGCCCCAGGGCCCGCGGAGCCCCGAGCGGCCGTGCGGCGCGGCGGAGGCGGCGCCCTGTCCCGCGGAGCCGGAGCGGCCCCAGGGCGCGGCACTGGAGCGGAGCCCGAGCGCGGACGCCAGTGAGTGCAGGGGGGGGGGGGGGTGCGATCGGGGAGCGCGCGGCCCGGGGGTGCCCAGGGCCAGCCCCGAGTCGCCCGGCAGGGTCACCCGCGCCGTGTCAAGTCCGCGCGGGGCACGGGGACCTTGCGGGCTGCGAGGGGGGCGCCCCAACTGCAGTGTCCGCCCTACACCTGGGGCCCTTCTGGGGGTGACACCTCCACCTGCGGCTTCCGGCCGTCGGCAGGGACAGGGCACAGCTGAATGGCTCCCTGCCTTCCTCGGGATGGGGAATGCCTTGGGAATAAAACCAGCACCAGGGTGGGGGCTGTGACCTGCCAGGTGGCAGCTGTAGGTCCTTGTGTGCCCCAGCCCTGTCCCTGGTGTTTGGAGCTGGGGCCCTGGCTCCCTGTCCCTGTGCTGGGGGGAGGCTTCCGGCACCATCCGCGCCGTTGCACAGCTGAGATCAGTCGAGGGATCGCAGTGGACGGGATCAGGCGCAGAGGCCGTAGAGGCCCCATGTGGCCCTGGGTCGGCTCTGTACCCCTCTGAGGGCCGCCCGCCCCCAGTGCAGGCCTTGGGCCAGGGCTGTAGCTGTGACCCGGCCGGGAATGCTGTGTGACAGAGTCCCACCCATCCCCCTGCCTGGAGCGTCAGGGCCTCCGTGCATACCCCAGGGACACGGGGGCCAGAGGGGCACCATGTGGTCACTGCCCCGGCATCCAGCGAGCCGTCCCCTGGGGCTCTGGCATGTGACTGCAAACCAGGCCTGGGGTGGCCTCCCTCTACAGGTCTCTGTCCTCCTCACCCACCTGGGGCAGGTGCCAGACGCACCAAGCCCAGTTCTTGCCTCACCCACGCCCACCTGTGGCCCGGGCACCAGGGCAGGACCTCCAAGCGTGCACCTGGCGCTGGGGGTGGTGCCCCCCTGCCTCTGCAGAGGGGGGAGACCCCCAGGGCAGATGCCCACAGCAACGGGGACACTTGTCACATCCAGGCAAGACGAAGGCTGTGCCCATCACCGTCCCTGGGGAGCCTGGGGCTCCGCCCACCAGCCAAGCCCATGCCTGCCCACCACAGGTGCAGCGGCCTGCAGGGCCCCCCAGGCGGGCACAGGGGACAGCCGGCGGGGACCCCGTGCTCGAGGGGAGCGTCGGAGGCACACCATCACCAGCGGCGTGGACTGCGGCCTGGTGAGTGCAGCGCCCTACCCCTCCCTTCCCCTCCAGGCTGGCGTCCACGGCAGGGGTGGCAGAGGGCGGTCCTGAGCGCTAGGGATGGGCGCCCAGCTGCATGCTCACCACTGGCAGAGCCTGGAGCAGGGTCTCCACTGCCCCCCCTGCCCTGGGGAGCTGACCCTGAGCAAGACGCAGGGCTGTGCCCCGGGCCGGGCCGGGCCAGGCGCCGTCTGTGTGCAGGGGTCTCGGCCTGGGGGCCCGGGGCTGCTGGTGCACAGGTGTGTGCAGGTGTGTGTGTGTGGCCGAGCATGCACACCTGTGCTCACCGGGGCCCGGGGCTGCTGGTGCACAGGTGTGTGCAGGTGTGTGTGCGGCCGAGCGTGCACACCTGTGCTCACCTGTGCTCACCGGGCCGGGTGCAGCTGCAGCAGATGCAGGCGCTGGAGCGGGAGAAGGAGGCGCTGCTGCAGGGCCTGGAGCTGATGGCGCGGGGCCGGGACTGGCACCAGCAGCAGCTACAGCAGGTGCAGGAGCGCCAGCGCCGCCTGGGCCAGGGCAGAGCCGCCGCGGTGAGTGCCGTCGCAGGGCTCCGGGGCCACCACCTCGCCCCACGCGTGGGGATCCCTCCTGCCCGTGGCCCCCGGAGCCCTGAGCGGCAATTTCAGGGGCAGGAATCCCCTGGGGCCCCACCCTGAGGCATGCTGCGGCCCTTCCCGCTGACTGCCGTGCCGCCCCCTTCCTCCTAGGGCGTTGGGGCTGCAGGGGGGCCCCGCCCCCTGGGGCAGCTGCTGCCCAAGGTGCAGGAGGTGGCCCGCTGCCTGGAGAAGCTGCTGGCCGTGGCCTGTGCGGGCAGGGTGAGTGCTCCTGTCCTCTCCGCCTCCCCTGCGGGGGACCTGGGCCTGCGCCTGACCCTGCCCCCCCAAGGCTGGCCCACCCCCACACGCTGCCCCGGCCCCCGCAGGCTCCGCCCCCGTCCTCCCTGGGGCCGCAGTGCCCCGCCCTGGCGTCCACCTCGCCCCCAGCCCCTGGCCGGCAGCAGCAGACCATCCTCATGCTGAAGGAGCAGAACCGGCTGCTCACGCAGGTGAGCCGCAGCAGGGAGTGGGGGCCGCGGCCTTTGCCCCGCAGGTGCTGACCGCCCCCCGCCTGCCCCTGTCCGCCCAGGAGGTGACCGACAAGAGCGAGCGCATCACGCAGTTGGAGCAGGAGAAGTCGGCGCTCATTAAGCAGCTGTTTGAGGCCCGCGCGCTCAGCCAGCAGGACGCGGGGCCTCTGGACTCCACCTTCATCTAGTGGCCAGGCCAGGACGCGGACTCGGTGCTGGCCTGGGGTGGGGCTGCCATGCCCAGTTGGCGGACAGTGCGGTCCCCTCGCAGTACCGGCTACCAGGCAGCCCCGCCCCCACGTTTACAAGGTCCGGTGCTCTCCCTCCCCTGACCCTGGGCTGCTGCGTCCCCAGAGAAAGGCCCTGGTCACTCTGGCTGCACTTTAGACAGTGGCCAGCAGAGGGCGCGGCGTGAGCGCTGCTCGTGCCCCTGGCGCCCCCTTGTGGCAGCCAAGGTGGGGTGGCCTCCGAGAGCCGGAGAGCCCGCCCGTGTCCCGCTGGGTCCAGGGCTACTTCCCTCAATGGAAGGCGCTGATGGGAGCAGATGGAGAGCTGGGAGGGGGTCCAGGGGTGGGGTCTGGGTCCCTGCCTGGCAGAGGTGGAGAAGGAATCAGCTCCACCTTTCGTCCCCCCTGGCCAGGACGCTGCCGCTGGCTACCTGTGTTCGCCACTGAAGGACCCCACCACCGGAGGGCCCTGGGCTGAGTGCCCCCTCCCGGCTGTGCACAGGGAGAGGACAGGAAGCAGCTGGGCAGCCCCCCCCCCCCACCGTCACTCCTGCCCCACTGCCCATGGCCAGTCAAGGTCACCCCAGAGCTCCGGGTGTGGGGACCACCCCTGGAAGCCCCTGCCTCGGAGGCTAGGCCCTGGCAGGTGTGGCGCCAGCTCTCTCCTGCCCACGGCGGCCCCACAGAGCCGGCTTCCCCCTCAGCCGCCGGGTGCCCGGGGTCAGACCCAAATCACACCTGCAGATAGGCCAAGTGCCTGCAGCTGGGGCCCCCAGCCCCACGAGCGCCCCCAGATCGGCCTCTGCCCTGTGACCCGGTGCCCCCCTTCTCGGGGCAGACCCCGGCCCTAACAGGTCAGGCCACGGCTGGGGGCTGTGTGTGCGCTGCTCGCCTCCGCTCACCTGGGCGGGCAGGCACCCCCGGCTGCCCCTCCCACACAGAGCTGCGGGCTGGTCCCCAGGGGAGAAGCACACAGGCCCCGCCCTGCTGGGCAGAGTCCGGCTGTGGGGGGTGCCCTCCCCCTGCCCAGGCACCTGGGTGTTGTAACAAAGATGCGGGCTGAGACTCACTGCTGTGGTTGGGAGGGCCTGGCTGGGCGGACCACCCCGCCCCCAGCTCTGTGCACACCCCGCTCCGAGGCTGCGGCAGAGCCTCGAGGAACCACCTGGCCGAGGGCGGTGGGAGGTTTGTGGGTGCGGACACGGGATGTATAGTAACGGCTTCTACACAGCTAAAGGAATAGAGACTTGGATGTGAACACGGAGTCGTCCTCACAGCCTCTCCCCCCGTCAAGAGCGCAGCTTTTAAAGGGTTATGTATTCGAAAGGCAGAGTTACAGCTCTTCCATCACGGCCGCTCCGGAGCCAGGCGCTTCGGGGTCTCCCACGCGGTGCAGAGGCCCTGGACCCGGGCTGGAACCAGGCGCTCTGCTGGGGACCCCCCAGCCCCTAAAAAGAATGCTGTAGAAGACCTACAAGAAAACCTAAATAAGAAATAATGCGTACTTTCGGGTGAAGACTGGCTATTTCAGGGATGTAACATCTCCCCAGTTAGAGGCGGTGCAGCTCTGTGGGAATCCCAATCCACGTTCTCGGGGAGCTCGGCTCTAGAATTTCATTGGAAGAACAAGAGCACGGAGTGTTCCAGAAACTGGAGGAAAAGAGGGGCGGGGCCTTCTCCCCCAGGCCAGGAAGAGCCCTAGGTCTGGGTGAGGGGCGGCCGTGTGCCGGCCTCTGAACAAAGCCCCCAGACACAGCCCTGTATCCAGAGAGGGGCAGGTGGGGCTGACCCCCCAGCACGTGTCCCAGGGGAGGCCATGTGCATAAGGGGCCGGGACAGCCAGCTCTCCACAGGCCCCACTTCCTCTCTCCCTCTCTCTCACACACACAGGCGGCTCCTGGGTGGCCCCGAAGCCAGCAGAGCCCAGAGAGTGCCCAGTGACCTCACCCATGTTCCTCACGCATGTCCCCAGGCTGCAGACAACGGTGCAGAAGACAGAGCCGCCCAGACTGGTCACGAACCGCCCTGGCTCCGCTGCACAGAGTGCCGGCCAGCTGGCAGGCTTGGGGCCCCCAGCCCTCACGGGGACAGGGAGGGGCACGCTGTCCCGGAGCCTGGGCCTCGAGGAGAAACCCTCCCACCCCAACAGCATCTGCAGAATCTAAAACTGCCAGGGTGGGCGGCGAGCCTCTGCTCGTGCGCCTCCTCCCACATCCAGACACCGGTCCCACGGCTCCACGCGTCTTCCCAGCTCCCTGCTAATGCACCTAGGAAGGCATCAAGTGCTGGGGCCCCTGCACCCCCGAGGGAGACCCGGATGGAGCGCCCGGCTCTTGGCTTCCACCTGGCCCAGCCCAGAGTGTGGAGCACGCACACGCCTGCAGTCGGACCCGGCCCCCAGCTTGGCTGCACTCACGCGATGGAAACCACAGAGCGCTGAGACCGGCCGTTGTGCGCCCTGGGCTGTGGTGCTCGCCAGGCCGTGACCCCAGCACCGGGAAGGCACTGGACGGCGGCCACCTGGCCTGCGCCCCTTGAGACCCACGTTGGAGATCCACACGGGGTCCTGACTCCCAGCTTCCCCCGGCCCCGCCCTGGCTGTTGGGGGCATTTGGAGAGTGACCCGGCGGTGGAAGGTTCCCCCCCTCAAGCACATGCACACATAAATAGACCTTTCAAAGAGGTCAGTGTGAGAGCCAGCATTTCCAGAAGAATACCCAGTAGAAAACAAAAAGCCGGGAAAGCAGCAGAGATGCATCGCCGTCCGGCGATAAAACGCTGGGGAGCGGCAGACACCAGACCCGGGCGCGCCCGCTGCCGGGAGGGGCGGCGGGGCCGCCCAGGAGGGCTCGGATGCCCAGCCCTGGTGCTGCTTCTCCCAGCAGCTGGATCAGGCTCCCGCCCAGGCCAGCTGCACGCACGGACCTGCCTCCCCCTCCCGCAAGTGCCGGGCGGGGCCCCTGAGGGCAGAGGAGGAGCTGAGTGATGGAGGCTGCGCCCCCGGCAGCGGGCGGAGGCAGGAGCCTCGTGCACACGCCTGCGCCCTTGCACACCTGTCTGCACCCACATCCCCCTGACGGCCGGATGCGCTCCCTGGAGCCTCCCAGGCTGGGGCTACCCCAGCTTCCCTCTCAGGGGCCCCCGGCCACACAGAGGCTCCCACCCCCAGCCACAGAGGGGCTCCCCCACCCTGGCCACAGAGGGCCCCCCAGAGCTCAGCTCCCTGACCCAGGCCACAGAGGGGCTCCCCCACCCTGGCCACAGAGGGCCCCCCCACTCAGCTCCCTGACCCCGGCCACAGAGGAGCTCCCCCCCCCCGCCACAGAGCCCCCCTCCATCACCCCCCCTCAGCTCCCTGACCCCAGCAGCCTTCTCAGCAGGCCTGCTGGGCATTCAGCCAGGGACTTCTCCCCCAGGGCAGGGCTGGACCGCCCTTCTCTCGGCCTTGTCCTCTGTCCAAGGACAGGCAGAGCTACGGGAAGCGGGGCCTGGGAGCAGGAGGTGGGGCGGAACCGGCCACACCCAGGGGCTCTGGAGCCCGCCCCTCCCTTCCAGGCCCTCAGCTAGAAGAAAGCCGCCTTGGGTGGGCCGGCGACACCAGACCCTGGGGCCAGGCAGCAGTCCCAGGCCTTTGGCGCTGCCCAGGGCACTGCCCCACCCAAGGCGTCCTTTAGGCCTCTGGTCTGGCCTCACAGCCCCAGGCTCTGCCTGGCCTTCCTTGGGCTGGAATGTCCATGTTGCCCATGCCCAGGGCGCATGGCGCAGAAACCCCCCGGGTTCCTGGGAGGAAGGGAGGGCTTAGATCTGCGGCAGCCCCAGCCTGCTCTGAGCCTGCTCTGAGCCTCTGCGACTCCTCCTGCTCCCTCCACCCCAAGCAAAGGCCCGGAGCCAGGCCATGGGGGCTTGGGGTGACCAGGGCCAAGCCCACCCCCCCCCCCCGCTGTGTCCACTTCCTAGGGCGGCCCTTCACCGATGAGGCTCTGCGTGCAGCGCCCAGCACTTCAAGGTCGGGGCCAGCCCGGGGCCAGCCCGGGTCGGCTCGGGAGAGCTGGCACGCGGCGCTTCCTTCCCAGGCCAAGAAAACGTGGGACCCTCCAGGAGCTTGGGGCCTCGCGCCCCTCCCCAGGGCGGGGCGGACGCTTATCAGTGCTGAGCAGGGGGGAGGGGGCTGGTGGGGGACCGCCGTGGGGCTGCGAGCTGGGGCGGGAAGAGGCTGCGTGGGAGACTCAGCCGCGTCTCCCACCTGCGAGCCCGGCGGGGGGCGGGGCGGGGGCGGGGCGGCAGGGCGGGGCTGCCTGGGCCCCGCCCCGGGCGTCTACCCCGCGGTCCCGGGCGCGGGCCGCCTCGGCCTCCCGGCTCCCCGCAGCCCCCAGCTCCCGGTTCTGCGCTCCCGCGCGCCCGCCCATGGCCAAGAAGGTGCTGCCGCTGCTGCTGCCGCCGCTGGTGCTGGCGGCGCTGGGCCTCGCCGGCCTCCTGCTGCTGTGTCTGCCCACCCGCGACGTCCGGGAGCCGCCCGCCTTCAAGGTGCCATGCGGGGAGCCGGCCTGGGCCCTGGGCAGGGGCGGCCGCGGGGCCGCCGGGGACCCCCCTCAGCGCCTCACAGCCAGCCGGGCCGGGTGGGGTCCTGGGTCTCCTGCACTCTGCTCCCGTCCACGCCCACGGGAGCGGCGCTGGCCCGGAGGCCAAAGTCCCGGGAACCGCACGCAACACGGCCCTGGCGCTGGATGGGAGCGTCAGGAGCCGGGACCCCAGGGACCCTCCCCGCCTCCCCGCCTCCCCGCCGCCTCGGGCCGGCTGCTTTAACCCATTCTTGGGCCTGCCCAGAGTGCGTGTGCGCAATGTGGAGGTGGGAGCCCCAAGAACCCGGGATGGGAAGTCCATAGCAGGGCTCTCTGGAGTGACGGACGCAGGGGGTAGGGTCCAGCTGCAGTGGGCCGTGGGCCCTGGGGAAGCCCGGAGGAGTGCGTCCCACGTGGAGTTGGCCCCTGGCCCGAGTGCAGGCGGGCTCCCCCGCTGGAGTCAGCCCTAGCGGGTACCTGCTGGAGCCCAGTCTGCAGGAGGGTCCATCCAGCGCCCCCTGGTGGGCTCAGAGGTGGAGGGAGGGGGCATCTCCACGCCCAGCCTCTGCCTGGTGCGAATCCAGGGTCCTCAGGGCAGGGGCTCAGTGCTCTGCTCCCCGCTCCGCCGGGCCAAGCTGTGCGGTGCTGTGGTCACTTCAGGCCTTCTCCGGGCTCCAGTGTGAGAGGCAGGTGGCGAGCTGGGGGTCCCGGGCTGACTCTCACCCCCACCGCAGTATGGCATCATCCTGGACGCCGGCTCCTCCCACACGTCCATGTTTGTGTACAAGTGGCCGGCGGACAAGGAGAACGACACGGGCATCGTGAGTGAGCACAGCTCCTGCCACGTTCAAGGTGAAGCCCCCAGGACACGCCCCAGCCTGGATTCCACTCCCCGGGGCCTCCGGCCACCTGGTGCTTGGGGCTGGTGGGCTCCTGGTGGGGGCCCAGCGAGGCAGGCCTCCGCCCCTCCCCCAGCTGTAGCAGCAGGGGCTCTCGGGATCTGAGTGCTTTGTCCTGGCACCTGTGCCCACACCCACCAGGCGGCCGATCAGAGACTGGGTGGCACCTGGGCCCCTTTTGTCTCCACACTGGCTTCTCCGAGGGCTTTGGCTGGGTCGGCGTGTCCAAACCATCACCTGGCTCAGGAGCCCGGGACACCCAGCCCTGCTGGCCTCCAGGCCACCCAGGGGCCACCCACCAGGCATGGGCCCCGCTGTCTGCCTCCCTCTAGGTGGAGGAATCTCCAGCTACGCGGACAACCCGTCCGGGGCTGGCCGGAGCCTGGTCGAATGCCTGGAGCAGGCACTCCGGGATGTGCCCAGAGACAGCCACGTGGGCACGCCCCTCTACCTGGGAGCCACCGCGGGCATGCGGCTACTCCAGTGAGCGCCCCCACCCGCCCGCCCCGGCTCCCCACAGCAGCCCTGGGCTGGGCAGGCCGCAGCACAGGAGCGTGGCCCTCAGAGCCCTTGCATTTCCCAGCCTGCGCAGCCCGGAGGCGGCCAACGCTGTGCTCGAGGCTGTGGCGCAGACGCTGGCCCGGTACCCCTTCGACTTCCGCGGGGCACGCATCCTCTCCGGCCAGGACGAGGGGGTGTTTGGCTGGGTGACCACCAACTACCTCCTGGAGAACCTCGTCCAGGTGGGCGGCCAGCAGCAGGGCCGGTGAACACTCTGGGCGCTCCACGCCCCCGGCCGCTGGCTGAGCCGACCCGTGCTCTCTGCAGTGCAGCTGGGTGGGCCGGTGGTTCCGGCCCAGGAAGGGGACGCTGGGGGCCATGGACCTGGGAGGGGCCTCCACACAGATCACTTTTGAGACATCCAGCCCCGTGGAGGACCCAGCCAACGAGGTGCACCTGCGGCTCTATGGCCAGCACTACCGCGTCTACACCCACAGCTTCCTCTGCTATGGCCGGGACCAGGTCCTCCAGAGGCTGCTGGCCAGTGCCCTCCAGGTGCCCACCCAGGCTGCACCATCCCTGGCAGCCACGCTGTGGAGGGAGGTGGCAAGGACGGACAGGGAGGGACCCAGCGGGAGCAAGTGCCCGGTGGCAGGGGCTGCCACAGGGAGCAGGGAGCCCTGGACGGCTCTGCGCAGCAACATGGCACTGCCTGCATGGGGCCAGCCAGCGGGAGCCCCTGGTGGAGGGCGCTGGTGCCACCTGCCCACTGGTCAACCCCCAGACCCACAGGTCCCACCCCTGCTGGCCCAGGGGTTACTCCGCCGAAGTACAGCTCCGGGACGTGTACCAGTCTCCGTGCGTCGAACAGCCCCAGGCCCTCAACGGCAGTGACCGGGTCGTCCTGCAGGGCTCCGGCGACCCCGACCTCTGCCGAGCCCTGGTCTCCCAGCTCTTCAATGTCTCCACCTGCGGCTTCTCCCGGTGCTCCTTCAATGGGGTCTTCCAGCCCCCTCTGGCTGGGAGCTTTATCGTGAGTCGGGACAGACAGGGCTGGTGGGCTGCTGCCCTGATGCATGGCCCAGACTGTGGCCACGGTGTGTGACCCCCCCCCCCCCGTAGGCCTTCTCTGCTTTCTACCACACGGTGGAGTTCCTGAGGACGAAGATGGGGCTGCCGGTGGCCACGCTGCAGCAGCTGGACGCGGCCGTGGAGACCACCTGCAAGCAGACCTGGGAAGAGGTGAGGCCCGCGAGGGTCAGCCCCAGGCAGCGAGGGCCCAGGCCTCTGGGGCCACTGTGGTGGAGGCTGTGGCCCTGGTCCCGGGGGTCTGGGAGCCAGACAAGCCCCGCTGAGGGCAGCTCCCCTACAGCCGGGATCTGCAGCGCACGGTCCGCTGGCGGCCAGGAGCTGGGAGTCGGGAGTGGGGACAGCCACCCCTGTTGCCGCCCCCAGCGGAGGGGCGCGGCGGGCCCGCGACCTCACGGTCTCCCGGCGCATCTCAGCTGCAGGCTCGGGCGCCCGGGCAGCTGGACCGCCTGGCCAACTCCTGCGCTGCAGCCACGTTCGTGCAACAGCTGCTGAGCCGCGGCTATGGGTTCGACGAGCGCACCTTTGGCGGCCTGACGTTCCAGAGGCAGGTGCGCGCCGGGGCAGGCGGGCGGGGTCGGGTTGGGGCGAGGCGGGCGGGGCGGGGCCTCTGGGAGCTGAGGCCGCGCCCCGCCCGCAGGCCGCGGACACAGCGGTGGGCTGGGCGCTCGGCTACATGCTGAACCTGACCAACCTGGTGCCCTCCGACCCGCCGGCAGTGCGCAAGGGCCTGCAGCGCGGCTCCTGGTTCGGCGTCCTGCTGCTCTTCGCCGCCCTGCTCCTGGCCGCGCTGGCGCTGGGGCTGCGCCAGGTGCGCTCCGCCAAGGCGCAGCGCGCCATCTAGCGACGGCCGGGCGCAAGGCAGCCCGCGGAACCCCGGCCCACACCCGCAGGGCGCCGCTGCGGCCACGGCCCCTCCGTGGCCGGGCTGGCCTTGGGGGCGGGGCTGGGGCTCCGGAGCCCTGGGATCCCCCCTTCCGCTGGGTCTTTGCGGTGGGAGGGGGCGGGCGGCTCCCTCCTCTTGTTAGGATTTGGTAATAAAATAGTTTTCCCCAAGCGGCGAGGGCGGTGTTCCTCGGGTGGGGCCGTGTTGCTATCGCTCCCTGCTCCGCTTCTCCAGCTGTGCTGGGCCCCAGGCCTGCCCCTGGTCCCCGGGGATGAAGCCTGCCTCTTCCTACCTCCTTCCTCTCCCGGCACAGACCTGGGCCAGTGCTCAGTGCTAGCCATGCCCCCGCCGTCCCCAGACCCATCTCGGTGACCTAGGCTGGCCCTGGGGGTGGGCGTGGGCAGGTGTCTGAGGAGGGCGGCAGCGGGCAAGGCAGGTGCCTGGAGTCTGGTCAGAGTCTGGGCTGAGGGCAGGCCCTGTTCAGGACCCAGTGGGAGGGGCGGCGAGTGAGATCAGGCTCCCAGGGGCCCCACCCCACGGAGGGATGAATGTGGAACCAAGCCACACGGAGGCACCCGGACGCCCTGGCCCCCCAGCTGTGCTTGTCCTGGGTTTTCTACACCCCAAAGCAGCCCCCCAGAAGCTCCCCTGCGACCCGTGTAGAACCCGGAGGCTCCGGCACCCCAAGCACTAGGCTGGGAACTGGTGGTCCCAGTGACCTCTCTCCTCCACCCTCCTTTCTGGGGGTGCCCACACCACTCGTGTTCGGTCAGGGTCCCTGGGGGGAAGGGTTCTGCTCACCCAAACACACACACACGCGCCCACCTCCCGCTGCCCCAGCCTTGGAATTCGGAGCTTAGGGGAGGGCGGTGCCGCCGCGGGGGCTCCTGCCTCTTTTCTGAGCCAGAGAGGGGTGCGCAGAGGGTACAGGGAAGCTGCGCTCCCAGGAGGCGGCAAACGAAGGGCAAACGCACGGGTCCCACGGGTGCTTCTCGTTACGCGACCCAAGGAGCTGAAGGGCGGGCCCCCGGGGTCCCCTGGACACCTTGGACAGCTCCCAGCTGGCTTTCCACCGCCGCCCAGGGTCACTCTTGCCCCCGGGTGGCCCTAGTGAGAGCCGCGGCCAGGGATCCAGCCAGAATGGGGTCAGGACCTGGCTTAGTTTTGTGTCCGGGCGTCTGGGTGTCCCCGGCGCACAGCTGCGTCCCCCGGGGGGCTCGCGCTTCTAGGCCCAGGCAGCGCCTCCGGGTCAGCGGACGTGCAGGCGAGTCTCAGAAGGCGGAGAGGCGAGCAGGGAGAGAGCCGAGGGGAAGCCCCCCACCCCAGCCCACCCCCGCTCCCGCCAGTCCCGACTCCGAATTCTGGGCAGCGAGGAGGGCGGGACCCGGCGGCCCAGCGCTGGCGAGGCCGGGACAGAGCCCAGCTGGCCAAGCCAAGAATGGGCGGCGTCGCCGGGAGCGCGGCCCGCCCCCGCAGGTGCAGCGCGCAGGCGCATTCCCGCGCGCGCCTCCGGTCTGCGCGCCCGCATCCCGGATCCTCCGCCGCAGCGTCAGCGCCGCCGACGCCTCTTCCTCCCGCGCCCCCTCCCGCCCCTGCGCTGCTCCGGACGCGGCGCCCGCAGCCCGCGCCGAGCCCCGGCCGCGCGGTGCCATGCTGCCCCGGCGGCGGCGCTGAAGGATGGCGACGCCCGTGCCTCCGCCCTCGCCGCGGCACCTGCGGCTGCTGCGGTTGCTGCTGTCCGGCCTGATCCTCGGCGCGGCCCTGCGCGGGGCCTCCGCGGCCGCCGCCAGCCGCCCGGGTGAGCGAGCGCGCTCGGCGCAGGCCGCAAGGCCGGGGGTGGCCGGCGGGGGCACGGGGTTTCCGGCCCGCAGGCCCCCGCAGCTGGCTGCGATGGGGTAAACAGGCCGGGCCCCGCTGATGGGGATGGGGCCTCTCCTGGCTCCGGGGAGGTGACCTGAAGTTCACGCCCTTTGGTCTTTGTGTCTGCGTCCCGGGGGTCTTGCCCCGCATCTGCCTCCGTCTCCGTGCGTGTCACTGGCGTCCCCGGGCGCCGGCTGGCCTGGCCGCCCGCGTCTGCCTGCCTGCCGGGCAGGCTCTGAGGACTGCGGGACGCCCCCGCAGCCCGTCCCAGCCTCAGGGTCTTGTTCCGACTTCCGACTTCCGTGGCCGGGAGGACGCTGGCCTCCCCTCAGGCTTTTCCTACCCCGGAGGGCACCAGCCCTTGTGTGCAGTTCCCGGGGAGTGATGGGGTCTGGGGGACAGCGCCCCCCCCCCCCGGAGCTGGATTGGTAGCTGTGCTCAGTTCTCTTGGAGCCCTGCAGCAGAGGTGCTGTCAGCCCATTTCACAGGGCGGGAGACTGAGGCATAGAGGGGTTGAGTCTGCTTGGGGCAGGCTTCCTCCTTGGGCACAGCACTCCGGACGGGAGGTAGGCACGGCCAGCCGGGCTCCCGGGGCGGCCACCTGTGGTGAACCTGGCCCCAGGTGCGGAATGGCACTGCGGCACCTGAGCCTGGTGGGCGGGCGCCATTCCTGGTGCTCCAGGCACCGGGCAGGAGCCCGCTGCTGGGTGGGGTCCGGGCGGATCCGCGGGCAGAGGCTGAATGTTTAACTTGTGGGAGCCCCGGGCCGAGCCCACGAGAGCTGGCGGCTGCTGGCCCAGGCCGTGGCGGGTGTGGGGCCTGCCGCCGCCAGGGCCTGGATGCCTGCAGCTTCGAGGCCCGGCGTGTCAGGTGTCAAGGAGACCGAGCCAGGCCAGCCCAGGTCTGGAGAAGCCCATGTCATCCTGGGCCCCAGCAACCCTGCCTGGGGTGGGGTGGGGTGGGTTGGGGTGGGGTGTGCTGAGGGCAGAGGTCCTGGCTGGCCAGAGACACTGCCCCCAGGAGGTCCCAACTGCGGCTGAGTGCCTCTGGCCTGATTTTAGACCCCAGGCCAGAGGCAGGACGTGTGGTTAGGAACCAGGCCTGGCCATGGACTCCCCGGACTGCCCAGCCCCAGACTGACCCCAGCCAGGGTCCTGGGCCTGCGGCCAGTGAGGCCGCCCCACTCCACCCTGGATCTCCCAACCCAGAGGCTGGTGGGAGCTCCGGAGCCAGGCAGAGGCTTGTAGGGGTGGGACTCCGGCTTTGGGGGAGCCCTGATGTGTTTGAGGGTGGCGGCTAGCATCATCAACTCGGGGGTCTCCAGTGTGAAGGGGGGATCAGGCTTGCCCTGGGGCACTCTGCGGCTAGAGGCTGGATGAGGCCTGAGGGAGGACTCTGGGGACAGGCTGGGGGCAGGGTGGCTCTGATACATCTTGGGGCTGTTTACTTCCTGGTCTGAGCCCTGGACGTCGGGAGGAAGGCCTGCCCGAACAATGGCCGGAGTCAGGCCTGGCCTGGCCAGCTCTGCGGGGCAGGAGGAGGGCGGCGCGCGGTGCAGAGGCCAGGCCGGGGGCTCTGACCCGTCCTGCCGTCCACCTCCTTCCCAGATGTGGCCACTTGTCCCCGGAGCCTGGACTGTGCTCTGAAGAGGCGGGCGAGATGCCCCCCGGGTGCCCACAGCTGCGGGCCCTGCCTGCAGCCCTTCCAGGAGGACCAGCGTGGGCTCTGCGTGTCCAGGGCACGCCGGCCCTCTGGTAGGTGGTCGCTGGCACGGAGACGGGCGGGAGGGAAGTCCTTCCTCCCTCTGCCCCTACGGAGCCCCGGCCTTGGCTCCTGCCCGCTGGCAGCGGTCATCAGGTCCCCAGCGCTTTGTGGGGTGCTGGGGCCCGAGGCCTGGGGGACTCTTAGGTCACTCTCTTAAGTGGTTTCCTGGACCATCCCAGATGGTGCCAGCCCAGAGCCTGCAGCTAGGCCCAGGGGTGACCTGGCAGGAGAGGGGTCAGAGTTCCACATTATGGGCCCCCAAGGGTTGCCAGAAACCTGTGCGGGGCCCCCACTCTGCCCAGCACCTGCTGACCCCGCAGCCTGGAGTCTGTCCGGGTGGCCGGTGGCTTCCTGGGGGGGCGTGGCAGGTGTGCTGGGGCCGTGGCTTCCTGGGGGGGTGTGATCACAGGGGAGACACAGACGTGGCTGGCAGGTGCCTGCCTAGAGGCTCTGGATTGGGGGACCCCCAGTGGCCATCGGGGGGCCCAGCTCCCAGCCCCATGGCAGCCTTTCCTTTCTCTGACCTCCCAGAGGCTGGGGGTGCTTTGCCCCTCCCTCCCCCGTCGCGGCCCCTCGTGGCTTGGGGAAGGGGTAGGTTGTGCTGCCCCCAGAGCCCTGTGCAGGCCACTCCCTCCCCTCCTCGCGCCTGGTCCTCACACACCCTCAGCGCCGCCGCCGCACTCTCACCTGCTCTCCCTGGAGGCTGCTGGACTCAGGGGACTGCCCCACTTGTCTCCTGGGGTGCAGCGGGCCCACACCAGGGCCTGGAGGGAGAGGCCAGGCCCAGGGGCAGCCGGAGCTGTGCAGCTGATGGCCCTCGCCTCCGCAGGGGGGGGCCTGCCGCAGCCCAGACTGGAGGAGGAGATTGATGTCCTGGCGGAGGAGCTGGCCCGGAAGGAGGCCGGGCACTCGAGGGCCACAGCCTGGCCCCTGCCCGAGGGGCCTCCACGGCCGCTGGAGCCGGGTGAGACCCCTGCTCCATAGCCCTTTCCCCCTTTCTCCCTCGACGCCCCAGGCCTGCCTGACCTGGTCTCTCTCTCAGCAGCCACCCTGGGGTTCTCCGAGCTGGCCCAGGGACCCAAACCAGGCCTCCCCGCCACTCGGGCGGCTCCCACCCCCACGCCCCGCAGCCCCCTCGGCTCCCCTGTGTCTTCTGGGCCAGTTCACATGTCCCCACTGGAGCCCCGCGGCCGGCGGGGTGACGGGCTTGCCCTCGGTAGGTGGCACAGGTGGTAGACAGGGAGGCAGGTGGGGGAGGTAAGACAGTTGGGGGAGGCAGGTGGGGGAGGGGAGGCAGGCCGCTCCTCACCGCGCCCTCCCGCAGTGCTGATCCTGGGCTTCTGCGTGGCAGGCGTGGCCGCCCTGGCCGTGGCTGTCCTGTGCTGGTGCAGGTAAGCGCGCGAGGCGAGTGGGTGGGTGGGGCGACCCCTGCACTGGCCTCGGGCCCACTGCCCGCTGTCCGCAGGCTGCAGCGGGAGACCCGCCTGGCTCAGAAGGTGGACTACACGGCCCCGAAGGCGCCCGGATCGCCCGCCACGCCGCGGATCTCGGTGCGTGTCCCCGCATTCGCGCCACGCCCCGCGCCCCCACCCCGCCGCCGCTTGACGCGCCCCTCGCCCACAGCCCGGGGACCAGCGGCTGGCGCACAGCGCCGAGGTCTTCCACTACCAGCGGCAGCGGCAGCAGATGCGCAGCCTGGAGCGGTGAGCGCCCGCCCCCGCCTCCCCCACGGCCCCCTACCCGCCCCCTCTGGTCTGACCCCCCAGTTCGTCCCACCCCCTCCCGCCTGGCCCCGTCTCTAATCCCCCAGCCCCTTCCTGCCCCGCCTCCTCCCTGGCCCCGCTCCCGTCAGACCCCTCCAGTCCCGCCCCTTCTCCTGACCCACCCCACCTCGGTCTGACCCCCGCAGCCCTGCCCCCGCCTCGGTCTCAGCCCCTCCCCTAGCCCCCACCCCACCCCCACCCCCGCCCCCGCCGCGGCCTCACCCCCGCCACCCCGGCCTTCCACGGCCTTCCACGGCCTTCCACGGCTTCTAGTCCCGGCCGCCTGCCCGCACCCGGGTGGGGGAGGTCCCAGCGGTCCCGCCCCCCACCCAGGCATAAAGAGCCGGCCAAGGAGCTGGACTCGGCCTCTTCGGACGAAGAGAACGAAGACGGCGACTTCACGGTGTACGAGTGCCCGGGCCTGGCCCCGGTGAGTGTGGGCAGCCCGGGCGCCCCCTCCCCTCGGCGGCCGCGGCCTAACGCGCACCTCTGCCTCCGCAGACCGGGGAGATGGAGGTTCGCAACCCGCTGTTCGACCATGCCTCGCTGCCGCCGGCGCCCCTGCCCGGGCCGCGCCCCCCACCCGCGCCGCAGTGACCCAAGGCCGCCGCCGGAGACCGCCGGGCCCACGGGTGGGGAGGGACCCCGGGTGGGGAGAGGCAGGGCCCGGTGTTTCTCATTAAAAAATCAGGTTCCGAGGCGCTCTCGTGGCTTGCGTGTGGGGGCTGGGCCTGGTGGGGAGGGGCTGGCCGCTGGGCGCCTCTGTTGGCTGTCGGAGTCCCCCCTGCGGATGGGGCGTCCCAGGACCGGCTTTCACCTCCAGCTGCAGGTGCCATTTGTGCTTGCGCGCAAGGTGGGGGGCTGTTCCCTGCTCAGGGAGACCCTCCCTGGAGGGCAGCCCCGGGGACCCCTCAGGACACGTCCCCCTAGTTGGGGGAGGGGAGAAAGGCACTGTCGGGGGGGGGGGACCCACCGTGTTGCCCCCGGGAGCTGGGTGTGGGCACTGTGCCTCCAGTGGCTCTTGGGGCTGGGGGCTGGGAGGAACAGCAGGCAGGCGTGGGCTGGGGGCTTCCTCCTGGGTACAAAACAGACCCCGGGACCCTGCAGCAAACACAGATGAGGGGCACAGGCAGGTGGCTGGGGCTGCCCACGGCGCCCCTGAGCTGAGGCCCAGGGACGTGCAGATGGGAGGGCACGGAGTAGACAGAGGTGCCCAGCTCGAGAGCAGGGTGCAGGGACCAGACCGTGTTGGGCTCAGAAGCCTCTTGGGGGTTGGTGGCCAAGGGACCCAGGCTATCCGGGGTGGGGAACAAGCCCAGTTTGAGGCATAGGGTCTGGGAGTGGGCAGGGCAGGCTGGCAGAAGAGGGGCCACCCCTGTGCAGAGCTAAGGTTTGCCCTAAGCAGGATGTGTTGGGGGCCAGAGCAGACCCAAGCCAGGAAGCCCCCGTCCCTGGGGCCGTGCACTCCTTGCCTGTGACTGGCCCCGCCCCCGCCCCGACAAGGTGGGAGGGCAGGGCTGGCACCCAGCACCCACCTGGCCCACCTGTGTTCCTTGCTGCTTAACAGCCATCAGGGAGGTGGCACCGACAGCCCCAGAGACAGGGACCAGGGACCCCCACGGGGCTGGCCCACTCGTCTGTCCACCTCTGCTGGCCTGGCCTGGGGTCTGAGGGTGGCCCCTGTCTGTTCCATCTTCTGGGGGCCCAAACCTGTCCTGGGGTCCTTGGTGCCCCTATTAGAGACCTTGGCAAGGAGGGGCGCTTCCCCACAGTGACTGGGAACCCTGCAGGCATGGGCTGGGGCAGGCCACCCCCAGCTGGCTCAGGCCCCCGTGTGACTCAGGCCCCAGCTCCCCAGCTGCCTTTGGCTTCAGTGGCACCCATGTCCTTAGCCCTGAGTCTGCAGTGACTTGGAAACCCCAATCCTGGGTGAGGGGCTCCAGCCCAGGAGGAACCCGCCCCCACCCCCTTGCTGAGTCCACCTAAGCCTAAGCCTGCTGCAGGCCTGGCCTCCCCCAGCCCAGCGTCCCGGCCACCCCTCCCCACTGGAGGAAGCCCGTCAGGGCCCCGGCCACCCCTTCCCACTGGAGGAAGCCCGTCAGCGCCCCGGCCACCCCTCCCCACTGGAGGAAGCCCGTCAGGGCCCCGGCCACCCCTTCCCACTGGAGGAAGCCCGTCAGCGCC
>CM027406.1:92411885-92423457 GCA_015711505.1 Sylvilagus bachmani | reverse complement strand
ACACCCCAGCATGGACGCTGGCGGACACCCCGCCACCTGAGGACGCCCCCAACGCGGCAAGGCACGGGCAAGACCACACCTCCTGCCTTTGTACCCCGGAGCTGAGCCCCCACCCCCCACTCAGGCAGCTGCCGCCAGTGCCAAATCGTCCAGCTGTGGTGCCCCCCCTCAGCTGTGTCACGAGGGGTGCATCTTGGTGCGGAACGGAAGTGGGCACATGCTAAACCTTCCAGTGGGGTGCACAGGTCCCTGGAAGCCTGCCCCTGCACACCCCGGAGCTGGCCCGAGAGCCGCACCGGGACCAGGCCAAGGACGCCCCGTGTTCCGCCACCCTGGGCTTGATGGGAAAAGGGCCCACCTGCTGCCCCCACGGCACACTGTACCTGTGTGCCCAGATGGCTCAGAAGCCCCTGGCGTCTGCCATCGCCCTAGTACCGCCCCCCTGGGCTGTGCCCTCCCCTGGCAGCCCCCTAGGTCACAGGCCAGCCCCCAAGGCACCCAGGGTGAGCACAGAGGGTCCCACAGCCTCCAGCTGCATGCTCCCCGCCGGCCGCCAGGGGGCCCTCGCGACCCGCCTCTGGATGTGGCTCTGCCCAAGCCGCGGGCGGGGCGAGAGGCGGGGGGCGACAAGCAGCCAGGCTCGGGCTGAGGCTGGGCGCCCCATGCCCCAGCTGCCCTCACCTGAGACCTACAGGAGGGCCCGGCCGGGACAGAAGGCCTGTCCCCTCCCCGCCATGTCACAGGCTGCCGCCCGCCTGGGCCCCACAGGCCCCACGTCTGAGTCAGGAGGCCTGGGTGGGGGCGGGGCAGCCGGATGGGCACCCCCCTGTGCCCCAGCTTTCCTTCTGAGTCAGCCCTCCCACCTCTGTCATTTCCTTTCTCGTTTTGACCCATTTCTGTGCCAAACCTCGGAGCCCCACTCCCCAGCTCACCGGTTCCCACGACTGGGTGCGATGGGGGAGCCTGGCCAGGGTGGGTGCAGCTCCCCGAGTCTCCCAGGAAGGGAGCGGGCTGTGCCGGAGATGGGTGAGGCCCGTGGCAGGCTCCGGCCGGGCTGGCAGCACAAACAGGAAGGATGGCAGGTGCTGGCAGCCAGAGGCCCGGTCACCCAGCTGCGGCTGGGTCACCGCCTTCCGGCAGGCCCCTGCCACCTTCTGGGCACACCGCCTGGGGAGAAGATGTGGGGGAAGGCGAGGCCTGGAGACAGGGTGTGGTTCCTCTGGGGTGCCCACTGGGGTGAGAGACACTGAGCCCCACAGGGGCGGCCGTGGGGGGCACCTGCCCTCGGCGGAGCCGGTGGCAGGAAGCGAGGCGCTAGGGGCTGCCAGCTGGTTCGTGCCGGCTCCCATGGCCTCCCTCCCCTCTCGACATTGCACAAGCTTCCGCCGAAGCCTGGGGTTATGCAGTGCCGTGGGGGCGGCCCAACTGCCACTCTCTCCCAGCCTTGCCCATGTCCCCTCTGCGGGTGTGCTGCTGACGGCCTCGGCCCCACCCGGGGCCCCAGCGGGGTGTGGGAGCCGGCCCCCCAGGGCCCCTGAGCTCGGCACTGGCAGCAGACCGACGGTGGTTCTTGGCTGTGTTCCTGAGTGCGGCCAGGCCTCACCATGCCGGGGCTGCAGCTCGTGGGGACCCTGCAGGGTCACCCCGGCTGACTGGTCCTGGCGGCCACCGCTCCTCGGGGCTCCGTCTGGCCCAGGGCTGGCTGGGGGGAAGTGGACAGAATCCGGACTCAGGCTGGGGCCAGTCTTCCTGTTCCTGGAGCAGGCGCCTCCCCCTGCCTGCTCAGGGACACCAGGACCCCTTCCCTTTCCACCCTGGAAAGCCCCTCTGCTGCAGCCTGGGGGAGGGGCTGCAGCTCCTGCCAGCCCCCCCCCAGGGCCCAACCCCCAGCCTGGCCAGGGAAAGATGCAGCAGCCCCCAGCCCACCAGGCCGTGGTCGTCTGCCCCAGGCCGACCCCGGCTCGGCCCCATCTCTCTGGGGCTGGGCCCTGGGAGAGGCAGGTCCTTGAGACGGCCAGGGTAGGCGAGGTGGGCCCGCGGGAGCCCTCAGCACCCGACGGAGCCCTGAGCGCCACGTCTGCAGCCTGGTGAGTGCAGAGCTCCTGCCTTCACGCAGTGGTGAGGGGCTGGGGTCCGGCAGGGCCAGGGAGGAAGCGGGGCTAGGGGTGCCCTTCTGGGGGCCCGCACGTGATCAGCACCGCCTTCCTCCCGTGGGGGCCAAGGCGCCCCTCTCCCGACCTGCCCGGCTGGCCAGCTCTTGGCCTCTCCAGGGCCAGTGAGGGTGGGCTGGGGGCGCCCTCCTGCAGCGGACTCCCTCCCAACAGCGGGAGGGCTGGAGAGGGAGCTGAGGGTGGGGGTGGCCACGGGGCGGGGCAGCCAGCAGGAAGGCCCTGGTTCCCTCACCTTGCACGGATGAGAGGAGCAAGCTTCCCTCCCCCGCCGGGCACCGCCGTGATTTCAGGATCTCAGATTTTGGGGCGACTACTTCTGGGAGGCTGTGGATGAGTAATGCGGGTGAGTGGTCCCTGGGGAAGCCGGGGGCGGCAGCGCGCCAGGGCCCACGGTGCCCCTGAGCCTGGTTCGACCGCCTCTCCCTCCTCCTCCTGCAGGGCTCAGCTCCACCCGGAGGCAGCGGGCCTGGGGGGGCCTGGTCAGCGTGGCCCTGCTGCTGGCCCTCTGGCTCCTGTGGCTGCTGGGGCCGGCCCCCAGGGGTGCCCCAGGCCCCCAGCCCACGGTCACCATCCTCGTCTGGCACTGGCCCTTCGCGGAGCAGCCCCCGGAGCTGTCCCACAACACCTGCACCCCCTACGGCTTGGCCCACTGCCGGCTGAGCACCGACCGAAGCCTGCTGGCCAGTGCCGACGCCGTGGTCTTCCACCACCGCGAGCTGGAGACCCGGCGCTCCCGCCTGCCCCTGGCCCAGCGGCCCCGAGGGCAGCCCTGGGTGTGGGCATCCATGGAGTCCCCCAGCCACACCCATGGCCTCCATCGCCTGCGGGGCATCTTCAACTGGGTGCTGAGCTACCGGCGGGACTCCGACATCTTCGTGCCCTATGGCCGTCTGGAGCCCCGGCTGGGGCCCGCACCCCCGCTGCCGGCCAAGAGCGGGCTGGCCGCCTGGGTGGTGAGCAACTTCCAGGAGCGGCAGCTTCGGGCCAAGCTGTACCGGCGGCTGGCGCCTCACCTGCGGGTGGACGTGTTCGGCCGCGCCAGCCGGCGGCCGCTCTGTGCTGACTGCCTGCTGCCCACCGTGGCCCGATACCGCTTCTACCTGGCCTTCGAGAACTCCCAGCACCGCGACTACATCACCGAGAAGTTCTGGCGGAATGCGCTGGCCGCCGGCGCCGTGCCCGTGGTCCTGGGGCCCCCGCGGGCCACCTACGAGGCCTTCGCGCCTGCGGACGCCTTCGTGCACGTGGACGACTTTGGCTCGGCCCTCGAGCTGGCCACCTTCCTCACGGGCATGAACGAGAGCCGCTACCAGCGCTTCTTCACCTGGCGCAGCCGGCTCCGCGTGCGGCTGTTGAGTGACTGGCGGGAGCGCTTCTGCGCCGTCTGTGCCCGCATGCCCCACCTGCCCCGCGGCCAGGTCTACGAGGACCTCGAGGGCTGGTTCCGGGCCTGAGCTCCCGCAGCTGGCGCGGGTCGGAGCGCTGGGTGCTGCCCGCGGGGAGGCTGGGGTCAGAGGCGGCGGGGGCGGGGGCGGGAGGACCGGAGCGAGTGTGCTGAGAGCAGAGTGCACGGAGGCTGGCCAGAGGGCGGGCAGCTGAGGACCCCCCTCACCGGAGGCAGGGCCCTGCGGGCTGGAGACAGCCCAGCCAGAGGGGGCGGGGCGCCCTGGACATCGACCTCCGTCGGCCGAGCCCGGGCACGCTGCCATCCGTAGCCAGGTCCACCGGGGAGGGGGCGCTGAACAGCAGGGTCGAGCAGGCGTCTCAGGTGGGCTGTGTGGGGGAGCCGAGCCCCAGCTGCCTGCCTCCCCTCCCCTGCACCCCCTCCGTCCGGACCCCAGGACCTGCCCCCTCCACTCCCACTTCCTCCAGCTTTGCCCCGAGAGGCTCAGGCAGGTGCTGGGACCCGGAGGGGGCGAAAGGCACCCTGGGCAGTGGCCCTGCCTGCAGCCCCTTGGGGCCCTCCAGGGCAGGGAGGAAGCTGGGCTGGCACTCGGCAGGAGGAGGCTGCAGGCAGGAAGCCCCTCACTGCTGGGGGCTTCCTGCCCTGGCCCCGAGGGCTGCCCGGGGAGAAGGAACTGGTGAGGTTGTGGCCTGTGGCCGGCACTGGTGCCCTGCCCACCTTCCCCGGGATCTGAGGCAGGCACCCTGCAGGAGGGGAAACAGGCCAGCCTGCCCTCTGCTGGTCAGAGCGAGGAATCGCACCCCAGTCCCAGCCTGGCTGCGGGGTACCCAAACCAGGCCGACGCCCTGAAGAGGAACAGGTGCCACCCACGAGAGGGACGGCCTGCGTCTCCCCAGGCACCTGCTGGGCCCCTCTGAGTCCAGGGGGCACCTCCCCTTCCTCCTCTGCTCACGGAGGGAGCTGGCCAGGCTCACCCCACCGCCCACACTGTCGTCAGTGGGTTCCCCGCGCTGTCCACTCTGAACGGGAGCTGAGCGTGCTCACGCAGCAGCAGGACTTGGCCACCCTCAAGTGTCCAGTTCGACCCCGCCCCGATCCTCCGTGGTCTCCCAGTGACCCCAGCTTGACCAGCGGCATGCGCCCTGCTGACCCACACCCCACATGCTGCGGTGACTCCCCTCAGCCACGCTGCACACCCAGGAACTGCTGCCTGCTTGCTTATAAAACCCGATTAACACTCCCCGTGTGTGTGTGTGTGTGTGTGTGTGCGCGCTGGGGGAGGTGGCGCTGTGGCATAGAGGGTGAAGCTGCCACCAGCAGCAACACCACAAGGGTGCTGGTTCGAGTCCCGGCTGCTCCACTTCCCATCCAGCTCCCTGCTAATGCACCTGGGAAAGCAGCAGAAGATGGCCCAAGTGCCTGGGCCCCTGCACCTGTATGGGAGACCCGGAGGAAGCTCCTGACGCCTGGCCTGGGATTGGCCCAGCTCTGGTCATTGCAGCCATTTGGGGAGTGAACCAGTGGATGGAAGATCTTTCTCTCTGCCTCTGCCTGTGCCTCTCTGTAATTTTAAAAAGACTTAAGACTTGGCTGGCACCGTGGCTCACTAGGCTAATCCTCCACCTGCAGCGCTGGCACCCGGGGTTCTAGTAATGGTCGGGACGCTGGATTTTGTCCCGGTTGCTCCTCTTCCAGGCCAGCTCTCTGCTGTGGCCCAGAAGGCAGTGGAGGATGGCCCAAGTGCTTGGGCCCTGCACCCGCATGGGAGACCAGGAGAAGCACCTGGCTCCTGGCTTCGGACCGGCACAGCGCCAGCCATAGCGGGCCATTGGGGAGTGAACCAATGGAAGGAAGATCTCTCTGTCTCTCTCTCACTGTCTAACTCTGCCTGCAAAAAAAATAGACTAAGACTCCGGGTGGGAGACTTGCTTGGATAAGGCTTGGGCCCGGTAAAGTTGCTGGCCCAGGGCCCTGTAACCCTCCCTGCCCTGGGGGCCCTGTCCCTCCCCCCGGCCCCAGGGGCCCTGTCTCCGCCCACCCCAGGGGCCCTGTCTCCGCCCACCCCAGGGGCCCTGCCCCCCCGCCCCAGGGGCCCTGTCCCCCCCACTCCTCTGTCATTCCAGCAGTGTCCTAAATACAGCAGTGTCACTTGGCCGCCCAGGGTCTCCTTTACAGAGGGCACAGGGGTGGGGGGGTGGTCGACCCGCACCCGGCACCAGCATGGTTAGTCGGGGGCCTGGAGGGCGCACGGGATGTGGGGCCACCGGGCCGGGGGCCGCGGGGCCTCCCAGGCTTCCCCCCTGGCACCGGAAGGGGTGAGCGGGGCGTCTCTGGTTAGACAGGGGCCTGGGCACATCACTTCCACCCCGACCACCTGGAGGGGGGATAAGAGGAGACCCCTCCCCAGACACAGGGCAGCCTAGCCGCAGGCAGGGAGGGGGGGCATGAGGAGACCCTCCCCACACACAAGACAGCCTAGCCGCAGGTGGGGGGGTACATGAGGCGACCCCCTCCCCCCACACAAGACAGCCTAGCCGCAGGCGGGCCACCGGGAGGGCGAGATGAGGAGACCCCTCCCCTCCGCGCGCGCGCGCGCGCGCGCACACACACACACACACACACACACACACACGGAGCCCCTCCGCCTCAGGCCGGGACTCCCGCAGGGCGGGGTGGCGGGCGCCCCCTGGCGGGCGCGGCGCGCGGCACCTGTGAGCGCGGGCGGGGCGGGCGCGGGGCGGGCGCGGGGCGCTGCGGCCCGGCCGCCGGGGCGGAGCCAGTGCGGGCCGGTCCCCGACGCCCGAGCGCCCCGCCCCCGCGCGGGCGATGCCGAGCGGCGCGGCTGGCGGCGGGGCCCGGCGCTGAGGCGGCCGGAGAGCGGCCCCGCCATGGGTTTCCTGCACCAGCTGCAGCTGCTGCTCTGGAAGAACGTGACGCTCAAGCGCCGCGGCCCGGTGAGCCCGCGCACGTGCGGCCGGGCGGGCGCGCGCAGACCCCCGGGCGGCGCGGCGGGAGCCCCGCACGGCCCTGCGGGCGCCGGGGGCTCCGGGGCGGGGGCGCGCGGGCCGGGCCGCCTGCGATCTGCGTGCGCGGCTGAGTCACGGGCCGGCCGCCTTGCGCAGCGCGCTCCCCGGGGCGGCCGCGGGTGGGGGCAGGTGGCCCCGGGCCCCGGCTGGCGGGAGGGAGGCCGCGGCTGGGCCTGGAGAGAGCGCTGGCCTTGGGGGAGGGGGGGCTGCGTCCCGCCGGAGGCTGCGTGTCCGGGGCCCGGCCCCACGGAGCCGGTGGAGTGACCTGTTTCTGCCTCCTCCCGCGCCCCTCCGCCCTTGGGTCGGGCGCGCGGTGATCCCGGCACCCCTCGGGCGCGTCCGCCAGCCTCTGCTGGCCCTGGCTCCTCCGCGATGTCCTTCGGGGCCAGCCAGGCCACCCCGAATCCCAGCGCCCAGTCGTCCGCAGGGGCCAGGTCTCTGGCTGGTCCCCTCCCCGCCGGCTCCTCTGGGGGCTGGGCCCAGGCAGCCCGGCGACCTGAGGGTGCAGGACTCCGCCGCACTGGGCGACAGGTCCCTGGGGAGAGGCGCGCTGGGGGGTGGGGACGTGGCGCTGGCTGCTGCGGGTCCTCAGAGGAGAGGGCTGGGCCCCCTGGGGCTTCTGAAAGGGCCCTGGGGGCTTAGACCGGGTCCCAGGCGGATGGGGGCCGAGGAGGGGGCATCCTCTTGTCCATCCTGGGCCCTGGGACCCCTTGGGTGCACCAGCGCCTGCCTGCATTCCTGAGAGGGGCTGCACGCAGGTGGGGGTGGATGGCGTCCCCGCGGCCTGCAGCATGGCCCTGGGCACCTGGGCCTGGCCGGGAGCCAGGATCGGGGACACTCCCTGCCCTGCATGCCTGGGGCTTGGTGGCTGGGGACAGCAGGGCGGGTGGGCATGAGCTTGCATTGCAGTCAGCCCCAGGTTCTCGTCTGGAATGGCCTCCCAGGGCCTAGGAGCAGAGGCCGCGAGGGGGCCCTGCGTCCAGGGGGCTCCCAGGTCAGGGAGGGAGCGGGGGGCTCCCCGTGGCCGCTGCCAGGGAGACCTTCGTCCAGGGAGGCTGGGTCCTCGCTCCCCTTGCAGCGTGTGCCTGGGGCTGGCTGCGCCCCCGCCCTCCTGGGGAGGGTCCCGGCTCCGTGGCCGGGGGCTTTGCCCGGTGCTGCGTGCCACACTGGGGGCAGGGTGCACCCATGCCTGCTGCTTCCCCCTCCCAAGCTCTGTGCCTCGGTTTCCCTGTCTGGATGTGGCAAGCGGACGTGGGTCTGCCCTGGGGCTTCAGGCTGCCCTTGGCCATGCGCTCTGGGTGGCTGTGAGGCAGGGAACCTTTGGGCCCCCCTCATCTGCCCCCTGGACAGGTCAGGGAGGGGGCGCAAGGCCCCGGCGTCGCGCTGGTCTGGAAGGACTGAGCGTTGGTCACCTGCAGGCACCCTGCGGGGCCCCCAGGTGGTGCCCGACCTGTGCCGCCTGCCTGTAACCAGATGCCCCTGCCGCCGCCCGCCCGCCTGCCAACCAGGACTCTCCTCCTCCCGGCAGCTCGTGCGCGGCCGTTGCTATAGCGATGGGGGAGGCAGCCCTGGCCTGTTGCTGCAGTGAGGCAGAGGAGGTGCCCGGCAGCAGGACGGGTGTGGGCGGGGCTAGCACCTCGGACGTGACCCCTGCCTCCAGCCACCTGTGCCCCTGCCCGTGTGGCCTGCGCCTGTCCCGCAGCCCTGGGTGCCTGCAGTGCCTCCTGGGCTGACGCGGGGAGGGGTGGAGGCTGGCACGGGCTGGGCGGGCGTGGGGTGAGGACACACAGCGTGGTGTTCCCGACCACAGAACACCATTGTCAGCGAGCAGTAAACAGCAGGGGCT
This sequence comes from Sylvilagus bachmani, assembly GCA_015711505.1. Taxonomy (NCBI): domain Eukaryota; kingdom Metazoa; phylum Chordata; class Mammalia; order Lagomorpha; family Leporidae; genus Sylvilagus; species Sylvilagus bachmani. The sequence continues at coordinate 92,415,009 of CM027406.1, read as the reverse complement.
GCCTCGCCCCAGGGGTGGGGGCTGGGGCAGGGGCAGGGGGAGGGGCACCTGCCCCCTGCTCCCTGGGCCCCCAGAGGGCACCCCCACCCCTGTCTCCTGGAGCTCAGGGGTCCGGGCTAGAGCTGGTAAAAGCCCTGCAGGTGAATCTGACAGGGGGGGACCCCTGAGCCCCCCACCGGGAGCAGGCGCTGTCGGGACTCACCTGGGTGCCTGCACCAGGAGCAGGAGTTTTGGGGGAGGGGCCAGGGCAGAAGGCAGTGCCTCTGGCTGGGAGGCCGATGACCCGGGCTTGTCCCCCCGGGGCCCTCTCAGTGGGTGCAGGGTGCGCAGTGGTGGGGAAGAGGGACTGTGTGGATTCTGGCAGGTGGCCTGCAAGTTGGGGGCTGGGGTCAGCTGGGCAGGTGCGTGGTCCCAGTGGGTGAGCTGGGGCACGGACGGCTTCCTGGCCGTGGGGAGGCCGCGGGTGCCTGCGCACACTTGCGGCCTCACGGGCTCGTCCCTTCCAGTGGGTCCTGGCCTTCGAGATCTTCATCCCGCTGGTCCTTTTCTTCATCCTGTTGGGGCTGCGGCAGAAGAAGCCCACCATCTCCGTGAAGGAAGGTGAGGGGCGCCCGGGCCCGGCACAGCGGGCGGGCGGGCGGCCCCGAGGCTCCCTGTGCGGTCTGGGCCGCGGCTCCTGGCTGGGCTGCGGTGGCGGCGAGGGCCGTTGGCCCCCATGGCCGGCAGGCGGGGGCACTCACTGATCTCCTCTGTTCTGTTTCGGCCCCCACCCCCGCATGGTCTCTTGTCCTCGGCCTGGCCTGCATGCAGTCTGTAAGTGTGCCGCTGACCTGTCCTCGAGGCACAGGCAGCCGCCGCAGGGTGCGGCTTCCACCCCCACCCCCGGTCCTGCTTGCTTTAACGGCCGGCTCTCGACTGGGCAGGGCGGGTGGGTAGGGAGCGACCAGGCTCCCTGGGCTGCCGCTGCCCAGTTGGCCGCGAGGCCGGCTCTCCACCAGGGTGTCCTTGGGGCCATCTGGCCAGGACTCCTAGGGGTGGGGCACCGGGCTGGCCTGGCTACTCCCACTTCCTACCTCTACTCACCCTGCTAACTGGCTGGCCAGAGAGGTCAGAGGTCACTGCCGCGTGGGGCCCTGCGTGCTCCACGGGGTCTCTGGACGGTCACACCTGAGTTTTATCTGGGGGGGGCGGTGGTCCCAGGGCTGAAGGCAGCGGCATCCTTGAGGGTCCCCCTGGGAAGCGGTGCTGAGTGTCCCTTTGACCTCTGACCTGCTGGAGTCCATGCGCTGGGGCTCCAGGCCCTCTCGCTGCCACGCTGCCTCCTGCCCATCCTCCCACCGCGCATCCCCAGCCCGACCCCCTGCCGGGCCTGACCGCTCCGCCCCTCCTGTCACCCACCAGCCTTCTACACGGCCGCGCCCCTGACGTCGGCCGGCATCCTGCCGGTCATGCAGTCGCTGTGTCCCGATGGCCAGCGGGACGAGTTTGGCTTCCTGCAGTACGCTAACTCCACGTGAGTGCCCGCCCCGCCCCCGGGAGCCGGCCGCCCTGCCCCGCCCCTCCCGGTGGGTGACGCCCGATGTGGTGCAGGGTCACCCAGCTGCTGGAACGCCTCAACCGCGTGGTGGAGGAGGGCAACCTGTTTGAGCCGGCGCGGCCCAGCCTGGGCTCGGAGCTCGAGGCCCTGCGCCAGCACCTGGAGGCCCTTGGCTCAGGCCCAGGCACCTGGGAGAGCGGCGTGGACAGAGCTGCAGGTGCGCCCTTGGGCAGGGGTAGGGCTGGGGCTGAGGGCCTGCCGCTGCCGCCGCCCCAGTCCCTGCTGCTGTGCCCGCCGGAGCCTGGGGTGGGCCCTGCCCCCAGCAGCCCCCCGCAGCCCCCCAGTCGCTGAGCCAGGGTGCCAGGGGCCGGGCCCTGAGCCCATGTGGGTGCCTCCGCCCGGGCGGCCTGGCCCTCAGTGCCACCTCCTTCCTGTCCAGCGTCCTCTTTCTCGCTGGACTCTGTGACCAGGGACCCGAGGGAGCTCTGGCGCTTCCTGACACAGAACCTGTCGCTGCCCAACAGCACGGCCCAGGCCCTGCTGGCCGCCCGCGTGGACCCGCCCGAGGTGAGGCGGTGCGGGGGGGCAGCGCCGGCTCTGGCCACGCCCTCTGCCCACCGGGCAGGAGGGGGAGGCCAGCGAGGCTGAGCCGTGCGCCCCACACGCCAGGTTCGCCGCCTGCTTTCTGGCCATTTGCCTGCCCTGGGTGCCGAGTCGGGCTTCCCCAGGGGTCAGGAGCCCTGGAGCCTCCTGGGCAGCAGTCCCCTATTCCGGATGGAGGTGAGGAGGCCTTTGGGGGGCAGGGGCTGGACGCTGGCTCGGTCCAGGTGGGGACGCCTCGGGAGCCTGTGGCCAGCAGGGGGCGGGGGGGAGCGCGCGTGGAGGCTGCAGAGCTCCTGCCGGGGCCCCAGCTGTCCCCTGCGTCCACCCCCAGGAGCTGCTGCTGGCCCCCGCCCTCCTGGAGCAGCTCACGTGTTCCGGGGAGCTGGGCCAGATCCTCACGGCGCCCCGGGGACAGCAGCCAGCCCTGCAGGCCTACCAGGACGCAGTGTGCAATGGGCAGGCTGCGGCTCGTGCCCGGCGCTTCTCCGGGCTGGCCGCTGAGCTCCGGACCCAGCTGGACATGGCCAAGATTGCCCCGCAGGTGAGACCCTGCCCGCCCGCTGGCCAGGAGGCCTGCTCACTAGGCTGGAGGAGGCACTGGGGCCACTCGGAGCCCTTGGTGGCTCCCAGGCCCCAGACCCCAGGCCCCAGGCCCCGCGTGGGATGGTGCCTGCGGGTGGGCGGGCGCCCAGTGCCCCCGAGACGGTGCGGTGACCTGGCCCTCTGCCCTCAGCTGGGCCTGGGTGCCCCCAACGGCTCCGCCTCCCAGCAGCAGGCGCCCCCCCCGCAGAAGCTGCAGACGCTCCTGGGGGACCTGCTGGACGCCCAGAAGATCCTGCAGGATGTGGACGTCCTGTCGGCCCTGGCCCTGCTGCTGCCCCAGGGTGCCTGCAAGGGCCGGGCGCCTGCGGCACCGCCCGGCAGCCCCGGAGGGGCGTCCAACGGCACTGGGGCGGGAGCGGGGCCAGGCCCCAACGCCACGGC
>CM027406.1:92355191-92411385 GCA_015711505.1 Sylvilagus bachmani | reverse complement strand
GGGGCGGGGCGGGGCCGTGGGGTGGGGCGGGGCCGTGGGGGCGGGGCCGTGGGTGGGGCGGGGCCGGGGCCGGGCTGGCAGAGGGGGTGCGGGCCCCCTCCTGAGCTGGTGCCTGCCTCCCACCCCCGCAGTACGTGGCGGAGCTTCGGCTGCACCCCGAGGCCATGAACCTGTCTCTGGACGAGCTGCCGCCGGCATTGCGTCACGACAACTTCTCGCTGCCCAATGGCTCGGCCCTCCTGCAGCAGCTGGACACGATTGACAACGCGGCCTGCGGCTGGATCCAGTTCATGTCCAAGGTGGGCCACACGGCCCCCGCCACTGCCCGGGGCCTCACCGGCCCAGGGCCAGCTGCAACGATGCCCCTGCCCCTAGGTGAGCGTGGACATCTTCAAGGGCTTCCCGGATGAGGAGAGCATTGTCAACTACACACTCAACCAGGCCTACCAGGACAACGTCACCGTGTTCGCCAGTGAGCCGCCATGCCCTGCCCCCAGAGCCGAGTCCAGGCCGGCCCTCCTGCACCCCCCCAGGGGCTCCCTGTCCCCAGGGTGGCTGCCCACAGGATGGCTCCCTTCTGCCCGCCCCAGAGCTGTGTCCAGGCTCGGCCCTGCCCCTGCCCCGCCCCCAGGTGTGATCTTCCAGACCAGGAAGGACGGCTCCCTCCCGCCCCACGTCCACTACAAGATTCGCCAGAACTCCAGCTTCACGGAGAAAACCAACGAGATCCGCCGGGCCTACTGGCGCCCGGGCCCCAACACAGGCGGCCGCTTCTACTTCCTGTACGGCTTCGTCTGGATCCAGGGTGAGGCAGGGGCGGGCGGTGGGGGCGGGGGGGGGGCGGGGCGGGCGGGGGCCTGGGGGCGGGGCTGATGGCCGCCCCGGCTCACAGACATGATGGAGCGTGCCATCATCAACACCTTCGTGGGCCACGACGTGGTGGAGCCAGGCAGCTACGTGCAGGTGTTCCCGTACCCCTGCTACACCCGGGACGAGTGAGTGCGGGCCGGGCGGGGGTGGGCGTGCCAGGGGTGGGGTCCACTCACCCCCGCCCCCAGCTTCCTGTTTGTCATCGAGCACATGATGCCGCTGTGCATGGTGATCTCCTGGGTCTACTCCGTGGCCATGACCATCCAGCACATCGTGGCCGAGAAGGAGCACCGGCTCAAGGAGGTGGGGCCCGGGCGGCGAGGGGCGGGGCGGGGCGGGGCCGTGCCTGCTGCTCCGCCCCGGGCCCCGACCCGCCTGCTGCCTGCAGGTCATGAAGACGATGGGCCTGAACAACGCGGTCCACTGGGTGGCCTGGTTCATCACGGGCTTCGTGCAGCTGTCCATCTCGGTGACGGCGCTCACAGCCATCCTCAAGTACGGCCAGGTGCTGCTGCACAGCCACGTGCTCATCATCTGGCTCTTCCTGGCCGTCTACGCCGTGGCCACCATCATGTTCTGGTGCGCCTTGGCCCAGGCGGGGTGGGCGTGGCGGGCGGGCCCGCTCGGGGCGGGGCCCTGGAGGGCTCCCGGGACTGACGGCCACGTGCCCCCCCCCGCCCAGCTTCCTGGTGTCCGTGCTGTACTCCAAGGCCAAGCTGGCCTCAGCCTGTGGCGGCATCATCTACTTTCTGAGCTACGTGCCCTACATGTACGTGGCCATCCGGGAGGAGGTGGCCCATGACAAGATCACCGCCTTCGAGAAGTGCATCGCGGTGAGCGGCGGGAGCCTGGGGGCAGAGGTAGGGCCAGGTGGGGTGTCGCCTCCGCCAGCCGCCACTGACCCCGCTCCCCTCAGTCCCTGATGTCCACGACGGCCTTCGGCCTGGGCTCCAAGTACTTCGCGCTGTATGAGGTGGCCGGCGTGGGCATCCAGTGGCACACGTTCAGCCAGTCCCCCGTGGAGGGGGACGACTTCAACCTGCTGCTGGCCGTCATCATGCTGATGGTGGACGCGGTCGTGTACGGCGTGCTCACCTGGTACATCGAGGCCGTGCACCCAGGTACCGGCCAGCTCCGGAACGGTCCCCGGGGGCAGCGGGGGTGGCTCCCTAGGCGGGCACTGGGCCAGTGAGGTGTCTGGTCAGCGCCCCACCCCTCCCCGGCCCCCAGGCATGTACGGGCTGCCCCGGCCCTGGTACTTCCCACTGCAGAAGTCCTACTGGCTGGGCAGCGGGCGGACAGAGGCGTGGGAGTGGAGCTGGCCGTGGGCCCGCGCCCCCCGCCTCAGCGTCATGGAGGAGGACCAGGCCTGCGCCATGGAGAGCCGGCGCTTCGGTGAGGCAGGCCCCGGGGCGCTGGCCGGGTCTGGGGGGCTGGGCAGCCCCCACCCACCTTGCTGACCTGTGCCCCCCCTTCCCCGGGTGCAGAGGAAATGCGAGGCATGGAGGAGGAGCCCACCCACCTGCCCCTGGTGGTCTGCGTGGACAAGCTCACCAAAGTGTACAAGAATGACAAGAAGATGGCCCTCAACAAGCTGAGTCTCAACCTCTATGAGAACCAGGTGGTCTCCTTCCTGGGCCACAACGGGGCGGGCAAGACCACCACCATGTGAGTGCCCGCGCGGGGCTGGGGCGCCGGGCGTGGGTGGGCGGCTGGGCGGGCGGTCCTGAGCGGCCTCCCTCCAGGTCCATCCTGACCGGCCTGTTCCCGCCCACGTCCGGCTCGGCCACCATCTACGGACACGACATCCGCACCGAGATGGACGCGATCCGCAAGAACCTGGGCATGTGCCCGCAGCACAACGTGCTCTTCGACCGCCTCACGGTGGAGGAGCACCTGTGGTTCTACTCGCGGCTCAAGAGCATGGCGCAGGCCGAGATCCGCAAGGAGATGGACAAGTGGGCGGGGCTCGGGCGGGGTCAGGCCGCGGGATGGGGGTGGCAGTGGGGCCAGGCACCCCCGGGAGGATGCAGGGGCGGCGCCTGGCACCGGGAGGGCTCACGTCCTGCTGCCTCTGCCCAGGATGATCGAGGACCTGGAGCTGTCCAACAAGCGGCACTCGCTGGTGCAGACGCTGTCCGGGGGCACCAAGCGTAAGCTCTCCGTGGCCATCGCCTTTGTGGGCGGCTCCCGTGCCGTCATCCTGGACGAGCCCACCGCCGGTGTGGACCCCTACGCCCGCCGAGCCATCTGGGACCTCATCTTGAAGTACAAGCCAGGTGCCTGGGGCCCACAGGGGTGTGCACCTGTGCCCTGCGCGCCTGTGCTGCGGCCGCGCCCCCTGACCGCCCCCGTCCCGCAGGACGCACCATCCTGCTGTCCACCCACCACATGGACGAGGCCGACCTGCTGGGCGACCGCATCGCCATCATCTCCCACGGCAAGCTCAAATGCTGCGGCTCGCCCCTCTTCCTCAAGGGCGCCTACGGCGATGGCTACCGCCTCACGCTGGTGAAGAGGCCTGCGGAGCCTGGGGGTCCCCAAGGTCTGTGTGAGGCCACCCCTGCCCTGGGACGGAGAGGCGGGCCCGGGACGCGGGCTGAGCGCTGCCCGCCACCCTGCGTGACCTGGTCAGTCCGCGTCCCGGGTGCCTTACCCCAGCTCCCCAGGGTGAACGCCGCCTGCTCCCCTTCCCCTCCCAGAGCCAGGGCTGGCATCCAGCCCCCCAGGCCGGGCCCAGCTGAGCCACTGCTCGGAGCCGCAGGTGTCCCAGTTCATCCGTAAACACGTGGCCTCCTGCCTGCTGGTGTCGGACACGAGCACCGAGCTCTCCTACATCCTGCCCAGCGAGGCCGCCAAGAAGGGGGCCTTCCAGCGCCTCTTCCAGGTGTGCGCTGGGGCGGCATGGAGCGGGGAAGGCATGGTAGGGCGTTGTTGGAGGCGTGGGCAGAGGCAGGGCTGGTGGAGGTGGAGCAGAGGCTGCGGGTATGGGGCGGGGCTGGATCCTGTTGTGGTGGAGGCCAGGCTGGAGGGTGTCATGGGGGCGTGGCAGAGGCGTGGCAGAGGCGGGGAACGGGGCGTGCCTAGGGCTGGCGGAGGCGTGGGGGGTGCTGAGCCTCCCGGCCCTGTCTAGAGCCTGGAGTGCAGCCTGGACGCCCTGCACCTGAGCAGCTTTGGGCTGATGGACACGACGCTCGAGGAGGTGTTCCTCAAGGTGTCAGAGGAGGACCAGTCGCTGGAGAACAGCGAGGCCGGTGAGAGTCTGCCGCCCGCCCCCAGGCCCTCCAGGACCTGTGAGGCTGCCTGGTCCGCAGATGGGGGCTCCAGACTGGCGGGTGGGGGTCCTGAGCCCCACCCCCTCCGCTGGGGCCTGTTTCCGCAGACATGAAGGAGTCCAGGAAGGAGGTGCTGCCCGGGACGGAGGACCTGGCGTCGGCGCAGAGTCCAGCCAGCAACCTGGCGCGGTGCGCAGAGCTGGCGCAGTCGCAGGCGTCGCTGCAGTCCGTGTCCTCGGTGGGCTCCGCCCGGGGCGACGAAGGAGCGGGCTACGCTGACGTCTACGGCGACTACCGGCCCCTCCTCGACAGCGAGAATGCGCAGGACACGGAGGTCACCAGCCTGCAAGGTGGGGGCAGCCGGGTGCGGCCAGCGGGCCCCGGAGCGGGGTGGGCGCCGCTGGCTCAGCCCGCGCCTGTCTGTGCAGAAGCCGAGGCCGAGGCCCTCCCGCGGGCCGGCCAGAGTGGCCGCAAGCTGGAGGGCTGGTGGCTGAAGGTGCGCCAGTTCCACGGGCTGCTCGTCAAGCGATTCCACTGTGCCCGCCGCAACTCCAAGGCCCTCTGCTCGCAGATCCTGCTGCCCGCCTTCTTCGTCTGCGTGGCCATGACTGTGGCGCTGTCCGTGCCCGAGATCGGTAGGGCCCCCTGCCCCGCTGGGCCTCTGGGGTCTGCGGCCTGGGGTGCCGGCCGGCGTGGGCACCAGCTGGCTCCTGCTGTCCCCACAGGTGACCTGCCCCCGCTGGTGCTGTCCCCCTCCCAGTACCACAACTACACCCAGCCGCGCGGCAACTTCATTCCCTATGCCAACGAGGAGCGCCGGGAATACCGGTGAGGCCTCAGTGGGGGGGATGGGCGGGGGGGGGCCAGGGCGGGCTGCGGGGGCGGGGCCCAGCCGGAGAGGCCCCCACTCCTGCCCTTGCACCTGCAGGCTCCGCCTGTCGCCCGACGCCAGCCCCCAGCAGCTGGTGAGCACCTTCCGCCTGCCCTCGGGGGTTGGCGCAACCTGCGTGCTCAAGTCTCCGGCCAATGGCTCCCTGGGGCCGGTGCTGAACCTCAGCAGCGGGGAGTCCCGGCTCCTGGCCGCCCGCTTCTTCGACAGCATGTGCCTGGAGTCTTTCACACAGGGGCTGCCGCTGTCCAACTTCGTGCCGCCCCCTCCCTCGCCCGCCCCGTCTGACTCCCCGCCGGCCCCTGAGGAGGACCTGCTGCAGAGCTGGAACGGCTCCCTGCCGCCCACCGCCGGCCCAGGTACCGCTGGGCTCTGGGGCAGAGGCGTGGCGGGCACCACGCCGGGCCGCTCACCGCGCCGTGCTGTGCCTGCAGAGCCCTGGACGTCAGCGCCGTCCCTGCCGCGCCTGGTGCGGGAGCCGGTCCGCTGCACCTGCTCCGCGCAGGGCACGGGCTTCTCCTGCCCCAGCAGCGTGGGCGGGCACCCGCCCCAGATGCGCGTGGTCACGGGCGACATCCTGACCGACATCACCGGCCACAACGTCTCTGAGTACCTGCTCTTCACCTCTGACCGCTTCCGGCTGCACCGGTGAGCCTGCACGGAGGGGTGTGGGCGAGGGGCTGCTGGCCAGCGCCTGCCGGCCCTCTCACCTTCTGCCTCCTGTCAGGTATGGGGCCATCACCTTTGGCAACGTCCTGAAGTCCATCCCCGCCTCCTTTGGTGCTCGGGCCCCACCTATGGTGCGGAAGATCGCGGTGCGCAGGGCAGCCCAGGTGTGTGCGGTGGGGACTGGGGCCCCGAGGCAGCCAACCCCGCCTGGGGTCTGCTGTGGCCCAGAGGAGTCCTGGGGTCTCTGCCCCTCCCCCAGGTGTCCCGCCCCTCCCCCAGGTGCCCAGCGCCCTCTCCCCCCAGGTGTCCCACCCCTCCCCCAGGTGTCCTGCCCCTGCCCCTCCCCCAGATGTCCCACCACCCTCCCCCAGGTGTCCCGCCCCTCCCCCAGGTGCCCCGCCCCAGCCCCTGCCCAGCGCCCTCTCCCCCCAGGTCTTCTACAACAACAAGGGCTACCACAGCATGCCCACCTACCTCAACAGCCTCAACAACGCCATCCTGCGCGCCAACCTGCCCAAGAGCAAGGGGAACCCGGCAGCCTATGGTGAGCCCGGGCGGCGGGGGCGGGGCCAGCGGGGCAGGGCTGAGGCTGCCCCTGCTTCTCTGTACACAGGCATCACCGTCACCAACCACCCCATGAACAAGACCAGCGCCAGCCTCTCCCTGGACTACCTGTAGGCGGGGCGGCCCTGGGCTCCCTGTAGGGTGGGGGTGGGCGGGGCAGGCCGCTGGGGCGGGGCAGGGCGGCCGGGCGGCCCTGCGAGGGGCTGAGCTGCCGGCCACGCCCCCAGGCTGCAGGGCACAGACGTGGTCATCGCCATCTTCATCATCGTGGCCATGTCCTTCGTGCCGGCCAGCTTCGTGGTCTTCCTGGTGGCTGAGAAATCCACCAAGGCCAAGCACCTGCAGTTCGTGAGCGGCTGCAGCCCGGTCATCTACTGGCTGGCCAACTACGTGTGGGACATGGTGCGTGGCCCGGGGGGCCCTCCCCTGCCCGCCCCGCGCCGCCCAGACCTCTCACCCACCCCCCGCCCCCGGCAGCTCAACTACCTGGTCCCGGCCACCTGCTGCGTCATCATCCTGTTCGTGTTCGACCTGCCGGCCTACACGTCGCCCACCAACTTCCCGGCCGTGCTCTCGCTCTTCCTGCTGTACGGGTAAGGGGCCGCGGCACGGGACGGGCCGCCGGGGCGGGGGGCCGGGGCAGCCGGTGACCGCCTGCCGCCCACAGGTGGTCCATCACGCCCATCATGTACCCCGCCTCCTTCTGGTTCGAGGTCCCCAGCTCGGCCTACGTGTTCCTCATCGTTATCAACCTCTTCATCGGCATCACGGCCACCGTGGCCACCTTCCTGCTGCAGCTTTTCGAGCACGACAAGGTGGGGGCGGCAGGGGTCGGAGGGGTGGCTCGTGCGGGCTGTGGAGAGCAAGGCCAGGCAGGGAGGGAGGGGTGGCTGGCAGGCGGGGTGGCATGCAGAGATGTGGGGGACAGGACCCGTTGGCAGGTGGGTTGGGGCGGGGCCAGTGGGCAGACAGGTGAGGGAGGGGCTGGGGGCAGAAAGGGGTGGGGCCAGGGCAGGCAGATGGGGCGGGGCCAATGGGCAGGCAGATGGGGCGGGGCCAGGGCAGGCAGATGGGGCGGGGCCAATGGGCAGGCAGATGGGGTGGGGCCAATGGGCAGGCAGAATGGGCGGGGCCAGGGCAGGCAGATGGGGCGGGGCCAGGGCAGGGGTGCTGAGCCTGTGACCCTGGGGCCCCCAGGACCTGAAGCTCGTCAACAGTTACCTCAAGAGCTGCTTCCTGATCTTCCCCAACTACAACCTGGGCCACGGGCTCATGGAGATGGCGTACAACGAGTACATCAACGAGTACTACGCCAAGATCGGTGAGCCGCGGCGCCCGGGGCGGGGCTGCCCTGCGCCCGCACAGGCCCTGAAGCCTCTGCCCCACAGGCCAGTTCGACAAGATGAAGTCGCCGTTCGAGTGGGACATCGTCACACGCGGGCTGGTGGCCATGACGGCGGAAGGCTTCGTGGGCTTCCTGCTCACCATCCTGTGCCAGTACAACTTCCTGCGGCAGCCACAGTGAGCCGGGCGCTGCAGGGGCGGGGGCGGGGAAGGGGACAGAGGCCGGGCGCTACCCACCCTGTCTCCCCAGGCGCATGCCGGTGTCCACCAAGCCGGTGGAGGATGACGTGGACGTGGCCAGCGAGCGGCAGCGCGTGCTCCGTGGGGATGCTGACAATGACATGGTCAAGATCGAGAACCTGACCAAGGTGGCCTGGGCCGGGCAGGGCCGGCGGGTGGCAGGGCGTGGCGTGCCCAGGCCTCCACCCTGCTCAACGGGCACCCCGCCCTGCCCAGGTGTACAAGTCCCGGAAGATCGGGCGCATCCTGGCCGTGGACCGCCTGTGCCTGGGGGTCCGCCCTGGCGAGTGCTTTGGCCTCCTGGGCGTCAACGGCGCGGGCAAGACCAGCACCTTCAAGATGCTGACAGGGGACGAGAGCACCACGGGGGGCGAGGCCTTCGTCAACGGGCACAGGTACGGGGGCGCACAGGTGCTCAGAGCACCGCCCCAGGTCGGGGGGGCCAGGGCGCGCGGGGGCTCAGGGAGCTGCCCTGGGCTCGGGGGGGGGGGTGCACAGGTGCTCAGGGCGCTGCCCCAGGTGCGGGGGGCTCAGGTGCTCACGGCCCTGCCGCCCCCAGCGTGCTCCGGGAGCTGCTCCAGGTGCAGCAGAGCCTGGGCTACTGCCCCCAGTTTGACGCCCTGTTCGATGAGCTCACGGCGCGGGAGCATCTGCAGCTCTACACGCGGCTTCGCGGTGTGCCCTGGAAGGAGGAGGCCCGGGTGAGGGGCCGGGGGTAGGGGAGTGCCCTGGAAGGAGGAGTCCGGGTGAGGGGTCAGCTGGGGGCGGGGGGGGCCCTGGAAGGAGGAGGCCCGGGTGAGGGGCCAGCTGGGGCGGGGTGGGGGCCCTGGAAGGAGGAGTCCGGGTGAGGGGCCGCTGGGGCGGGGTGTGGCGGGGAGCCCTGATGGCTCCTTCCCTCCAGGTGGTGAAGTGGGCCCTGGAGAAGCTGGAGCTGACCAAGTACGCGGACAAACCGGCCGGCACCTACAGCGGCGGGAACAAGCGCAAGCTCTCCACAGCCATCGCCCTAATCGGGTCCCCCGCCTTCATCTTCCTGGTGAGCCCCGGGAGGGTCCCCGCCTTCATCTTCTTGGTGAGCCCCAGGAGGGTCCCCCGCCTTCATCTTCCTGGGGCGTCCCCGGGAGGGTCCCCACCTTCATCTTCCTTGTGAGCCCCGGGAGGGTCCCCGCCTTCATCTTCCTGGTGAGCCCCAGGGAGGGTCCCCCGCCTTCATCTTCCTGGTGAGCCCCGGGGAGGGTCCCCACCTTCATCTTCCTGGTGAGCCCCAGGGAGTGGTCCCCACCTTCATCTTCCTGGTGAGCCCCTGGGGAGGGTCCCCGCCTTCATCTTCCTGGGGAGCCCCCGGGGAGGGTCCCCTGCCTTCATCTTCCTGGTGAGCCCCCAGGGAGGGTACCCGCCTTCATCTTCCTGGGGAGCCCCTGGGAGGGGTCCCCGCCTTCTCTTCTTGGGGAGCCACATAGCACTGCCCTTTTCCTGGGCCCCAGCCAGCGCTGGCCTGGCAGGGCCCCGTGCGTGAGCCTGGCAGCGGCTGAGCCCGATGCCCACCCCCAGGATGAGCCCACCACAGGCATGGACCCCAAGGCCCGGCGCTTCCTCTGGAACCTCATTCTGGACCTCATCAAGACGGGCCGCTCCGTGGTGCTCACGTCCCACAGGTGAGCTGCCCCCGGCCGCCGCGCCCCGCCCCCAGGGCCCGCGTGCCAGCCTGTGTCTCCGCCCCCAGCATGGAGGAGTGCGAGGCCCTGTGCACACGCCTGGCCATCATGGTGAACGGTCGGCTGCGCTGCCTAGGTAGCATCCAGCACCTGAAGAACCGGTGAGCTGCGGCGGGGGCGGGGCAGGGTCTGCGGGCCCGGCGGGGGGGGGGGGGGGTCGGGGGGAGGGTCTGCGGCCCGGCGGGGGCGGGGCGGGGCGGGGTCTGCGGGCCCAGCGCGGGTATGCTGGCGGCATAGGGCCCCGGCCTCCCACCTGTGCCGCCAGCTTTGGAGACGGCTACATGATCACCGTCCGGACCAAGAGCAGCCAGAACGTGAAGGAGGTGGTGCGGTTCTTCACCCGCAACTTCCCGGAGGCCATGCTCAAGGTGGGCGGGGCTCGGGGCGGGGCGGGTCCGGGCCCCGCCCCTGCCGCCCCTCTGACTGCCGGCCGCTGCCCAGGAGCGACACCACACGAAGGTGCAGTACCAGCTCAAGTCCGAGCACATCTCGCTGGCCCAGGTGTTCAGCAAGATGGAGCAGGTGGTCGGCGTGCTGGGCATCGAGGACTACTCGGTCAGCCAGACCACCCTGGACAACGTGAGTGCTCGGCCGGCCCTGCCCTGCCACCCGCCGGCCCGCCCGGCCCGCGGCACCCACGGCCCCGCCCTGCCCGCAGGTGTTCGTGAACTTCGCCAAGAAGCAGAGTGACAGCCTGGAGCAGCAGATCGAGCCGTCCTCGGCCCTGCAGTCCCCGCTCAGCCGCCTGCTCAGCCTGCTGCGGCCCCGGCCGGCCCCCACGGAGCTCCGGGCACTGGCGGCTGACGAGCCGGAGGACCTGGACACGGAGGACGAGGGCCTCATCAGTTTCGAGGAGGAGCGGGTGAGCGGGCGGGCCGCCTCCGGACGTCAGGGAGGGGGAGCCAGAGGGGCGCCAGCCGTCCTGAGGTCAAGGGGCCCAGAGTAGATGGGGAGACAGCGTGGGAGTGGCAGGGACAGGGCCCGGGGCAGGGCAGGATGCAGTGTCCCTGGGGGAGGCCAGAGGCGGGTCCAGGCAGGGGTGGCCCCTACAAGGCCGGCCTGTCTGTTCCTGCCAGGCTCAGCTCTCCTTCAACACGGACACGCTCTGCTGACCACCTGGAGCTGGGACAGGGATGCACGGTGGGGACTTCCGTGTCCCCGTGCCACCTGCCAGGGCCTGGGGGCAGAGGCTTAGGACTAAGGGGCTCTTCCTGTCCTCCGGCCCAGCACTGTCCTCGGCCCTGTCCTGTGGTCACTGTGGCCCTTGCCCATTTGTGCCAAAGGCTGGCCCTGCCCCGGGCTGCGCACACCCTCACCCCGCTTTGCCTTAAAGCCTTGGGGTCCGGCCTGGCCCCTTGCCCGCCCACCCAGCTCTGCCCACTGCCCTGGGGTGACACTGGCGGAGGGGCGGGGCCGGGCCTCACCCAGGCTGGGTGGTCTCACCTGGCCCTGCTCTGCGGGTGGCCGCCTGGGGGGTGGGGGCGGGGCGGGGCAGGGCAGGTGGAGCAGCTAGGAGAAGCTGCTCCCTCTGAACAGGTGGGGGCCCAGGCCCTGCCCCGCCCCTTCCTCCTGCCTTCGCTCCCCCAGCTTGGCCCCTGCCGACCCACCCACCTGGGAGCTGGACCTGTACATAGCGCACAGATGTTTGTTTTCAATAAATAAACAGAAAAGCCCTGGGTGTCTGTGAGCTTGCCTGCCGGGGGCTGGGTGTCCCCCAGTGAGCCGCACACGGGGAGCAGCTTTGCCGGGGCCCAGTTGTGGAGCCTGAGGCAGTCGCCCCGGCATTCCCTGGGGCCCCACAAGGGGCAGGTTACCCCCCAGGGGCTGAATGGGGGGGCTGTGCCTGCCTGCACTCCATCTCGCCTGGTTGCTCCCGGTCTGGACGCCGGAGCCCCTGGGCAGGCAGGAGGGCCTGGGGTAGAGAGCCCAGGGAGCCGTGCAGGCAGGGGCCGGGGGTTGCTGAGACCTTGTCCCCGCACTGACCCACACCTGGGATCAGCCACGCACCTGCTGCACGGGGTGACTGGCGACAGCTACACGGGCCTCGAACTGACTGGAAGGGGGGGGGCGGGCACTGCAGCCGTGCCACGGAGTCTCCTCGGCCTGAGCTGCTCCTGCAAGCCCGCCCCCCCCCCCGGGGGGGGGGTGAGGGATGTGGACGTGGACCGGAGCTCTGGTTCCTCCTCCCCTTTTTCCTCTTTGAAGACTGATTTGTTTGAAAGAGCGACAGAGGGAGGGAGAGCTCGTCCATCCCCCGGGTCGCTCCCCAGATGGCTGCAATGACCTGGCCTGGGCCAGGAGCCAGGAGCTGCATCCGGATCTCCCACGTGGGCACAGGAGCCAAAGCACCTGGGCCACCCTCCATGCTATCCCAGGCCGTAGCAGAGAGCTGGACGGGAGCGGAGCTCTGCCGAGCCTCGGTGCCCTCCCGCTGCAGCTCCCCTTAGGGCTGTGGTCCGGGCAGAGTGGCTCATCGCCGTGGAGCAGGGGCCACCTTTGGAGGGTCCTCACAATGGGCTCACGATGGTGCCTCCGTTTTCCTGCCCCGCAGTCTGGAGCCTGAAACAGCAGAGATCTAGGGTGGGGGCGGTGCTGGGGGGCAGCGCTGGGTCCTTCCGAGGGTCTGGAGACTCAGGCTCGGCCCTGCTCACCAGCACCCTCCTGCACAGGTGCCTGCCCCTGCGCCCGGGAGGGCCCCGTCACCGGCTCAGCCCTCACAGGCTAACCTGACCACCTCTGAAGGACACTGCGGTCCCAGCTGGGAGGACAGCGCTGGGGCTGTGCCTGCTCCCTCCCTATCCTGTCCACCTCATCGTTTTGCCTAGGGAGCTGTGAGGGCGCCTGCACAGAGGCGTGGACATGGGGACCACCAGCAGGTGTGCGAGGGCTTCTCCACGGGGAGAGCCCCTGGTCACCCCAAAGACCAGCCCTGGGAGTGGAAGGGGACAACAGAGGGGCCAGAGGCCCCAGGGGCAGTGGGAGCTCGGGGCTCAAAGGATGCTGGAGCCCCACATGATGGCTTCTGAGACCCTCCTCTGCCTGTGCCCAGGGACCCTGGCCAGCATGGGGCGTGGGACAGCCACAGGAGCCTTGCCGGGGACCGTTCCCTGATGAGTAGGCTGGCGGCTGAGTGGGTGGGAGTGGCGCCCAGCACCACAGTGCCCAAGGGAAGGGAAGGCAGCCAGGCTGGTCCTACGTGTGGCCACTGGGTGGCACCGCGCCTCCCTGGGGAGCTCACAGCAGGCGCCAGCAGCTGAGCTGGAGGTGGGCAGGCAGGCGCGCACCTGCAGGGCCTCCCGCCTCCCGGGTCCTTGTATTCCAGCCGAGGACCACAGGCACTGAGGGTGGGGCTTTCACTCCCTGGCGCTGCTTCTCCAAGACTGAGAGAGTGAGACGCCTGCCTCGAGCCCCCTCTGGGGGAACACCCAAGCCAGGTTTCCCGGGCCCAGCAGGGCACGCCTGGAATGCAGCCCCACCCCGAACGGGGAGGGCCCAGCCAGGGAGCCCAGTCCTGGGAGGGCGTCTCCTGCAAGCGAGCTCCTGGCTCCGGGGAGACTGAGATGGAGATGGGGGCCAGGCCAGCCATTTCTCCTACCCCACCTCGCTGGGCTGGGGGGTCCCAATAAGGGGGTGCTGCTGCAAGATAGGCAACAGCCCTGACGCAGAGCCGCCCCCAGGCTGGCCCGGCCCTGCCCCGCACGCCTGTGGCTGCTGGGCCCTCCCAGCCCTCCAGCACACTGGCACCACCCCTCATCCAGCCTCAAGTCCTCCAGGTGGCCGGTTCTGCGCCACTGGCCCGGCCTGCCTAGGTGGCTGCAGGGGGCGGGCCAAGGAG
Organism: Sylvilagus bachmani; assembly: GCA_015711505.1. Taxonomy (NCBI): domain Eukaryota; kingdom Metazoa; phylum Chordata; class Mammalia; order Lagomorpha; family Leporidae; genus Sylvilagus; species Sylvilagus bachmani. Next base: position 92,397,984 of record CM027406.1, on the reverse strand, counting down.
CAGGGAGGGCGGGGCGGCCAGACGGACTTAAAGAGCTTCGGGCCCCACCCGGTGCCCCAAGCCCTGGCTCCACCATGGCCGAAACCTCCAAACTGCAGCTGTTTGTCAAGGTGGGCTGGGGTACTGGGGGCGGGGGGCGTGGAGCTTGCTGAGGGCTGGGTCTCCCCAGCACCGCCTGAGCCCCTGCTCTTACCATGGGTTCAGGGCACCCCACAGATGCTGGGGGAAGGGGGCCTGTATGGGGGCGGAAGCAGCCCTAGGCCGTCTGGGTGGCCCCATCCCACTCCCACCCTTGGTCCTCCAGGTAGGCCCCTTGGTGGGGAGGCCTGACAGGACCCTGGGATCAACGGGCCTGGGCAGGAGCGGGGGTCCCACCCAGATCCGAGTGGGGGCTGCCAGGCCCTGTCCCCTCCCCGAGCTCAGGATCCGGGAGCCAGCGTGCACCCGTCCAGCCCAGTGCCCAGTTTGCCGGGTGAAACAGCCGGCCGGGTCCCCCTCACCCTTGCCGCCAGGCTCTGGCCCTGCCCAGGCTCCCGGAGGCTGGCACCCGCCTCCCCTTCCAGGGGTGCCCTGGACTGCCCCCCACCTCACAGGGACCGAGTCAAGGGCCCTCAGCTGACACTTGGAGAGCCGGCTGGCCTCCAGGGTTCCCGCCCAGCCGGGCGGCAGATTCCTGGGTCTGCTCCCAGCCCGGCTGGCTCTGCCCCACCCACCCAGGCGAGCGAGGACGGCGAGAGCGTCGGTCACTGCCCGTCCTGCCAGCGGCTCTTCATGGTCCTGCTCCTGAAAGGGGTGCCTTTCACGCTCACCACGGTGGACACGCGGAGGTGAGCCCCGCCCCGCCGCGCCGCAGTTCCGCCCGACCACCTGCGCGCCCCTCGGGCCAGCCTCTCCTCCCCCCCGCTGCCCGCAGGTCGTTGGACGTCCTCAAGGACTTCGCGCCAGGCTCGCAGCTGCCCATCCTGTTGTACGACGGGGACGCCAAGACCGACACGCTGCAGATCGAGGAGTTCCTGGAGCGGACGCTGGGGCCGCCCGAGTGAGCGCCGAGCGGGGCGCGCGCAGGACCCGGGGCGGGAAGGGCGCCTGGGGCGGCGGCGCGGGAGTCAGCCGAGTCCCCCACCCCCGCAGCTTCCCCAGCCTGGCGCCGCGGTACGGGGAGTCCAGCACGGCGGGTAACGACGTCTTCCACAAGTTCTCCGCGTTCATCAAGAACCCGGTGCCCGCGCAAGACGCAGGTGAGGCGGGCCGGGGGCCGGGCGCCGGGCGCGGGCGGGGCGCGCCCCGGGCCGGCCCTCACACACAGCCCCCCCCCCCCCCCCGCGCGCCCGCGTCTCCAGCTCTGTACCAGCAGCTGCTGCGCGCTCTGGCCAGGCTGGACGGCTACCTGCGCGCGCCCCTGGAGCACGAGCTGGCGCGGGAGCCGCAGCTGCGCGAATCGCGCCGCCGCTTCCTAGACGGCGACCAGCTCACGCTGGCTGACTGCGGCCTGCTGCCCAAGCTACACATCGTGGACGTGAGCGGCCCAGGCCCGCAGCGGGACCAGGGCGGGCGGGGAGGCGGGCGCGGGTCGTGGAGAGGCTCTGACCACACCCTGCACCCACCCGCAGGCCGTGTGCGCGCACTTCCGCCAGGCGCCCATCCCCGCGGAGCTGCGGGGCGTCCGCCGCTACCTGGACAACGCGCAGCAGGAGAAGGAGTTCAAGTACACCTGTCCGCACCGCGCCGAGATCCTGGCGGCCTACCGGCCCGCCGTGCGCCCCCGCTAGCCCCCGCCCCACCCCGCCCCACGGAGGCCTCTGCCCCAGACGCTGGGGGGGGGGGCGGTGTCCTGCCCTCGGCCACTGCTGCCACCCCCAGGAGCTCGGGGGCAGCACTCCACACCACCAGCACAGGGCCTCAAGACACCGGGACTGGACTGGGCTCCCAAACCAGTCAGGCCGGGGCGGGGCGGCCTCCGGGTGGGGCCCGCGTTCCTCCCCAGCCCCAGGCTGCAGGCCAGGACCCCCTCCCACATGGTGGCCACAGTACAGATGCCATCCCCCGCCCCACCATGGCCCTCCAAACACGCATGTGCTCAGCACATCCTCCTGCGAGCATTCTCCGATGGGCAGGGTGGCCGTGTTCTGCTGGGCGGGGCTTGGGAGGCTGAGAGCAGAGCTCCAGCTGTGGGGAGCCCTGGCTGGCCAGGGAGGGCGGACCGGGTGGGTGTGAGGTGGCTCCACCACCTGCAGGCCCGCATGGGCGGGGCCTCCTCTAGGGAGCCGGCTGCACCTGTTGAGATCCAAGGGGCCCCACCCCCGCCCAGAGTGCAGGCCCCAGGGGCTCCCTGACCCCCTGCGCCCGCACCCCCAGGAACCAGAGCCTCACCACCTCAGGGCACCTTTATTTGATGGGGCAGGGTCCCGAGGGGCAGCAGGATGGGCCGGGGGGCAGCAGGGGCTCCCAGGGTGGCGCCCACCCCCCAGGCAGACTCCGAGCAGAGCCACACTTCGCTGTCACTTCAGGCTTCGTCAAAGTCAACACCGCCAGCCGGCTTCTTACTGGGAGGGAAGAGGGGGTGAGGAGGCAGCGCTGGGGCCGGACCCTGGGCGCGGGGAGGGCGGGGTGCGCAGGTACCTCTTGAAGCCGGGGTTGATGAGGGACTCCCCTGGACACCGTCTCCGGACCCCCTGTCCAGGGCCGCCTCTCTGGGGATCCAGATCTAGGGGGAAACGGGACAGGGGATCCTGGCCCCAGCAGCACCCGGGCAACAGCCCGTTCCCGATACCGATACCGGGGCCTCTCCGCGGACCTGCGCCCGCTCCCGCCCAACTCACTCCCCAGGCGCCACCTCACCTGGTAGGAAGAGCTGAGGCCCCGCTGGCCGGGGGCTCTTCCTAGGGCTGGGGGTCGACTCCTCCGCAGCTGAGGGAGGGGACCAGAGTCACTGCGGCAGGTGCCAGGGGACAGGCACCTACGGGACCCCTACGGGGGGTGACGAGGGTCCCCACCTGCCAGCCGCCGCTCCAGGCTGCACACCCGCTCTGCCAGGCCCAGGGTCAGCGCCTGCAGCCTGGGGGCTGCCTCTGGGCCAGCTACCTCGGAGAGCTCAAAGGCCAGGGCGGAGGGCGCCCCGGGGAGCGTCAGGGATGCCGCCGCCTCCTGCAGGGTCACGGTCACTGCTTGCTGCTGGCAGGCTGCCCTGGAGACAGAGCGTCCGGCTGCGTCCACGCCAGGCCCGCCCGCCCCGCCCACGCCTGCCCAGCACCGGGCTCACCTGAACCGGGCGCCGAGGTCCTCCGCCGCGCTCAGCCCCAAGCGCGCCTTCTACGGGCACAGAGCCTTGTCACCAGGGTCCCTCCGAACCCGGCCCGACTCACCTGGGGTGCCAGGCCCACGCAGGCCGGCAGGGCGGGGTCCCCCTCCCCGCCTGGGGCCCCTGTACCCACGAGGGCCGCCAGGCCGCCCAGCGTCCAGCAGGTGCTCCAGAGCCGCGCGCCGTCCGTCACGCTGCGGCGGGAGGGGCTGTCAGCGCGGCCGCCCGTCGCCGGGGCTCCCCGCACCGCCCCTCGCCCCGGCAGCCCCCACTCACCAGAGGGTGAAGCCGTCCTCGTCCCCGCCCTCCTGGCCCTCGCACCAGCACACGAAGCGGGGCGGCCCCGGGCCCGGCGGCAGCGTGCACAGCGGCGGCGGCACCATGGCAGCTCGGGAGCCGCGGGCCGCGCTGCGGGCCTAGGGCGCCTGCGCGGGGCGGGGCCTGTCCGGGGCGGGGCCTTCGAGGACTCGGGGGCGGGGCCTTGCCGATGGGGCGGGGCCTTGCCGGCGGGGCGGCCCTCCGCGGCCTCGGAGCCCAGCCGTACGACGCAGGCGCAGTGACCCCGCCGGCCACGCTTCCGGTGCGGAGAGGCGAGGCTCGCGGGTCCCCGGCGGGACCGAGCCCGCACCTGCACGGCGAGCCTTGGGCGGGGTGGGAGTGAGCGCCCCGCGGGCAGGCGGGGCAACCCCGGGCCCAGCCACGGCCCCGTGCTGGGCTCACCCGGCCCCCGGGGCTGGCCCCTCCGGGTCTGTCTGCTGACCGCGGCCTGCGGTGAGGGAGCTGGGCCGCAGCGCTGCCGCCGCCCGGGTCCGCACCCGCGGGAAGCGGGGACGAGGCGCGGGCTGCGCCTGGCTCCGGCGCTGCGGTGTGGGATGCGGTGACTCGCGCGGCGCCCAGCTTGCTGTCCTCAGCCGCTGCGTGCGGGCGTGATGACCGGCGCGCCGGGGCCCACGGGGCAGGCGTTGCTGCGCAGCCCGAGGGACCCTGCCCCGGGTGCCCCCGGGGCCCAGCTCCTGCTAACGGGCACCTTGGGTGGAGGCCCCAGCTGCTGTTGTGGGCAACTGGGGAGCGAACCAGCAGGTGGGAGATTTCTCCCCTACCCTGTTAAATAAATAAATACAAAACTTAAAAAAAATATTGTGGAGCTGTTGCGGGTTTGAGTGGGCCTGGCCCCCTGACTCAGCGTGGGAGGCCCACACTGGGCACCAGGAGGAGCTGGACCCGGTTGCAGGGGTGGAGGGAGGGAGAATGGGGGGGGGGGGCTGGGGCACAGCTGGGGGGGAGGTGGAGGGAGGCCCAGGAGCAGACCCTGCATGTGGGGAGAGTGGAAAAGGGGGAGGGGAGCCTCTCCATGGCCCAGTGACTTGCCAGCACTCTGGCTGCCTAAACATGGGCCCTCCAGGCCCAGCGCTCAAGGCCTGGGTCATGGTTCCAGGTAGGATGTGGGGGCCGAGCCACAGCCCCTCAGCCCTGGAAGCTGGAGTGTTGTGTGGCTGGAGAGGGGCCTCGTCCGAGATGGCCCTCTAGGGAGCCGGCTGCACCTGTTGAGATCCAAGGGGCCCCAGCCCCGCCCAGAGTGCAGGCCCCAGGGGGCTTCCTGACCCCCTGCGCCCGCACCCCCAGGAACCAGAGCCTCGCCACCTCAGGGCACCTTTATTTGATGGGGCAGGGTCCCGAGGGGCAGCAGGATGGGCCAGGCAGGACACAGGGCAGGGAGGAAGGCAGCCCGAAAGGGCAGCTGCGAGCTAGGAGGTGGCCGGGGCCTCCAGCAACGGTTCAGAAGAGGGGAGTCGGCTGGACGGGGGCGGCAGAGGCACAGAGGCCCTGTCGTGGACAGGACTGCAGGGCGGCTGGAGCCAGAAGGTGGACGGACGGCCGGGGAGGGCCTTGTGGGTCCGGTGCTGTCGTGTCAGTGAGATGGGGCCCGGAGGGGGCAGGGCCCAGCGCCCATGCCCCAGGCTGGGGGGAGGGGTGCTGAAGGCCGCCCCCGTGTGGCCAGCGCGGGGTGGTGCAGGGGGCGGGAATCCTGGTCTGCAGCAGGGAGGGAGAGGGAAGAGGGAGAGGTGTGCTGCTCTGAGGCCGGGCAGCACACCCTGGAGTCCCCTCTGCTGCCCTGGGCGCCCCTGCGTCTCCCGGTGCCTGTGGGAGCTGAGCAGCAACGAGCAGACCTCCCCAGCCATCCACCCAGCGCCGCTCAGCGGGTGCCCCCCAGGCAGGTGGCTGTCCCCTGGCCAGGCGCTGGCCACACAGCTAGGAGACGCAGGTGTGGGGAAGGGGCCGGCTCTCCCGGTCTGCCCAGCCTTCAGGGGGCCCAGGGCAGGACCTGGCAGGAGCTTGGCCTTGTGGGGGCTCCTAGCCTCGAGGCCAGCATGCAGGTGGTGGGGCAGGTGTGCCAGGGCCCCCAGAACTCAGGGGCGGCCTTGTCTCTGTGACTGATCAGCCCAGCTGGACCCCCTCAAGAAAGGCACATCTGAGGGGACACGGCTGCTTCTGTTTGCACGTTTCTTTGAAGATTTATTTTCCATATTTGAAAGGAAGAGTTACAGAGAGGCTAGGGGGAGAGGGGTCTTTCATCTGCTGGTTCACTCCCCAAATGGCCACAACGGCCAGAGCTGCACCGATCCAAAGCCAGGAGCCGGGAGCTCCATCCTGGCCTCCCACGCAGGTGCAGGGGCCCAAGCACTTGGGCCATCTTCCACTGCTCTCCCAGGCCACAGCAGAGAACTCGATGGGGAGTGGAGCAGCCGGGACTCGAACCGGCGCCCACGTGGGATGCCACATCACAGGCAACAGTTTTAGCTGCTACGCCACTGCACAGACTCCTACTTATTTTTATTTGTTTGAGAGGCAGAGAGAGAGAGAGGGAGAGAGTGCTTCTGTCTGCTGATTCAGTCTCCGGATGCCTGCACAGCTGGGGCAGGGCCAGGCTGAAGCCAGGAGCCAGGAGCTCCATCCCGGTCTCCCACGTGGGTGCAGGGGCCCAAGCACTGGGGCCATCTTCTGCCGCCTGCCAGGGTGAGTGAGCAGTGGGCTGGAATCTGGGGGATCTGGGACTTGAACCCGGGCTCCCTGATGTGGGATGGACGCAGGCGTAACCACTGTGCCAACCGCCTGCCCCAATTATGATTTATTTATGTATTAAATTGAAAAGGAGACCGAGAACTCCCCCATCCACTCGTCCGTTCCCCTAATGCTGGGAGCCCAGAACTCCATGCTAGTCTCCCACCTGGAGGCAGGGACCCAGGTGCCTTAGCAGGAAGCTGGGGCGGGGGTGGGGGTGGGACTGGGACCCCGGGCTCCTTAACCTCTCACAAAGGCCCATCTGGTGGCCATCATTCCTGAAAAATTCCCACCTGAGCCGCGACGGAGAGGAGCAACACTCCCACCAGCCCCCCCCCCACGGCCACCGTCCACAGTCCAGGGCCTGGGCCGGCCCCGGGGCTCTCTGTGGCATCATCCACCCCCTCCCTTGGCCCCATGGTGGGGCGGGGCCTGGGCCGGGGTCTCCAGTCGGTCGCTGCAGCTGCCCGGTGGGCTGGGCCGTAGGTAATGGGGAGAGGAGGCTTCCGGAGCTGCGGGTCAGAGAGCCCCGGGGTGCAGTGCGCGACGGGCACCTGTGCCAGCATCCCCGCCAGTCCGCAGGAGCCTCAGCCCCTCCCGGAGCGGCCCTGGGGGGTCCCCGCCCAGCCCTGCGTGGTCTTAGGGAGCGTCAGGGTCCGGCCCGGCCCCCCACAAACGCATGGGCGCCGCTGGCTGGCTTCGGAGACGTTTATTTTGCCTGGGGCAGAGGAGCCCGGCGGCCTTCGGGGAGGGGGCCTCACTGTAAAGCAAGGGCGGGGGCGTTACGGGGAGCCAGAGCGGGAGGCCCCCGCCCCGCCCCCGCCGCGGCCGCGCGCACGCACCTGGGCGAGGGCACCGGCGCACTGGTCTGCGGGAGAGAGCTGCGTGAGCGGCGGCCTGGAACGCTGCCCGGGGGACCCTCGCCCGCCCGGCACCCCCCCCCCCCCCGCGGCTGGCTGGGTGGCCCCTCCCAGGCGGGCTCTTCCGGTCTGGGTCTGAGGGCCCCCGCCCCGGAGGGGGGCGGGGAGGCGGCGCTCACCGGTCTTGGGCAGCAGGGCGCCCTGGCTGGGGTTCAGGCCCACCTGGGGGCCCAGCAGCTGCATCTTCTGCGCGCCTTCGGGGAACAGCTCCGGGGCGCGGGCTGGGGGTCGGGGTGGGGGTGCGGGTAAGCGCGGGGGGGGGAGGGGCGGGAACGGCGGGGAGGGTACGCTGGGACGGGGCGGCGCCCACCGTAGAGCTGCAGCCAGACATTGCGCGTGTCCCCCCGGCGGGTCTCCAGGTACAGCACCGCGAAGTTCAGGTAGTCGGTGAAGGCCACGCGGATGTCGGTCTGGCCCATGGCTGCGGAGAGAGCGAGCCGGCTGCCCCGCGCCGGGAAACCGCACACCCCCGCCCCCGCAGCCCCAGCCGCCCCCTCCCCCACCTGGGGCACCCTCACCTGGGTTGCTGAACTGCCCGGCCACGGCACCCTGGGTGAAGGTCGCCTCCAGCTTTTGACACCCGCCGTCGGGCCTGGGGAGGAGGACCCCAGACCCTGAGCTGCAGCCCCTGCTCCCTACTCCCAGGGCCACAGCCACCTGGAAGGGTGCACAGGGCCAGAGGGCACAGGGTCTCCCCCCACACGGGTCACAGGGGGCCACACACAGGTGCGCAGGGCACCACACACAGGTGCGCAGGCCGGCACTCACTGACTCCTGGGGCCCTTCACAGCCTGTGGCTCTGCTCTCCCACCGGCCCCTGTCCCATTTGAAGCCCAGGTCACTTACAGGGGGTACCCGAACTTCAGGGCCAGGTCGCCATTGGCCAAGGGGGTCACCAAGACCACGGGCATCTTCATGTCGTCCTTGCTGTCCTGGAAGCTCTGGTCATCGGATGCGGCCCCCACCAGGTACCAGGTGCCCTGGAACTGCGGGGGTGGGGGGAGGCTGGGAGGAGGCCCCCGCTGAGCGGAGCTGTCACTTCCTCCCCATCAACCCTGACCTGGGGTTGGGGTCGGGGCAGCTGCTTGTGGCAGTGGCAGGCTCTAGGAGTGGTGGGGACCAGCTGTGGAATGGGGCTCCTGGGAGGGGTCTCTTCCATGCCCCAGCCCCAGCTGAGCCTGGATGAGGAACGAAAAGTGGGAGGAGGCTGTGCTGGCAGAGGGGCCGGCAGGCCGGGACGCACCTGGCTGGCATCGAAGTTGGCCTGAACGGGCACCTGGGCCTGTCCCAGGGATGCCCCGAGCAGGGCCAGGAGGGAGCCAAGCAGCAGAGCCTGCAGCGTCATGGCAAGGGGCAGGAGCGCTGCAGTGGCCGCCCCGGTGGCCTTTATGCCCCTGAGATGCCCCGGGGCGGCTGGCAGGCCTGCGGGGTCCCAGCCCACGCGATAGGTGCTGATCGAGTTGCACCCTGCAGCACCCTTGGCGGGCACTCCACCAAGCTCCACCCGTCCGCTGTGCTTAGCCTGGGGCTCTGTCGGGCCTCTGGGCTGGGGGCTGCCCTCACCTCCCCGGCCTCCCCCAGCCCCCTGGGAGCTCAGACACAGCTGCCTCTTCCAGGAAGACCACTGAGGTCACCTTCACCTCTGAGGCCTTGTGGGCGGGGTGGGGGTGGGGTCCTGCACACCGTGACCCAGCAGTGCCAGGCCAGAGGCCGGGCAGCCAGGGGCCAGCGGGAGGCTGGGAGCGTGGCTAGGTGGGCCTCGTGTGGCTTTGGTGCCAGCTCTCTGGGAGGGGACAGGGCTTCGTGGGGTGGCCCAGCGAGTCTGCCCCCCGAGGGGGGGGTGGCCACATCTGCGTCTTCCAAACAAAGTGCCTTTCTGTGCCCTAGACCCTTATCTGCCCACTCTGAGCGAGCTAATGCACACTTGCAAACCCTATCCGTCCGGGCTCCTGTGCAGGGTGGGGGCGGCTGCCTGCAGGGATCAGGAGCTGAGAGGCAGGACCCAGCGCCCAGAGGGGCCGGGGTGCAGCTGGCAGCTTGAGGGGGTGCCTCCCAGCCCCTGTGGCGAGGTCTCGGGCATGTCCCCTTAGGGTCCTGACGGCGGCCCTAGGCCCTACGGGAGCAAACACTGCGGGGTCCCCTGCCCGCCCCGCCCCTGGGTGACTTCCTGCTGAGCGGCAGAGAGGCAGGGGTGTGTGTGTTGGGGTGGGGTCCAGGTGGCTGGAGCCAGGCCCAGGGCGGCGACAGACAGGCAGGAGCCAGGCTTCTGACTTTGCTTGGAGTTTATTTCTGAGCCCAGGAACAGCCCAGGGGCAGCAGTGCTTGGGGAAGGAGGCAGGGCTGGAGTCTCCAGGGAAGTCCGGAGGGCTGGGGTCCCCTGGTGGGCAGAGCAGGACCCATCAGCCCCCAGCCCCGACTTCCAGCAGGGGCCTCCCTCTGAGGGAGTCCTCTGACCTCCCCTGCTCACTGCACCCCTCCCTTCGTCCAGACGGTCCCTGCTGATGGAGGCCCTCCCCCCTCCAGCCTGGGGACCCCCTCCCCCCGCCAGGCTCCACCCCTGTCCTCCATGGGGGCCCAGGTTTTCTCCAGGCAGGCGTGGTGGGGAGGGGTGCGCGAAGTGCCCCAGGGGAGCCAGCCTCACCTAGTCCTGCTCTTCCATGCATTTATCTGCCAAGAAAGGGGCCAGGGGCGTGGTCAGCGCCCAGGCCGGGGCCAACCCCCTGCAGGAGCTCCCCCTCCAACAGCCCCAAACTGCAGCCTCCGGCAGCCCGCCCCTGCCCCCCCCCAGACCCTGCTCACACAGGGGCCACCTTTCTCCACCTCAGCTGCCCGCCACCTGCTGGCCGGTGCCCGTGTTCCCCAAGGGTGACCCCACCTCTCACCACGTGCAGGGGGGGGTCCTCTGGGGCCTGGCCCCGGCGTGGGCAGGGGTCCCAGTGAGGGGGCTGCAGGCAGCCAGCCCCTCCCCAGAGCCCTCTCTCGTCTGACCCCAGTGCCCGCCCCTGTTCTAGGCGCCCTCACCGTTGCGGGGCAGGAAGACAACGATGTCCTCTGTGAAGCCCTGGGCCTTGCAGAACGCCGTGAACCTCTGCTTCAGCTCAGCGCTGGGGGCCTGGCTGCGGCCTGCGGCAGGCGGACAGGGAGCTGGCCTCAGCGCGCCCAGGGCCTGGGAGCCGCCTGGCACTGCCCTCCAGGGCCAGCCCTCCATCCCTCGACACCCGGGGCCAGGCGGTGCTGGGCAGGGCACCTACTGTAGAGGGTGGCCATGCGGAAGTCCTGGCCCGGGCCCTTGGCGCCCTCGCTGTACAGCAGAGCGAACTCCTTGTAGTCAGTGTCCACAACCCAGACAGAATAGGTGCTGCCCCAGTCTGAGACCGAGAGACCACCTTGTTGGGGGCCCCGCCCCCCGCCTTGGGGGAAGGGGCGCCTTCTGTGGGCTGTGCCGTGGGAGGGGTCTGTCTGCCCACCAGCCAGCTCCCTGCTTCCCATCTGCACAGCCTGGATGCCCACGCCCCCAGCCAGAGGAGAATCCGGGGTCCAATGTGGCCACAACGCTGTTGGCCAGACCCCTGGAGGGGAGCCCACCCCAGGGATGGACACTGTGAGGAGGTGAGGTGTGGAGGCGGCTCGGGGGCTGCCCGTGCCCCGCGCCACAGGGGCAGGGGTGGTGCCTGCCAGAGCTGCAGTGGGGTCTAGAGAGGTCCCAGCTCCCTAGGGGGAGTCCCTCTGCCCCCCACGCCCACACCCGCAGGTGTGGCCGTCAGGGGCAGGCCTGGCCTGGGAGCCCTCACCCCCGCGCCGAGCAGCGCCCCTACCCCAGCTGTCTCTGGGCAGGGGCCCGCGGGTCACTCCCGACAGGTGCCACTCCCAGGCAGATCGGGTGGGGCCCACTCACGGGGACTGGTATAGGTGTAGCGGCCGGGCCCCCCCGCGGGCTGCAGCAGCATTGTCCGCGTCTCGCACTGGTTTTTCCTGCGGGCAGGTCACATTCGGGGTCAGGGAGCAGCGCGCGGTGCCCTGGGTCCCGCAAGCCCACCGCCCGCTGTCCCACCTGAGGAAGGTGGAGGTGATGTTGAGCGCCCCCTCTTCCGTGGGGGCCACCGTGGACCGGCACATGGACAGCGTCGGCTTCTTTTCGCGGAACCAGCTCGAGTTGGAGGCGAGGCCCGCGGTGAACCAGCGCCCCAGGAACTGCGGCGAACGACCCCTGGTCTCGGCCGGGACCCTACGGGGCCGACCCCGAGAGGGGGGACCCCTGCCCCTCCCCCTTCCGGCCCCACCACGCCCCGTCTGCTGGTAGGCCCCACCCTCTTGGCTGCCGCGCCACGCCCCCATTGGTCCCGCGGCACGCGGGTGGCGCGGGCTGCAGAGGGCGGTTCACTCCGGGAGGGGTGCGGGGCGGGTCTTCGGCTCCCCTCAACCGCGGGGGTCGACAGGCCGCCGGGGTGGGGCGGGGCGGGGCGCGCGCTCTCCTGCACGCGGTGCTGCGGGAGCCATCCGGGCGCCCGCACGGCTCCGCGCCGCGTCCTAGGGCTTGTGCGCCGTGCGTGGACAGCGCTCGGGCGCCGGCGCCCGCACGGACTTGCCGCGTGTGAGCAGGTGCCTCCCGCCGCGCCGCGCCGCCGTCTTTCCCGGCGAAACGCCGGTTGGCCTGGCCAGCGGGTCCCGGTGCCTGGCTCAGCCCCGCGCCGCACGAAGCGCCCCCTTCGGGCCCTGTCCTGCCGCGGGGCGGGGCGGGGAGCCCTCACCTTGTCCTGTTGGAATTCGGGCTGCACAGAGACCGGGTCCTGGGCGCGGGTCTGTGGGACCCCCAGGACTCCCAGCAGCACCAGTCCCATCCACAGCGCTCGGGAAGCGGCCATCGCTCGGAGCCGAGTAGGCAGAGCTGGGGAGGTGGGCAGCGGAGCGGAGGGCACGGAGCAGACCCCTATTTATGGGCCAGGCTTGGCGGCCACCCAGGGCGCAAGGACAGCCCACTGCGGGCTCGTGATGCTGGTGGGGGCGGGGAGGCAGCTGCAGCCTCAGCCCCCGCACGGGCGCTTGGGCGCTTATGCAAGAGGCTCCGCAGAGGCTGCGGGAGGGAGCGCGGGGGTGGGGCAGGGCCCTGCACCAGGAGCCCCAGAGTCCGGGAACAGAGGCCCATGTGCGGCCTACAGGGTGGTCTTGAAGGGCGGTGATGGGGAGTGGCCTGCGTGCCTGACCCCCACCCCGGCTGCCCTCCGGACCGTGGACCCGGCCCCACCCTGTCACCTGGCCCTGCTGGGTGGCTGTCCCAGCAGCAGTGCTGGAGGGGGCGTCTCTCACAGGCCAGGTTCCAGGGCTGCATCGGGCTGGGAGCAGCAGGGGAGGGGCTGCGTCTTTCCCCCACCCTGCCCTTGGGTCTGGGGCCCCATCCCTTCCCGTGGGGGGGCAGCAGAGGCTGGTGTGGGGGAGGGGCCCAGAGTCAGGCGGCTGCGCAGAGAGAGTGGGGCAGCCAGCCCCCCATCAGCCGTGCCTGGAGCAGCCCGAGGCACTGTGAGGGGGGCTGGCAGGGTGTCTCTGGGGGGGTCCCCTTTAGGGTGCCGTGGGCCTGCAGTCCCACACGGGGGCCCTGCCTCTTCTCCAGCTGAGCCCTGCGCCCTTCCGCCTCAGGGAGACCCCCACCTGGGTCTGCGCTCCTGGTGTTGGAGGCTCTGGAAGATTCCATGTCACAACCTACCCTGGCTCTTGGGACAGACCTGGCCCCTCATCTGTGTCCCCCCGCCCTCTGGCAGTCCACGGCCAAGCCCCCGAGTCCATCCTTGCTCTGTTCCATGTCCCCAAGCCCTCCGTCTCGCCAGTGGCCAGGGCCAGAGACCCGAGGGGTGGGTGGTCGGTGTCCCCTGGGGCCTGGCCTGACCCACGTGCAGGCCCTCAGCCGCCAGCCCCACCCTCGCCAGTCCCCAGCAGGTGGACGGGCTCTGGCCAGTTTGCCGCACACGGGGCGTCCACGGAGGCTGCTCTTTCATCTTCCGCCAGGCGCAGGCAGGGCCGAGCGGCTGCCAGACCCCGCTGAGCACTTGTGAGGTCTGTGCTGCCCCTCCTGCAGGGATCTAGGAGATGGGGCCAGGGCGGGGCGTGGAGGACGCCCCCAGAGCCCCATGCGCATCGGGCAGTGCAAGGGCCTGGCTGCCCTGGGTGGGGACCGGCTAGACACTGGGACAAGGCCCGCGGCAGCACAGCTGCCTGCTGGTCCTCAGAGGACTGGGGGAGCCGGGTGACCGTGAGAGGTCGTTCCCGATGAGAGGGCCACCGCTGGCCCCCGAGCCCACAGCAGGCCGGGCACAGCCCGCTCTGTGCCTGCCCTCAGAGGTCTGGGCCTCGTACAGAAGGGGCCCTGAAGCCCCCGAAGGCCCCAGGTGAGCACCGTCCTCTTCCCGGATCTGAGCTGCTCCCTGGAGCCCAGCCTGGGTCAGCCGGGGCTGGCAGCTCGTGGGTCCTTGGTCTTGGCCACACCCCTGGGTGCCCCTGTCCTGAGCCACCCAGCCCTGGGCCTCCTCACAGAGGACTTGGCTTCATATCAGAGGTAGGCACAGCAGGGCTGGGTGAGGCTGTGGGGGCCTCACCTGCTCCTCCTGTCCCCTTCCTGGGAGCAGAGACAGGGAGGGAGCCGCCTCCACCACCGTCTTGGGGGCAGCAGGGTGGGAGCAAGCCCGCCCCCCTCCCTCCCCCCCCTGAGCTGGGCAGAAACAGCAGAGCCAAACCCCGACTCTTAGGAAAAACCAACGCAGAAAGAGGAGAGCCATGAGCCACCAGGCGGGCGCTGGGCCTCGTGCTGAGACGCCCACAGCGCAGTGCAAGGCGCCTGGGCTCTGGCTGCTGGCTCCAGGCTCCTGCTGACCTTGACCCCAGGGGAACTGTGTCCTTGGACGGAGTTCTGAGCTCGCAGGCTTAGCCTGGCCCAGTCTTAACCGTCATGAGCATTTAGGGAGTGAGCCAGAGGATGAGAGCTCTCTGTCTCTCAAATGAATAAATTATTTTTGAAAGGCAGAGTTACAGAGGAAGAGAGAGAGAGAGAGAGAGAGAGAGAGAGAGAGAGAGAGAGAAAGAGAGAGGTCTTCCATCCACTGGTTCACTCCCCAGATGGCCACACTGGCTGGAGCTGGGCCAATTGGAAGCCAGGAGCCAGGAGCTCCATCTGGGTCTCCCATGTGGGCGCAGGGGGCCATCCTCCACTGCTTTTCCAGGCCAAGCAGAGAGCTGGATTGCAAGTGGAGCAGCTGGGACTCAAACCTGCTCCTGTATGAGACGCTGGCACTGCAGGTGACGGCTTTACCCTCTGAGCCACAGCGCGGACCCCTTTAATAAATTCTTAAAACGATGCACGACGCAAATGAACCATGCACAGAATGGTGCGGGGTGCCTCAGGGGCTAGCAGGATGGCCCATAAAGAAACGGCGTTTTCCCAGCGAACCGGGACGTCCGAACAGGTCTCCATGTGACAGGAGCACCCGCCGCCCAGGGTTCACGGTCACGGGGTGGACCCAAAGCCGCCGGCTGCATATGGACTTTCACGATGGACGTTTTGTCTTGGGACAGCTTTAGATGTGCCCGAGCCCCCAGCCTCGTGGCCCGCCCTCCCGCGAGTGCACCGAGCAGTGGACCGCCCCGGCCCGCAGCCCCTGGGGGACCCCTCCTTCCCGCCGCTGTGAGCCGGCTCCCACTCCCCAGGGCTCCCTACGTGTAAAAAGGGGTCGCACCGCATGCACGGCGCCGGTCCTTCTCACGCGTGCGCGGTGCTGTCACGGCTGACGTCATTGGCCCCTAGCTTCGCGGTCCCTGTTGGCCCTCACTCGGGCGGACACGCCCCGGAGTCTCCGTGGTGCTGGCGGTCTGCGCAGGGCAGTGCGGCCACCGTGGGGGCCGAGAGCACCTAGGGAGATGCCTGCCCGGGGCTGCGGCTGGGGATGGGGCGCAGGGGATCCTGGGCAGGGAGGGTCGGCTTGCGCTGGCGCCACAGACAGCCCAGCGTGACTCTGGCGTGCACCCCCTCCCGGAAGCCCCCACGCGGTCTCTGGCTCGGGGACCTGGCCCTTCCGCGGGGGTGGCCCCCTCCTGGAAGGCGCCCCTGTGGTCCCAGCTCCCTGTACAGCGAGGCCTGGGGAGGAGCCCGTGGCCACCCGGTGCCCACCGACCCCGTCCCCCAGGGCAGCCACCAGGATGGCTCCATTGGTCACTGCCCGCTGACCCTCAGCCTGTCCTCCAGGTCTGAGACCAGCGCAAGCCCTGGGGTCCACGGGATCAGAACAGGGGACACAGACACCCAGCACCCAAGGGTCCCCCCAGGCAGGTGCTCCCTGGAGCCGTGGGTCACTCCTGCCCACCATCTCCCTGTCCATTGCTGAGGTCACCCACAGTCCCTCACCTGGCTCCAGCAGGAGGCCAGGCCTTTGTGGGAGCCGACCCTCACCCCGTCCCCTCCCGGGCCCCGTGTTCCCTTGAGCACAGCTCACGGCTCTGGCCCCTGTTGGACAGGTCAGCCCGGCAGACCCTTCCCCACCCCACGAAAGAGTCTCGGGGCGGAGAAGGGGCCAGGACCCCCCCCCCCCATCACCACTGAACTGCTGTGGGATGGAAAAACCCAGCTCCCAGCTAATCCCTGCGAGCAGAGGAGAAAGACAACTTCCTGCAAAACAGAAGCGCTGGCTGCCAGCATTCCTCTGTGCAGGGCTGCGTCCCACGGGGACGGCGCTGCCGGGCACAAAGCATCAGTGTGTCCCAGAACAAAGCCCGGCCCGCGCTCGGGTGTGCCTGCGTGTGCGTGTGCGCATGTGTGCTCTGTGTGTGCCTGTGCGTGTGTGCTCTGCGTGTGCGTGTGTGCTCTGTGTGTGCATGTCTGAGTATGTACATGCAGGTGTGTGCATGAGTGAGCACGTGTGTGTGTGCGCATGTATGTTGCATATATATGTGTGTGCATGTCTGGGTGTGTACATGCATGTGTTTGCACATGTGTGTCTCTGTGTGCACACGTGTGCATGTATGTGTGTGCCTGTGTGCCCATGACCTGTGCACATGGAGGTGGAGGCAGGGTGTCAGCCTCCCCGGAAGCCGCCTGGGGAAGATTCCCTCACTTCCGCTTCTCCGTGAGGACACTCAGAGGTGGTCCCGGGTCTGGGGAGGAGCCGTGGCCGGGAACCCCTGCCCCCCTTGCTCTGGCTGTGGCTGAGGTGTGCAGAGCAGCCTCAGCCCCAGCTTAAGCCTTGGGCTGGCTCGTGCCAGCTTGGACCTGTGTCCAGGAAGGGCAGAGATGGGCGAATCAGTGGGGGTCCAGGGGCAGCTGGGCAGGAGGGGCCCAGGGCTCGGCCCCTCAGAGACGATGGGATGCTGGGCCCCAGCCTGGCTCCCGTGCAGAGCCGCTTGGCTGGCCTGAGCTGCGCCAGGCCTGGCTCTGAGCGCCGCGATGTGCTGGCCGTTGGACCCCGTGTCCTGAGCTTCTGCGCGCAGGGCCAAGAGCTCGGGCAGACAAAGCAGGGGAGACGGCCGTGGGCTGCGGCTCCGTTGGCTGAGGGTGGGGACCCTGTGGGCATCGCAGCTGCAGGTTCCAGGGGTCGGCACACACGGGGATTCTGGCCCCGGGCTGACCCCTGACGCCCCGTGTTCCCGAGCACCCCCTTCCTCCCGCAGGAACAAGCAGAGTCAGCGCAGCCGGCCCGGGACTGGCGCAGGCCCAGCAGCCCAGCTGGTATGCGGAGCAAGCCGTTCCCATGCCAAGATAAAGAGACAGGCCCAGCGGCCCCACGGGACGCCAAGGCCGGCTCCCACGGCTCAGCACCCAGGTGCATGGCCAGCGGGAGGCCCTGCCTCACCCCAGGTCCCACTGATCCCCCGCTCCGGGCCACATTCCCGGAATACCCTGGACTCTGTCCGGGGCATCGGGAGGAGGGGGCCTCCCACGTGGACCCTCAGGGAGCCTGGCCTAACACTCACCTCAGTGCAGCCCCAGCCTGCGTGGGAGATGTTTGAGAATTTTTCTAGTTTATGAAAATATCCTGTGTGCGTGTATAAATATGCCCACGGCATCCTCGCCCGTCACTTTTCCAGGCTTTTCTGTGGTGTCGCCTGTCTGTGCGGCGGCCCCTCCACCCCCTCGCTGCCAGTCCCGCCGGAGCCGTCACCTGGATCCGCCTTTTCAGAGTTGCCTGGGTGACGCCGGTGCCCCACATCCGAGTTCCAGCCCCGGCTGCTCCACTTCCCATCCAGCTCCCTGCTGTGGCCTGGGAAAGCAGTGGGAAACGGCCCAAGTGCCTGGGCCCCTGCGCCCGCGTGGGAGACCCGGATGGAGCTCCTGGCTCCTGGCTTCAGCCTGGCGCAGCTCCGGTCATTGCAGCCATCTGGGGAGTGAACCAGCAGCTGGAAGACCTCTCTCTCTCTCTCTCTCTCTCTTTCTTACTGACTCAATCAAAGCTGTGGTGGAGGCCTTCCCAAGGTCAGAAGAAGAGAAGGGGAGGCCTCTGTCCCTGAACGTGGCTGTGGTCCGCCTGTCTGGGACTGCTTCAGCTATGGTCCCTATCTGCTCCTCCATTACCACCCCAGGCTCTGCTTGGGAGCACAGAGTAGTGTGGGTTTGTTTTTAAGATTTATGTTGTTTATTTGACAGAGTTACAAAGAGAGAGAGAGAGAGAGAGAGAGAGAGAGAGAGTGAGAGAGAGGGAGAGGTCTCCCCAAATGGCTGCAACGGCCAGAGCTGTGCTGATCCAAAGCCAGGAGCTTCCTCCGGGTCTCCCACGTGAGTGCAGGGGCCCAAGGACCTGGGCCATCGTCCACTGCTTTCCCAGGCCACGGCAGAGAGCAGGATCGGAAGTGGAGCAGCCGGGACTGGAACCGGCGCCCACGCGGGATGTCGGAGCTGCAGCCCGGGGTTCACCGCTGCGCCACACCCTGACCCCCGCTGGTTTAGCAGTTAACCCGGAGTCTGTGCTGGTGTCACTGCTGGCACTGCCGCCCTATCTTTACGGCCCCATCCCTTCTCTGGGCACACACCCAGCAAATTCTGGAGTGCGAGTCTCAGACAGCCCTTGCGGACACGACTGAAATGCACGCGCCAGGGAGGTGCCGGCGCCCGGCCCGGGAGAGGGCGACCGAGATGCAGCCGCGGCCACAGGCGCCCTGAGCAGCGCAGACAAGCCAAGATCCTGAACTCCCACTGCCCACCACAGCCGGTGTCCCCACTGCAGCCGGGGCGGCAGGGCCGGGCCCTTCCCGTCTGCTTCCTGCAGGACCCAGCACTGCCCCCTCCGCTGCTGTGGGCTCAGGGGTGACCGGCCATCCTCACCCCCCTTGGATAAGGCCTGTGCCCTGAGTGAGCTGGGGGCTCGGCAGATCGGCCCCCTTGGAGCGCTCTGCGTCCCCCAAGCGGGGTCCCAGAAGCCAGCTGGGGGCCAGTGGGGGGCCAGGGGCAGGCAGCAGCTCTGGTGGGTCTCTACCTCTGCCCTGGGGCACTGGGGTGCACATGCTGCGGGCTCAGGAGAACCCTGGACCCTACGGGGGTTTGGCCTGATCTTCCCCACCCCCCGCCTTGCCCCAGGATTGGCCCCCACCCCCACCTCCTTGGGTGTGCGCCTCTGTGTGCCTGGTTCAGCTGCTGCCCCCCCCGGGGGGGGGCACAAGGGTGCGGTCAGGCCTCCATCCTCCCCCGGGCCTGCAGTGGCCCCTCGCTGTTGGCTGGTGGAGAGGAGCTGACCTGACACACAGCTCTGGGGGCCCCGGGGCGGTGCCTGCCACCGATGGACAGTTCCAGCAGCCCCACGCAGCGCAGCTCCTCAGCGCTCTCTCCTGTTACAAGCCAGAAAGGTCCAGGATGGCTGCAGGATGTGCCCCGGTGTGGGCCGGCGCGGTGGTACCGTAGGCAGAGCTGCCACCAGGGATACCGCAACCCCTACGGGCACAGGTTCAAGTCCCAGCCGCTCCTCTTCCCTCCCTGCTCTCTGCCGTGGCCTGGGAGAGCAGTGGAAGATGCCCAAGCCCTTGGACCCCTGCACCCACGTGGGAGACCCGGAGGAAGCTCCTGGCTCCTGGCTTTGGATCAGCCCAGCTCTGGCCATTGCAGCCAATTGGGGAGTGAACCGGCAGAAGGGAGACCTCCCTCTGTCTCTCTGTCTCTCTGTCTCTCTCTCTCTCTCCCTTTCTCTAACTCTGCTTTTTAAAATAAAATAAATTTTAAAAATGAATAAAAAAGAAAAGTGTCATGGGAGCACGCCATCTCCCATCATGCACCTGAGGCGGAGCAGGGCAGGCACATGGGCGGTGGTCGAGCCCCGCCCCCTCTGTCCGTCAGCCACCCAGGCCAGGGCCCCCGAGCCTGCACTGTTCCGTTGCCCTGGATGAACCGTGGTCCTGGCCCGGCCTTGAGCCTCCACCTGGAATCCGGTCGCACGCGCGTGAAGGGAACAAGCTGGAATAGACCCAGCGGGACCCCGCCGCAGGGGTGGGCTGGTCCTCAGCCGGCTGCTCTGCACCTGTCAGGGTTGTCTTCCACAGGGCTCGGTGCCCGCAGGGGTGTCACTGTCGGGGCAGGGACAAGGCCACAGGGATCCCCACACCTGCCTCTGCCTGGGCCGGCTGGAATCCCCAGCAGGGGGCATACGCACAGCCCCTGCCCTGTTCCCCGCCTCCCCGGGCAGTTGTGCCCCCAGCCTGCAGGGCCCCCGTGGGCGGCAGCAGTGGGGCTGAGCCTGCTCGGATGGGGCCGGACCAACGAGGGCACCATCCGGGGGTCTTCATGTCTGAACACGGCGGGCACCAGGGCGGCCTCTGTCCTGGGGCTTTGCTAGGTGACCATGTCCATGGCCCCGGGGTGCAAGGGGTTCAGGTCCCACTGTCTCAGGATGGGGAGGGGGCTGCGGTGGAGCTGGCAGCTCGGCCCCCGCTGTCTTCACATGGCTCCAGCACCGCTGAGTTCAAGGCCTGGCTCCTCGTCCTTGATCAGGGGCACCGTGTCCTCCGTAGGATTTTTTTTTTTAAGATTTATTTGAAAGTCAGAGTTACAGAAAGAGAGAGGAGAAAGAGAGAGAAAGGTCTTCCATCTGCTGGTTCACTCCCCAAATGGCCCCAATGGCCAGGATTGGGCCGATCTGAAGTCAGGAGCCAGGAGCTTCTTCCAGGTATCACATGGGGATGCAGAGGCCCAGGCACTTGAGTCATCTTCCATTGCTCTCCCAGGCCACAGCAGAGAGCTGGATTGGAAGTGGAGCAGCCGGGACTCGAACCGGTGCCATATGGCACTATGCCATAGCGCCAGACCCTGCTGTGGGATTTTGTGGGCACAGGGGGCAGTGGCCACCCACTGGAGGCACAGTGTCACTGCTGACCACATTGTGGATGCTTAGGGTGGTCAGGGGACAGGACACAAGAGGGCTAGCCTGCCCAAGAGGCCTTTGGGGGCCTGGGGACATGGCCTGAGGGTCTCCGAGGGGCTGGTGTCTGCCCAGGAGGCTGTGGGTTGGGGGCCAGGCAGGTGGCCAGGGGCGGCGTTGCCGACCCTACAGGACGGTCTCTGGACTTTGCTCCAGGCGAGCCATCTGGCCTGCTGAGCGGTGACCGTGACCGTCCCAGCCCGATGCTGAGGCCCCCAGGCTAACAGGTGGGTGCCTCGGCGTCCCAGCAGGCAGCCTGCACACACCCTCTGGGCCTGGGATCAGCCCAGCCACCCCCCAGCTCCACCCCTGCCTGTGTGCAATGCATCCTGGGTTCCCAGGGGCAGGGAGGCCGGGAGGGGCCGCGCGAAGGCAGGTGATTGGACGAGGGCTGGGGGGGGCCTCTCCACTCCCTCCCAGCACACCCCAGAGCTGCAGTGGGCTGCCATCGTCACCCTCACAGACACAGGGTCCCCGTGGCTTCAGTGGGCACCAGAGGAATGAAAGGCTATGGGCGCCTGGACAGGCCTCCTGGGATGGGCCCGCTCCTGCTCACTGCTGGCTCAGTCCTGCAGGACCCGCCCTCGAGGGCAGGCCCAGGTGGGGCTCCCAGGGCAGGAAGCAATGGCGCCCCCCAGAGGCGGAGGAGAGAGGGAGGGCAGCTGTGGCAGCAGGAGCGCATGGGGAGGGCCGTCCTGACCTCTGACCCCGGGGCCCAGCTTCCGCCTGGGACCAGAACTTATGGCCGGGAGTGAGACAGCCGGGTGGGACGCCCTGTGTGCCAGTGGAGCAGGCAGGGCAGTCAGGGGCTGAGGTCAGCCCTGGTGCCCCGCCGTCACGGGAGCCCGGGTCAGTCACGGCCCCAGGCCATGCGCTGGCCACCCAGGGGGTCCTCTTGTGGCCTGTGCCTGTGTCCAAGGAAGCAGCCAGCACCTGAGGGTGCAGCCTGGGTGCCAGGAGAGAGGCGGCCCCTGACCCCACGGTCTTCACCCTGCAGCCAGGGTCTGGGGGCCCCCGCTCGGCTGAGGGCCGTGGTGAGGGCCAGAGCTGGGGGTTGGCAAGGATAGTGGCCTCCGCTTTCCACCTGTGTAGAGGACGGGGGTCCCCCGTGCAGGGCCGTGTGGGATTAGTAGGGAAGCCATCCAGGCACCCCCTCCTCGCCTGGACCCCACACAGGCGCCTCAGGCCACGGCAGCCCTCGGCTGACTGGGGGGCGCAGAACCTGGCTCCACAGTTGAGTCCCACCCTGGGCACCAGAACAGGACAGCAGGAGGCCAGGGGCAGGGGTCAGGCATCCGGGAACAAGGCGCTGCCCTAAGGACCCCTGGGTATAACCCACCCAGTAGCCGACCCACCCGAGGGGGAGTGACCGGCCCTCAGAACTTCATAAAGGAAGCCCTCGGCCCAAAGCCACGGTCGTCTCCACACTTGGGCTCCCCAGGTCACCTCCAGCAAGAGGCCAAGCCACAGGCCACGCGCTCACGGCCACTCCCACAGGATCTGCCCGTGCGCTCTCAACCCACACCACAGACACGGCCACAGCCTGGGCTCCTCACCCAGGATCAAACGCAGAAGGGGGGCAGACTGGCCCCATCCTCCATCCATCACCGCCCATCTGTCCACCCATTCACCTGTCCATCCATCTACCACCCCTCACCCACCACCACCATCACCCACCCACCCACCACCCTCCCTCTGCCCACGCATCCACCACCCATCCATCTGCTCATCCATCCACCCACCCACCACCGCCCCTCACCAGCCATCCATCTGCTCATTCACTCATCCACCCACCCCTCACCATCCATCCCCCCATCCATCCATGCATCTACTCATCCACCCATCCATCCACCCCTTCAGGAAGCCAGCCAGCCCTAGTCATCCATCCGCTCAGCCACCCGCCCATCACCATCCATCCCTCCCCGTGCCGGTCCAGCCAACACCCGCCCCACCCACTCTTGCACCCACTCAGGAGGTGGGTGTTCACGGCTGTCTTGGGGACACCTGGGGTTGAGTGACGAACGGAGCAGGTCTGTGCTGGCCCTCGTGGGTCCCCTGTGTGGGTTAGGGCCTGGCCGCTCAGGCCGCGGGGGCACTTGGGGTTGTGGCTTTGAAACCTCTGTGGCTCTGTTTCTGAACAGCTTTCCCGCATCAGTGGTGCTAGGCCTGGGACTGCCCGTCCCTCCACCCCCACAGGAGGACGCCGTGCCCGGCTCCCCGCACAGGCCTGAGCCTGCACCCTAGAACGGGCAGGGCAGTGTGCCTCAGCCTGGTACCCGTATGGTGGCCCCGGAGCTCTGACGGGGGGTGGGGTCTGCAAACACAGCTGGGGGGGCACAGAGGAGCCTTGTCCTGGGAATGACCGCCTACGACCCACAGCAAGGGGCAGAGCCACAGGGCAGCGTGCCGCAGGACCGCAGGAGCCCCACAGGGGCCGCCCGGAGCCGGGGGTCCCCTCGTTGCTGCCTCCTCGCCGGCGCAGGTCCCCGTGGCCACACTCGGGTCCAGGGCACAGTGCGTTTATTCAGGGGGGAGCGGAGGAGGGGCGGGGCTAGGGGCGGGGTCACGTCATCCTGGGCAGGCGTGTGGGTCGGGTGACCAATCTGACAGAGAGTTGGGGGAGGATGAGGAGGGAGGCAGGGCCCGAGAGGGCTGAGGGACGAGCCCCCGAGGCGTCACGGGCCCCTGCCTGGCCCTGAGGTGCCCCGGATGGGAGTGGAGCGTCTGCTCGCCCGCGGAGAGGAGGTCGTGTTCGTCACGCGCCAGGGGAGGACCAGGGGCCCTCGGCGGCATCCAGAGACGGGGCTCCCCAGTGCGAGACCCAGGGACACCCCGAGAGCAGGGTGGGGGGCCCAGGCCCAGGCCCAGGCCGACACCAAGCGGCCACGGCGCCCTCCACGCTGGCTCAGCGTGAGGTCTGATAACAGGCACCTGGGGCCGGCCTGCCCCCACTCATGGGTGACCCTGGGGGGCGCCTCCCTCTGCCCGGGCCCTGTCCCCACGTCCCGGGGACCCCATTACCGGTCAGATCCGGGAAGACGATGTTGTCCTTCGAGAGGCCCTGACGTTTGGCCAGGCAGACAAATTTCTCCATCGTGCCGGAGGGCAAGTACCAGTTCCTGCCTGGGGCGCAGTGAGAACCGCGGCTCTCAGGGGCCGGCGCGGGTGGGGGCGGGGCCTCCGGCCCCCCCGCCAGGGGCTCACCCAGAAGGCTGATCCTGAGGACGGTCTGGCTGCCCGTGCGTCTCCGGGAGACCACCAGGGCAAAGCGGCCATAATCGCCTTCCACCACCTGGACGTCCTCTCTGTCCTGCCCTGGCCGCGGGGGGCACGGATGTCAGGCTGCCCAGGCCAGCCCCGCCCGCCCTCGCCCGCCTCACCTCCTCGGTGGTCGACCAGGAAATGCCCAGGCTGCGTCTCTGGCACCAGCAAGTAGGTCCAGGTGTGGCAGCGCTTCCCCCTAGGGGAGGGGTGCGGGGCTGAGCCTGCGCGGCCTGCGCGGCCTGCGGGGCCAGGGCTCTCCCGGAGCAGGGCGGCCACCCTTAGCGCCTCTGTCCAGCCTGCTGGTCCGGGCCTGCACGGGCAGACGTGCTCCCGGTGGCAGCGTGGGGGGGCGTGGCTGAGGCAGTCCTCCTAGGCGAGGGGTCCGGGGGCCCATGGCGCCCCCCACACCCTCACCCCTAGAGCCTGGGGCTTTCCCACAGTCCAGTCTGCCCTGAAGGTGGGGGCGGGGAGCCCCAGGGGCTTCATGGTCCAGCAGCATGTGTCCTGGATTCTGGTCCCCCCACCCGCACACAACCCAAGCTGGACAAGCAGGACTCCGAGTGGGGGGCCAGCACCACCCCAGGTCTGGGCTTCAGTGTCCCATGAGTGCCTTATGTTCCCCGACCCGGGGACCCCTAGTAGAGAGGCCAGGCCCCACCAGAGCCTGGGTGCCTGGATCCAGCCGTGCCTGCACTGCATCAGCTCTGCGACCCAGTAAACAGTGACCCCCGCCCCCGTGGGTCTGGCCGCGGGAAGTCTGCGCTGCACCCAGGACAGGACAAGGACAGCCCGCTCACCGGGTCATGGCGTTCGACACCTCCAGGTGGCCTTGCACATTGAGCTCGAAGGTGGTGAGGAAGGGGCTCAGCAGGGCCCTGTCCGTCTTCCTGAAGGCATTGCCTGCCAGGCCCAGGACGAGCCAGTCCCCCTGGAACTGCGGGCGCTGGTGACGGGCAGGTCCAGGAGGGAAGCCCCGGGCAGCCTCCCAGCAGGGCACGCACCAGTTACTGGCCCAGATGTAGCAGGCACGGGAGCCCAGTCTCCCCACAGGCACAGAAGGCGTGATGGGCAGGGGTGACCCCAGGATGTCTGGAGTCCTCGTCGAGGGCCGGGCTGGTCCTCGCGGGCTCCCCGGGCAGCGCCCACTGGCTGGCACCTGTGTGCATCCTCGCCCCGCAGCGGGACCCTGGCCGCTGCCTGTCCTCCCCAAGCCCATACCTGCTGAGCCTGGAAGTCCTGCCACTGGGGCAGGGCTGGCGGGGTGGGTGTGGCCTGCGGGGTGGGTGTGGCCTGCGTGGTGGGTGTGGCTGGCGTGCTGGCTGAGGTCTGGTCCTGCAGGGTTCGCCCCAGGGTGAGCGGCAGCCCCAGGGCCGCTCCTCTCCCCCCTTTGTCCATGTCTGCCTCTTCCTCCCCAAGACACCCCCCCTTCACCCCGTACCTGTTGAGCCACGAAGTTCTGCCTCTGGGGCAGTGCCGGCTGGGGGGACTGGGACGGAGTCTGGCCCCGCAGGGTCTGCGCCAGGGCCAGCAGCACCAGGACACAGCGGGGCCCCATCCCAGCAGAGATGGAGCTGGAGGAAGCGGCCAGGTGGCCACTCGCAGACTCCTCTTTATGGCTTACCTGGAGGGCGCCCCTCCCAAGGGGGTGTGCCCCTCAGCCTGCGCCATCAGACTGGCAGGAGAGGTGGACCCCGGGGAGGGCTGGCACGTGGGACAGATCCCGCCCACCGCCCAGGGTCGACAGGCTCCCAGCCCCTCCTGGGCCTCTGCCTTGGCCACCTTCCAAGTGCCCCAGGCCAGGGTCAGAGGCCCCACCCCGCCCTCCTGAGCCCCCTCCTGCTACAGACCGCGCCGTGCAGGGCAGGGAGCGTGACTGTGCCCATTCCTAGAGCCTGAGGGGCTCCATGAGTGATTGATCAATGGATGGCAGTCCCCAAAACAGCGTGGGTGGCGGTCCGGGAGCGGGAATGGCCCAGGGCCCTGTAGTGGCCAGAGCGCAGCGGTGGAGGCTGGGGGGGCTCCCAGGTGAGGACTAGCGGGGCTAAAGGGCCCTCCCTCCAGGGAGGCTGGCCCTGAGGGGGGGGCCAGTAGGCAGGAGAGTGACCCTCCCCTCCTGCCTCCTCCCCATCCCCACTCCTGGCCACTGGAGTCCGTGGCCCTGTGCCCCCACCTCCCTCACCCTGTCCTGCTCCCAGGGGACCTGGGCTCATCCCAGGAGGTCCCTGGGCCGGAGGCAGCCTGTGCCCACGGGCAAGAGCCCCAGCCTGGCCACCTGCCGCAGCCTGACTCTCAGGGAGGCTGGGGTCTGCTCTGCAACTCCAGGGCGTCGCCCCGGGGCCCTGCTCGCGGCCTGGCCGTGCCACCTGCGGGTTCGGAGAGCGGCTGCAACCCTACCCCTCCGCACAGACCCACGCCCACGCACGGCGTCCCAGGCGCCCACCACAGCGCCACACCCGC
Source organism: Sylvilagus bachmani (assembly GCA_015711505.1). Lineage (NCBI taxonomy): Eukaryota > Metazoa > Chordata > Mammalia > Lagomorpha > Leporidae > Sylvilagus > Sylvilagus bachmani. The sequence continues at coordinate 92,371,615 of CM027406.1, read as the reverse complement.
TGCCCAGGGCGCCCGCGAGCCTCTGCGGTTAAGTTGTGCGCCTCCCGCCGCCCCGCCCCTCCCGGAGCGCCCTGTGTCGAGCGGCTACGAGTGGCTCCGCCCACCTCTAACGCGATTGGCGGATGTGCGCACGGGACCCCCGCCGCCCAATCAGGGCCCCACAGGTGTATTTCCTGCTCGGGGCGGGGCGGGGCCGACCCTGACCGCGCCCGGAGTCGACCCGGGCCTGGCCCCCGTGGGGGTGTCGCGGGCGTCATCGACGCCTGGGGTGTCCCGGACCTGAGTGACCCGGGCCGCGCCCCGGGAGCTCGCAGTCCAGGGCAGCGCAGGAAAGTGACAGCGCCTCGCCTCGGCTCCCTGGACCCCAGCCCACGTGGGGGCCGGCCCCTGGGAGTCTGGCCCGGGGGCGGGGACAGGCCGAGCCCCCAGTTAGAGCGTCCGTGGGCCGTTGCTGCCATGTCCTGCCTACGATGCGGACATCACCTACTAGAGTTACAAACTAAGCCATAAATCACTCACATGGGGCTGTCATCGTGTTACCTAATTTTGGGGGTTACCTGGAGCTGGTTGGACATTTGGGAAAACGGTGCAATTCCCCCCGTTCTGTCCTGCGCCCCGGCTGTGGGGCCGTCCACACCCACTGGACCTGGGCACTCTGCCCTGTCCCCGGTGTCCGATGGGAGAAAGCTGGGGTACTCTCACTTCCGGTGCGGCCCTGTTTTGGGGGCCTCCGGGACACGGAGCCCTGCGGGGAGGGTATGGTCTCCTGGGCCCCCCACTCTGGATCCTGGGGCAGCCGTGGGGACACTGGGTGGCTGTCACAGGGGGACTGCCTCCCAGCAGCCACACTCGCTGCGTGGCCCCGCCCCCAGGGCAGCCCCGCCCCGCCCCATCCTGCCCCGCTCTGCCCAGCTGTGGTCAATCATGGCTGAGCTGGACTCCAGCAGAGTCTCCTCCCTGTGCACTGTGGGCCCCTGGGAAATACTGGGCAGATGAAAGCCCAGGGCCAGGCAGTAGCTGAGACCGGAGCCACTAGGGCGCAGGTTCCAATCCCCGGCCCCCAGCCCTTCCTGGTTCCCCAGGGATAGCAGCTGTGGCTCAGGGGAGCAGACCAAGCCAGGGCTGGGCCAGCTCTCACTCCTGCGGGCTGGGGGAGGGGCAGCCCGCGAGCTGCCCCCTGCCAGCCTGGTCACCCCCTCTGCGTGTCCTCCCTTCCCCTCGGGAATACTCTGTCCACACTCAGGGCCCCCACTGGGGGCAGGCAGGTGGGCTGGGTAGTGGGCGTCCCCGGCAAGGCCGCCCTCCGGGCAGACACCTCACTTCCCTTGCCCCTCGCGGTCCGGCTGAGCCCTGGCTGTGGCTCCTGGGGGAACCCCGAGTGTCGGGAGGCTCCAGGTCTTGGCTGTGAACACACCCAAGTCCAGGGATGGGCAGGGGGTCACCGTGCCCAGCCTTCCTGAAGCCTGACAGCCTTCCGCGTGGTGCCGTCCTGCCCCGGCCAGGGGACCAAACCCCCACCCCCACGCCCCTGCCAGGGGACCAAGCCCCCACCCCACACCCCCATCCTGCCCGCCCAGGGGAGCCACGGAGGGGACAGGGGCTGAGTCACACCTTTATTAAGAAGGCGGCGCCACCCCCAGGCATGCAGGCTCCAGGGTGGAGGCAGTTTCCAAGGGGAGGGCGTCCCCGGGAGCCCAGGGGTCTCGGCCAGGCCTCTGGTCCTGGGCAGCGGCCTCACCGCCTCACCTCTGCGGCAGGGACAGGAGAGGAGGCTCAGCTTCGTCGCGGCAGCCGACCCGCCCACCCGGCCAACGCCCACTCACCGTCCAGGATGTGGAACTGGTCCGCGGCCTCACAGAAACCTGGGGGTCAGGCTGGGGTCAGGCGGTGGCGTGCGGGTGGGGGAGGGGCGCCGGGGGACACTCACCGTAAGTGGGGAAGAACAGGAGCTGGTCCTGGGTCAGGTTGGCCTGTGCCACCCGCTGCTCGAAGGCATCCAGCACGGAGTCGCTCGCGGGCAGGGAGCGCACTGTGGGGGGCGGGGTCTGCGTGTCCGTGGGGGTCGCCCACACCCCAGGACGGCCTCCCCAGGGTACAGGCGCAGGGCTGACCGCCACGCACCGTACAGCTTCACCGACAGCTGCCGTGCCCGCTCCAGGTAGACGACAGCGAAGCTGTGGTAGTCCGTCTCAGCCACCACCACGTGCACGGCGCCCCGGGGCCCTCGGGCTGGGCAGAGCCAAGATGGCCACGTCAGCCCCTGCACCCCCGCCCCACCCGCCTCACCCCGGGCCCCGCTGCCCCTGGCTCACCTGGGAGCAGGAAGCGGCCAGGGACCCCTGTGGCTCCATAGAGCTGGCGCACCTGCCAACAGATCCCATCCCTGGGAGGTGGGTTGGCCCAGGGGTCCGGGGTCGGGGTAGGCGGGGGTCCAGGGAGGGGTGGGGCCATGCTGGGACTCACAGCTTGCGGAAGGTGCTGGCAGCCATGGCTGCGCCCTGGGGGGCCACATGCAGCGCCGTGGCCTCAGCCTGGTGGCCCTTCTCCTGCAGGAAGTGGCAGGCCGAGCCCACTGCCGCCAGAAGCCATGTTCCTGCAAACTGGGTAGAGGGAGCGGGGCACGGGAGGGGCTGCAGGGCACCGAGGCCGGGGCCAGGTCCCAGCCGCCCTCACCCGGCCGCCCCTCTACCTTCTGAGCATCAAAGCTGGCCTTGGGCTGGATGGCGCTGATGGCAGATGGGACCCCGCGGGGCTTCTGTGCCCAGCGGCCCAGAGAGCCGGCTGCCAACAGCACAGCCAGGAGGACTGCGCGCCCGCAGAGCACCATGCCGGCGGCCACAACGCCAGGGACGGGACTGGGGGAAGCAGAGGACAGCACCCCTCGGGCCCCGGGGTCAGAGTCCACTGTCCAGGTCCTGGGAGCCCAACCCAGGAAGTCCACATCTGCCCTCCAGCCTGGCCCCTGCCCCGGGGCCAGGGTCACCCAGCCCCGACCTCTGCCAGCCAGGGCCCTGTACAAAGTCCGAGCTGACCTCAGACTCCTGGCAGCGCTGGGCGCTTTGCACGTTCAACTCCCGTAAGTCGCTCAGAGCTCGTCCTCCCCATGGCCAAGAGCGCTGGACTGGCGGAGCCACCTGCTCCAGGGCCCACAGCGGTGCGGCCGGGTTGGGTCTCACGGTCCCGGAGACGCCCCCCCTTTGCACGGCCATCGCCCTCCCGGCACCTAGGGGCGCTGTTCCGGAGGAGCCCGCAAACAGCGCCGCTCCGCCGCTCGGCCCTCCGCGCCATCGATGCCTCGACGATCGAGGCGTCAGGCCTGGCGGGCTCGACCATAGAGACGCGGGGGCGGCGGCCGGAGTGGGTCGGGGTCGTGCGGGCTGGGGGTGCCGACGCGGGGGCGGCGGAGCCAGGCGGGGGCGGCCGCGGTGAGTGCCACCTCGGGCCTCTGCGCTTCTCCCCGACCGCCGCCGGCCGTGTCCGGCCGTGACCGGGCACTGCTGCGCCCCGCCGGCGGTGTCCGGTGGTGCCGGGCCTTGTCCGGCCGGGTCCGCGCCGTCGGGCGGATGAATGGGCGGCCCGTCCGTCCGCGGCCCGTCCCCGGCGTCCGGCTGCCCTGGGGCCTGAGGCGGGGCCCAGGCCGGGTCAGCGGCGCCGCTGCGCGCCCTGGACACCGCGGCCGCGGGGCGCGGGGCGCGGGGCGCGGGGCGCGGGCTGAGCGCGGCCCCTCTGCGTTGCAGGGCCGCCGGGGCAGGATGCCGCGATGGAGGAAGCGGGCGCGCCGCTGCTCCCCGACAGCCTGGTCTTCCAGATCTTCCTGAGCCTGGGCCCGGCCGACGTGCTGGCCGCGGGGCTGGTGTGCCGCCAGTGGCAGGCCGTGTCCCGGGACGAGTTCCTGTGGCGGGAGCAGTTTTACCGCTACTACCAGGTGGCCCGCGACGTGCCCCGGCACCCAGGTGCGCGCCGGCGCGGGCGGGGGCGGGGCGGGGCCCGGCCGGACCCGAGGGCTCCGGGTCACTGTCCCCCGCTGCCCTGCCCTCAGCGGCCACGTCGTGGTACGAGGAGTTCCAGCGGCTGTACGACGCGGTGCCGTGCGTGGAGGTGCAGACGCTGCGGGAGCACACGGACCAGGTGCTGCACCTGAGCTTCTCGCACTCGGGCGGCCAGTTCGCCTCCTGCTCCAAGGACTGCACCGTGAAGGTGGGCGGCGGGGGCGGCCGGAGCGGGGCGGGGGCCGGCAGGGCCGGGGACAGCGGGCGCCGGGGCTGGACAGGGCCGGCAGGGCAGGGCACAGCCGGGCGCCGGGGCTGGACAGGGCCGGGGTGGGGGACAGCCGGGCGCCGGGGCTGGAGGCGGCCGGAGCGGGGCGGGCGCCGGGGCTGGACAGGGCCAGGGCCGACGCCCACGCCGCTCGCCCGCAGATCTGGAGCAATGGCCTGGCCATCTCGCTGCTGCACAGTGCGGACATGCGGCCCTACAACTGGAGCTACACCCAGTTCTCCCAGTTCAACCAGGACGACTCGCTGCTGCTGGCCTCGGGCGTCTTCCTGGGGCCACACAACTCCTCCTCGGGCGAGATTGCCGTCATTAGCCTAGGTAAGCCCGGGGCGCCCCTACTGTCCCCCACCGCCCCACTCCCGTTGCCCACCCAGCCCCACACCCCAGCCCCGCCGCCCGCCTCCCTGCAGACACCTTCGATTTGCTGTCCCGCGTACGCAACAAGCCCTACGACGTGTTCGGCTGCTGGCTCACGGGCACCAGCCTCATCTCCGGGAACCTGCACCGCATCGGCGACATCACCTCCTGCTCCGTGCTCTGGCTCAACAACGCCTTCCAGGTGCGGGGCACGCGGGGGGGGGGGGCTGGGGCGGGTGGTCTAGCTGCCCCACCCCACCCCGTGCCCCCGGCTCCGCCCCCACCCCAACCCCATGTCCCCCCCACTCTGCCCCCACCCCGACCTGCGCCCAGGGGCTCTGCCCCCAAGCCCAACCCTGTGCCACCCCCCCGTCCCCCACCCTGACCCGCACCCCTGGCTCCGCCCCCACCCCACCCCACCCCGTGCCCACCACTCCGCCCAGCCCTGCGCCCTTGGTTCTGCCCCACCTCCGCCCCGCACCCAGCTCCTCCCCATGCCCCCCCGGCTCCGCCCCCACCACGCCCCCGACTGCGCCCACCAGCTCCGCCCCCGCCCCGCCCCGCGCCCCCTGCTCCCCCGCCCCGCGCCCACCGGCTCGCCCGCCCAGGACGTGGAGTCGGAGAACGTGAACGTGGTGAAGCGGCTCTTCAAGATCCAGAACCTCAACGCCAGCACCATCCGCACCGTCATGGTGGCCGACTGCAGCCGCTTCGACAGCCCCGACCTGCTGCTGGACGCAGGCGGCCCGGCCGCGCCCTGCCGCGTCTTCGACCTGGGCGGCGGCGACTCGGACAGCGACTCGGACGGGCCCGGCCCGCCGCCCGCCCCGCCGCGGCCCCGGGGCTCGCGGCGCTTCCCGGACGGCGCGCTGGACACGCAGGCGCAGCTGTCCGAGCGCGTGCTGGAGACGCGGGTGGCCGAGCTGCTGGCGCAGGGCCACACCAAGCCCCCCGAGCCGGTGCCCGCCGACGCCAGGCACAAGTACCTCATCTTCACCACGGGCTGTCTCACCTACTCGCCGCACCAGATCGGTAACGGGCGGGGCGGGCCACGGGCGAGCGGGAGCCCCGCGTGGGCGAGGGCTGGGCTGCAGCCCTCACCTGCCCCCGCAGGCATCAAGCAGATCCTGCCGCACCAGATGACCACGGCGGGACCCGTGCTGGGCGAGGGCCGCGGCTCGGACGCCTTCTTCGACGCGCCGGACCACGTCATCGACGTGCGCGGGCACGTCATCGGCATGGGCCTGTCGCCGGACAACAGGTGCGCCCCGGCGGCCGGCGTGGGGGGCGAGCCCGCGGCCCTGCTGAGCGCCCGCCCCTCCCCAGGTACCTGTACGTCAACAGCCGCGCCTGGCCCAGCGGCTCGGTGGTGGCCGACCCCATGCAGCCGCCCCCCATCGCCGAGGAGATCGACCTGCTGGTGTTCGACCTCAAGACCATGCGGGAGGTGAAGCGGGCGCTGCGCGCACACCGCGCCTACACGCCCAACGACGAGTGCTTCTTCATCTTCCTGGACGTCAGCCGGGACTTCGTGGCCAGGTGCGGGGCCGGAGCGAGGCGGGGCGAGGCGAGGCGAGGCGGGGTCAGGAGCAGCGTGGAACCTGGGGGCCGGCCTCCGTGGGGCGGGGCGCGGGGCGGGGCGAGGCGGGGGTGGGGCGGGGTCAGGAGCAGGGCGGACCTGGGGGGGCCTGGGCGAGGCCAGGCGAGGCGGGGTCAGGGGCAGGGGGCGGTCGGGGCATGCGGGGTGCGGTGCCGTGGGACAGGGTGGAACCTGGGGGCTGGCCTCCGTGGGGCGGGGCGCCGGGCGGCGGCCTCATCCCCATGCGGGCCCACAGCGGGGCCGAGGACCGGCATGGCTACATCTGGGACCGGCACTACAACATCTGCCTGGCCAAGCTGCGGCACGAGGACGTGGTCAACTCGGTGGTCTTCAGCCCGCAGGAGCAGGAGCTGCTGCTGACCGCCAGCGACGACGCCACCATCAAGGCCTGGCGCTCGCCGCGCACTGTGCGCCTCCTGCAGGCCCCGCGCCCGCGTCCCCGCCCCTTCTTCTCCTGGTTCGGCTGCCATAGGCGCTGAGGGCTGACCTGGCTCGAGCCGCGGGGGCACTGCCGAGGCCCCATGGGGGGCTCCCCTGTATGGGGTGGCTTCGCTTGTAGCAGGGATCCTCAGGAGGGGGTCGGCCTGGCCCCCGCACGCACACGCCCAGCCTCACATGGCTCGCGCTCCATGCCCGGCCACACTGGCCACAGGGTCAGCACGGTGTGCACAGGACACTGGAGGCCTCACTCCTCACCCACTCCCTTCCCTGGGCTGCAGGTGCACACGGCCCCAAGCCCGGCCACTCAGGACAGTCCCCACACCTTGGCCCAGCAGGCCAGGCTCCTGCCCTGGTGACTTGGTTTGTACCGGCGGTGCTGGGGCCCAGGGGCCTGTCCGCTGGCCGCTGGCCCAGGGCTCGGAATAAACAGTTGTCAACAGCCCACCGACGTCCACCTCTGTGCGGGGAGGGGCAGCCTGGGCCGTGTCCCCAGCCTGAGGGCATCCAGGCAGCTATGGTGTGACAGCTGCATTCTGGGAGATTCCTGCCCTGGGGGAGGAGGGCGGGGTGGGGGAGCCTGCCTGGCCTCCCTACCTCACCGTGGGGCTCCCGGCTGGCAGTAGTGATGGGGAGGTCGGGGGTAAGAGTGGACACTGTGTGTGTGCCCTGCCTGCACAGGGGACCTAGCTGTTCCCCATGCTGCGGGCACCTCCGTCCTGGGCCGGGCCTTGCTGGGGACAAGGGGTGGCTGGGGCTGGAATGAGGGGCTTGAGTGCTGTGCAGATGAGCCCGGAACACAGCCCAGGAGCTCCAGGGGCCTCCATGGCCCGGGCACCAGCTCCCTGTGGGTGGCCTGGGCGAGCAGCACAAGGTACTCCCAAGTGCTCGGCCCCCTGCACCCACGCGGGAGACAGGGAACAAGCTGGCTGCAGGCTGTGTCCTGGCTCAGGCTTGGCCATCATGGTCATCTGGGGAGTGAACCAGTGGACATTAGACTGACTCCCCAAACAGCACGTGGTCAGGGCTGGGCCAGGCAGGCAGGAGCCAGGAGCTTCTCCAGGTCTCCCGAGCGAGTGCAGGGACCTGCTCTCCCAGGCCACAGCAGAGCTGGAACGGAAGTGGAGCAGCCAGGGCATGAGCCCCCTCCCCAGTCCTGTGTAGCCTGGGAGCCCCCGAAGGCTCTCCTGCTTAGAATTGACAGCTGTCAGGATCCTAGATCAGCGCTGAGGTCTGCTCTCCCCAGGCCCTTGGCCATGGACACTGTCCAGCCACAGTCTTGGCCATGCTTGGGCGGCCTGCCGTTCCTGGCCTTCGGCTGAGACCTCGCAGCCAGCACCTGGTAGTGACCGTCACACGCGCTCTCCCACTCTGCCCGTCTCGGGCAGCTCAGCACACGGCTGCCGCCGGCGTGAGCACCCCAGGGACTGGCTGCCGGCAGCCAGTGCCCAGCTGGCACAGGATGGATCTGCGGTCCTTCCTGACGCCCCAGCTCCCTTGCTCTCCTTCCGTCCAGCATTCATTTCTCCTTTTCTCCCTGTCTCCCTGACAACGTCACAGTTCAGGAAAGCAGTCTGCCTGCACAGGCCCCTCCGGCTCCTGCTCACACGCCTGGGCCGGCCCCACGCGAGGCGCAGACCAGTTCCGGGCTCCTGGCTCTGCCTGGCCGTCGCTGCCACCTGGGCAGTGAGCACGTGAAGCTCCCTCCCCCTTTTTCTCCCTAACTCTGCTTTTCAGAGACAGATCTCAGCGATGCCTGTGGGAAGCCACATCCCATCAGAGGCAGCGCTGGGCTGGGGGGACGGCGTCCGAGCAGCGGCGGCAACGGCCAGCAGGCGCTGCTCCAGCACCGGGAGGCGGCCAGCATTCGGTCCCAGACCACTGACGCCAGACATGAGGGGCGGGCGCTCAGCCCAGCGGCCGGCGTCCACAGGCTCTCCCAGCTCACACGTGACAACAGGGATGACGGGGCGTGGAACCCAGTCCTAGGAACACAGGGGCCCACACGGGCAGAGCAAAACCACCCCCGGGAAGGGCCGGCCAGGGGCAGCCGTCCTGGGGTGGGTTGGAAGCCGAACCTCCACAGCGGTCAGATCCTGGTCCACTGTCAACGCCCACAGGTGGCTGGAGACAGCCAGACCGGAGCAAGCGTGTGCCACAGCAGTGAGGGAGGGCCAGCGCACGCCCCGTGGCCAAGTGGCGGCAGGCGTGGTGGCACCGCCACGTGTCGCGGTGTTGCCGCAGACACCCACGCCCCCAGCCAGAGGTCCTGGGTTCGAGTCCCAGCTGTGCCTCCCGTCTGATTCCAGCTTCCTGCCAACATGTCCCTGCGGCCCCCACTGAGACCAGGGCATTCAGGAAGTGGAAACGGAAACCTGGTCTTTCAATAAATAATTAAAAAAAACCAAACCCCCCAGCTAGAAACAGGAACCTAGATCCCAGAGTCAGAGTCACCCCAGAGCTGCAGAGAGCACAGGGCGTCGGCCCCAGGCTGCAGGCACACCTCACCCCTCCCACACAGCCAGCTGTGGGCCTGCAGGGGGCGGGGCCGAGGGTCTGCACACCTCACCCCTCCCACACAGCCAGCTGTGGGCCTGCAGGGGGCGGGGCCGAGGGTCTGCACACCTCACCCCTCCCGCACAGCCAGCTGTGGGCCTGCAGGGGCGGCACACCTGTGGCCTCGCCCAGGAGAACGCCCCAGAGGAGGGGACGTGGGGCAGGGTGGGGGAGAGGCTGCATACAAGCAGAGCCGTCGCACACCACTCGTGAGACGTCAACGGTTTAATAACATGTGCTCCTCAGCTGAGGGCACAGCACACCACCCACAGGGCGGGGCTGCGCTCTACACACCACATCCAGCAGGGACGGCCCACAGCCGGACCCCCGCCCCACCCACGGGCCTGCCTGGACTCCCTGGCCAGGGTCTCCCGTCTGGACACCGACCTAGGGTTCAGACAATGCTCCCTGCTGTCCAGGGCCCGAGTGCAGAACGGAGCTGCTGGGAGCCCCTCCTCTGTGGCCGGCAGCCACGAGACCCGTCCCATGGAGCAGCCCCTCCTCTGTGGCCGGCAGCCACAAGACCCCACCCCCGGCTGCAGCTGACTGCTCGGGAGCCCCGCCCTTCACTGGCAGCACTGGGGCCAGGAGCCGGGCCCAGCTGAGGATAGCACGGGGCTGCAGCCCACCTGGCCCCGCCTGGCCTGGTGTGGCTCCTCCCCGACCCACGGAGGCAGCTAGAGCCCTGTCAGGTCCACGATGGCCTTGATGAAGATGGCGTCGTCCCGCACGTATGAGTTCTTGGCCTCCATCTTGGAGACGGGGCAGAAGAGGGGGCAGCCGCTGGCGATGTTCATGTCGCTGACCGGCCTCTGGAAGGAGGATGAGGTCACGTCCGGCCGGAAGGCGTCGATCACATGCTCGCGGTTGTTCTGGTCCAGCAGCATCAGGGTCACCTGGAGGGCGGGGCCCAGAGGGGTCAGCGCCCGCAGCCCGTGCCTCCGGGAGTGCACTCGGTCTTAGCCGCGCGGGGCCTGGGCAAGCTGCTTGCAGTGCCGGTGCCGCCATCGTTAGCACAGCGCCGGCCCCAGCCCCAGCCACTCCCTAGGGGCAGCAGGCGACGACCCAGGTGCTCGGGCCCTGCCCCCAAGGGGGACCTGGACGGAGCTCCTGGCTCTGGCCTGGCCCAGCCCTGGTTGTTGCCGACACTTGGGGAGTGAACCAGCAGATGGAAAACCTCTCTCTGTCTCCCTCTCTCTCCATCACTCTGTCTTTCAACTAGATTACTTAACGTCTCTTTTAACACTTTTAACAAGACTTATTTCGAATGTCAGAAATTTGAGAGGGAGACAGAGAGAGGTCTTTCATCCGCTGGTTCACTCCCCAGATGGCTGCAACGGCCAGGCCTGGGTCAGACCACAGCCAGGAGCCAGAGCTTCATCCAGGTCTCCCATGTGGGGGCAGCGATCCAAGCCCTTGGGCTGTCGTCCTCTGCTTTCCCAGGTGCATCAGCCGGGAGCTGGATCGCAAGTGGAGCAGCCGGGACTCGAACCGGAGCCCACAGGGGCAGCTGGCACTGCAGGCGGTGGCCTCACCTGCTGCACCACGGAGCAGATTCTTTATCTGCTGGTTCATTCCCCAAACACCCACAAGAGCCAGAGCGGGGCCAGGCCGAGGCAGGGACCTCTGCGTCTTCCACGTGGCCGCAGGAGCCCCGCTGAGCCAGCACGACGGCATCTCCAGGGGCCAGGGTCATGGCGTGGCGCTGAGGCCGCAGCCTGTGGCGCCGGCAGCCCACACGGCGCCAGCTCGCGACCCAGCTGCTCCACTTCGATCCAGCTCCCTGCTGTGGCCTGGGAAAGCAGTGGGAGATGGCCCAAGTCCTTGGGCCCTGCACCCACGTGGGAGATGGAAGAAGCTCCTGGCTCTGGCCTGGCCCAGCTCTGGCCATTACGGTCCTTTAGAGAGTGGATGAGCAGATGGAAGACCTCTCTCTCTCTAACAAACAAACCCAAGGGGGGAGCCAGCACTTGGACCCAGGCCCCTATGGGACACGGCCACCTCGCCGACATGCTGGACGCTTCTGAGGGGACTGAGGCCAGGCTCTGGACGCCCCACGAGGGATGAGGTCCCTGGGGCCTCGCACGGCCCCTCTGCTGCTGCTCCTCCTCCAGGGACTGGGGCTGGGACAACGGTGCCAGCCGCTGGGGACAGGGACGCGACTGCTTCGCCCAGGCCATGTCTGGGCTGTCAGCTCCTCAGCCAGACGTGGACTCCGGTCAGACCGCACTCCCGGCACAGGCCCCTCCCAACATTCCTGGGGGCTGTCTTCAGACCACTGGGCCTGGGGCCCTGAGGCCAGCACCCGAGCAGGGAGAGACCCCTCCCGGCTCAGCTGCCCTGCCCCAGGCCCCTGGCCAGCCGGAGACCCCCAGGTGCCCAGCGCCCCTGCGCAGAGGCCTCTCCCACCTTCTGGTTAAAAGGCCACCGCAGGAGGGCGTCGTTTGGGCCTCGCATCACCACAAAGAAGAGCGACAGGTGCGTCCCTCGGCCGGTGCCGTCGCCGTTCAGGTAGATGCGCAGACACATCTTGTAGCCGTACCTGCTGGTGTAGAAGGCTGGGGCGGCACAGGGCAGGTGAGCCGCCAGGGCGGGCGCTACCCACCCGGCGGCCCCTCCCGGGGAACAGACACTGGGTTCTGGGGGTCACAGAGGCTGCGGCTGAGGGCACAAACCCCAGAGCTGGGGGAGGGGAACAACATGGCCAGAGCCACCCCTTCCAGCCCAGGCCATGACAGCCACAGAGGGCAGGCCACGGCCCAGGCCCAGGAGACGCCTGCTGGACAGAGACCCAGCACAGGCGGTGTCATGGCACAGAACCTGTCCACGTTCCCCGTGAAGGCCAGCGGCAGGTGTCACCACGCCCAGCACGGGGCCCAGACCACTGGGCAGGCGTCTGGGCTGACTGGGGGAGTGAGCCCCACCCCAGCAGCCAGGGAACCCCAGGAAGCTCGGAGTGGGGGGAAGGCAACGGACCCCTTCCCGGAGTAGGGGCCCCTCGCCCTTCCTGCTCGGACGGCACCGCCCCCGCTCTCGGCCCCTGCATCCCACGACCAAGTCGCCTTCGCATCACCCCGAGCCACGTGCCTACAGCCCGGGGTCTGCACCTCCCCAGCTGCCAGCCCACTCCCCTGACGAATACGTGTGAGTGCACTGGGGTGTCCTGCTGGCCGTGGGCTCCGGAGTGCCCTGATTCGGGGCCCCCGACAGTTTCAGCCTGCATCAATGCCGATACCATCCTGCTGCCTGGCCCATGGGGACGGAGCGCCCACAGGAGGCCTTCTGCCCAGCGTGGGAGCCAGACGGACCTCAACCTCAGTTTCTACAGAGGCACAGGGTGGGTTCAGGCTGTGGACGAGCACGGGGGATGGCGTCCCAGCCCCTCCCAGCAGGACTGCCCAGAGAAGACCCCGTGCACGGCCGTCACGAGGGAACAAGCTGAGAAGCACCCACCAACTCCTGTCTCCTGCAGCTGGGGGACCCCAGCGCTGCCTTGCCCCACCCCCTGGTGACGGGTGTCACCCACACGGCCACCCCGGCCGCCCCTGCCCATGCTCGGCCGCGCCAACAAGGGAGCAGCTGGCCTGGCACCGACTGCCACCTGAGGGGACAGAAGCGCCCACCAGGCCCTGGGGGCCACTCCCCACGGCCCCGGATGGCGAGGCAGCGCATGGGGGGAGAGGGCCCAGGACCCACCTGGGGAGAAGATGGCCGGCGTGCGGCCAGCCACGGCCTCCTGGCGCTTCCTGGCGAAGTCTGAGATCTTCCAGATGAGGACCCCGTCGTGCGTGGACGCCTCCATCTCCAGGACCTTCTGCTCCAGGTCGGCCAGGGCCAGGTCCTTGAGGCCGAGGCTCCGCTCCAGCTGCTGCACCTGCGGGCCAAGGCCGCCGTCACCAGGCCGGCCCCTCGCCAGCCCCGGCTCCTGGGTGGGGGCTGGGAGGAACGGGTTTCACCCGTCAGACGCCGGGACCTCCCCGAGTTGGGTCCCTTGGGGCAGGTGCAGGCAGGAGGGGGCGTGGGCTGGACGCGGGGCCGCCCCCACCTGCCCAGCACACACCTTGTTACTCAGGGCCTCGATCCTGTCCTGGTCCAGCCGGTGTTGCCGGCCGCAGGCCTCGGCGGTCACAGCCACCCTCTCCACCTCGCGGTTCAGGACGCACACGATGTTCTCGAAGGTGGCCGTCTTCCGCTCCAGCGCCTCGCACCGCTGCAGCAGCTCTGGCGCCGCCGGGCACTGCTCCCCCCGCAGGGGCTTGGCGTCCAGGACGGAGCCCAGCAGCAGGGCCAGGTGCTCCCGCAGCCGCTGCGCCTCGTGCTCCTGCTGCTTCTCCACCTCCACCTGGGACACGGGCGGCTCAGGCTGCGCGGGCGCCGCGGACTCGGGACGGGGGCAGTCAGGGTGCCCGGGACACCCAGTGACCTGCACCCCCAGGCCTGCCGCCAGCACTGGTCACTGTCCCTAACTCTCCGTGCACCTTACTTGCTCTATCACAGACTCCCTGGTATCAGGAGACGGGCAGATGCTGGCTAAGGCATCCCACGTGGGAATGTCTGGCCTGGGCCTGACTGCAGCTTCCTACTGACAGACATCCCGGGGCAGCAGTGAGGTCAAGCCCTGGCCCCTGACACCCACGTGGGAAACGCAGACGAGAGCCCAGCCCAGCAGTCGCAGGCATCTAGGGAATGAACCAGCAGATGGGAATTCGCTGTCGCTCTCAAAGCAAAAAAAAAAAAAAAAAAAAAAACACACACACACACACAAAAACAAACTACCATTAAGAAAAAGTTGACTAGGGCCGGCGCTGTGGGTAAAGCTGCCACCTGCAGTGCCGGCATCCCCTGTGGGTGCTGATTTGAGTCCCGGCTGCTCCACTTCCGATCCAGCTCTGCTGTGGCCTGGGAAAGCAGTGGAGGATGGCCCAAGAGCCTGGGGCCCTGCACCCACGTGGGAGACCCGGAAGAAGCTCCCGGCTCCTGGCTTCAGATGGGCTCAGCTCTGGCCGTTGTAGCCAACTGGGGAGTGACCCGGCGGATGAAGACCTCTCTCTCTAACTCTCCTCTCAAGTAAGTAAATAAATACTTAAAAAAAGAAGAAGTTGACTTAAGGGAAGATGGAGACAGCAGAGGATTCTAACACTGAGCTTCTTTAAGTACATTCGACTGCAAACATTTCAAATTTCTACAACACACTTATAAATGTTAAAGATTCCTTCAAAAACTTAAAAGTTAAAAAAAACCCAAATGAACCGTGTGCTCACGGTCAGAGGCCCAGCCCCCCGTTCCCTCTGGGGCGCTCTGCTGGGCTGCGATGAGCAGTGAGACAGCAGGTGCCACAAGGGCCTGGGGCCAGGACCTGCAGGGGCCTCAATCCCCGCTTCAGGCTCACGGGCAGCAGACGGACGTTCACGGAGCTGGTCTGGCTCTGGGGGCGGCCCAGCGGGGGTCTCCAGGCTGTGCGCTGGGGGGGCCTCCTGTCTGCTCCGACTCCACACATTCCACCCTGACACCGGACTGGCAGGGCCCCTGGTTAGGGGGCGTGGCCTCCCAACCAAGCCCTCCTCCTCCCCGAGGAGCTCGGGAAGAGCTGAAAGACAGAGGGGACCAGGGTGATGCGGCAACAGGATGTGCCAGCCGGGCGAGTCTGACGCCCGCCTGGCGGTGAGGGAGGCTCCAGGTGCCAGGTGGGCACGCGTGAGCACTCAGAGATGGCAGGGGCAAGAGCCAGGCACACCGTGAGACCACCCGAGAACAGGGGTGGCCAGAGCTGCCTGGGATGAGCTGGGCGGGGCGACCCGCCGTGGCTGCAGGCGGAGTGCGTCTGGTCAGGGCCCCAGGACTCACCACCTCGGAGCAGCCGACTGCGTGGAACCTGCACGGCACCCGGCACCGGCCGCACGTCCTGACGTGGTCCTGAAACTACAAGCAGCCAGCGCTCTCTCCCTGCCCATCCTGCGAGGCATTGACCAGACCAGAATTCACGCAAGCCCCCGGCCCAGGGTCCTGTTCTCCAAGCTGCCTGCATACGTGTGGGCGCACACCTGAGGGAGACGGCGGCAGTGGGCTCAAGTGTTAGGAGCCTGCACGGGGCCCGGGTGGAGCCCATGGGCGTCTGCACCTGTCACCAGAACAGGTGGGCCCAGGGCCCGGGAGTCGGGTGTCTGGACTCAGGCCTGAGATGGGGGGGCCTTACAGAAATCAGACACCTGATGAGCCCACAAGTGCGGAACAAGACAGGCACAGGCCGTGAACCAGCACCAGAACCCAGGGCGAGGCCCTGCCACACACACACAGATACAGACACACAGACACAGATATAGACACACACACAAACACAGGCACACACACACACTCATAGACAAACACACACAGATATAGACACATATACACATACACAGATACACACACACATTCACGTACAGATACAGACACACACACGGATATAGACACACACACAATATAGACACACAGACACAGACACACACAGACACACACACACACACAGGCATGCATACACACACACTGTATGTGAGACAGGCAGCATCTCAAGTCGCAGTAGGAAAAAAATCTGGTTTCTTAAGAAAACACAGCTGCCATGGGTATTTTCCAGAAATTATTACTCATTTTCATTTTATTTGAAAGGCACAGGGAGAGATAAAAAGAGAGAGAGAGACAGAGACAGGGAGGGGGGGGGGGGCAGAGACAGGGACCTCCCATCTGCTGGTTTATCCCCCAAATGCCCACAACAGCTGGGGCCGGGCCAGGCCACAGCCCAAAGTCTGGAGCTGCATCGGGGTCCCCACGGCCTGCACGGCAGGAAGTGGGCTGAGTGGATAGTCCAGCAGACACACAGGTGTCCCGAGTGGCACTTTAGCTCGCTGCCCTGTGACCAGTGTCTGACTGAGGCAAGCCAGCGAGGCAGGGCCTGGGACCCGTGTCAGGTGTCAGGCACAGCCCGGCCAGGAGCCCCCGCCTCCCTTCCGTAGCCCCAGCGAGGCAGAGGCCTGGGGAAGCGCGCAATTCCAACTTCCTGTTTCCCAGGTGTCACCTGGAGCAGCTCACACCCGTGGGCACAGACTGAGGGGTGAGGAAGGAGGCCCCGCCCTCGATGCCCCGTCGCCGCCAGAGTGGATTGCGGCTTCCGCAGCTCCGTCCCCACGGCACAGCTCCAGGCCAGGCCCCGCGCTCACTGACAGCC
>CM027406.1:92331124-92355091 GCA_015711505.1 Sylvilagus bachmani | reverse complement strand
CCCCCCAGGTTTACTTCCCTCTCTGCCTCCCCCTCTTCTCCCCGCCTCGGACTTCTGTATCGTGGCTGGCTCTTCGGCACAGCAGACCAAGCTGCGCCTGCTGCGCCGGCCTCCCGAGTTCTCGCTGCTCCACCTCCGATCCGGCTCCTGCCAGTGCAGCCGGGGAGAGCGCAGCCGGGCTCTGAGGAGGGAGGAGGCCGGCCTCCACCTGCTGCTTCCCTCCCCAAGCGGCCACAACGGCCAGGCCGGAGCCAAGCGTCTGGAACTCCGCCCAGGTACTCGGGCATCTCTGCTGCGTTCCAGCGCGTTGGCAGGGAGCCGGCCGGGAGGCAGAGCCGACTCAGCTGGTGCTGACCTGCGCCGCACAGGCGTGCTGACCTCCTTCCCCTGCCTCCAGGACAGCAGACCAAGGACCAAGGACCTAGGGGGCCTGTCCCTGTCCCGCATCCCCGACAGACGCGGTTAACGAGACAGGGCGGAGCTGCTCGGGTTCCTGGGAAACACGGGGTCCTCCCGCAGCTCTGCCCGCCCAGCCCCTGCCAGCTCACCTCCATGTCTGCCCTGCCGCAGGGCGCCCGGCAGTGCCGGCAGCTCAGACTCCGCTCGGGGCACTGGTGCTCGGCGTGCTGCTCCTTCTCGCCGAGGCGGACCAGGCCTTTGCAGGCCGGGCACTCGGTCAGCAGGAACAGGCAGTGTCCCTCGTGGCAGCTCTGCCGACACAAGCGGGCATCAGGGGCGCACCCCGCACGGCCGCTTGTCCGACCCCTGCCCTGCTGCGGGCCATCCTCTGCACAGGGCCCTCGGCACACCCAGCGCCGCTGTCACCGTCGGGGAGCTGTGGGAGGCAGCCCAAGGCAGAGCAGACGCAGGCAGGGCGCGAGGGCCGATGAGCTGCCATCCGCACGGCCGGCCCAGCCGTCCTCACTCAGCGAACACGGGGACTCGGAGACCCCGGGTTGAGGGGAAGCTGGAGGGTGGGAGCGAAGCCCAGGTCAAGTCTCGGGAGCTCGGGGGTCTGCGCTGCCCACCTGGGACCTTGTCGACTGCCCGACTCGGGGGACTGCCCAGGGAAGGCCAGAGCTACCGCGGTGAGGGGCAAGACCGGGGGTGCAGGCACCCGGGGTGTGTGGAGGGGAGGGCGGGCCGAGTGAGCGTGTGTTTGGAGGTCGGGGAGTGCAAAGTGGGCCTGCAGCCGGCTCCGTGGGAGAGCAGCGAGCGAGCGGCAGCAGAGGCGTGGCCCGGGGTCAGCGCTGGCTACGCCTCTCAGCTCTCCTCCCTCGGAGCGTCAGAGTCTTCCCTCCTCCGGTGCCCTCCCCAAATGCCTGCCACAGCCGAGCCAGACCAGGCTGAAGCCAGGGGCCTGGGGCTGCACGGGCAGCAGGAGTGCAGAGGGGCGGGGGTGCGGGGTCCTCGGGGGTGGCTCGACTGGCCGGCCCAGCATCCACGCCGGGCTAGTCTTGGTTTGCTTTAAAGACTTATTTTACTTATTTGAATGGCAGAGAACGAGGGAGAGGCAGGGAGGGAGAGAGGGATCTTCTATGTGCTGGGTCACTCCCCCGATCGCAACGGCAGCCAGAGCTGGGCCAAGCCGAAGCCGGGAACAGGAGCTCCATCCTGGTCTCCCCTGTGGGCGGCAGGGCCTGCAATGTCTCGCTGCGACCATTTTCGAGGGCACGGTCCGGGCCGGGCAGCACACGCACACCGTCCGTTCTCTGACAATCTGCCCCCACGAGACCCTCACGCCACGCCCCTCCAACCCGTCGCCCCATTCTACCTCCTGTCCCCAGGGATCCAGATCCGAGGACTCGTCCCCCCTGCCCGGTCCGTCTCACTGAGCTCTGACCACAAAGGGAGCTGGGCAGACCCACGAGCCAGGGCTCGGCCCGGGGCGGAGGAGGGTCCTCCCAGTCCTGGGAGCGGGTGGGTTTCTAGAGGAGCCACCGTCTCCTCGCAGGGTGGGTAGCACCTCTGGGGCAGCAGGCAGATAAGCGTAGCCCAAGTGCTGGGCCCCCTGAGCCAGGGCAGGGCAGGGCCATCAGGACCAAGTGGCTGGGGGCCGGCACGGCCGTGCTGCACCTGTGTGGCCCGCAGCTGCCGGCACACTCCCAAGTCCCAGCAGCCACACTGGCTGGTGGAGCGCTGACGCTGAAGCACGGGCGCCTAATGTGCTCGGGTGACATCGAGTTTCAGATCTGACTCAGGAATCCAGAAACGCAGCGTAGCGGGAAAAGCCGCCTGCAGCGCCGGCATCCCGTACAGGTGCTGGTTCAAGTCCCAGCTGCTCGACTTCCGACCCGAGAGCAGCAGAAGACAGCTCACGTGCCTGGGCCCCGGCATCCACCCAGCGCGGGCCGCTGCGGCCATCTGGGCAGTGAGCCGGCGTTCGGAGGGCTCCTCCGTGTCTCCCTAATTCTGCCTTTCAAGGAATTAAATAAATGTAAAATAATAACAATAACAGGCCAGAAAAGAGCGTGGGGGCTGTGGGGCCGTGACAGCAGGGCACCAGCCTCCTGCATCGGTGCCCCCAGCAGGACCCAGGCCACCCACGCAGCCCCTCCCAGCCCAGCCCACTGTCAGAGCTCCGTGCCTCGGGCACAGCGCTGTGGTGCAGCAGGTACAGCCGCTTCCTGTGACACCGGCCTCCCGTACGGGTGCCAGTTCATGTCCTGGCTGCTCTACTTCCGATCCAGCTCCCTGCTCATGGTCCTGGGAGAGCAGGGGCCTGCACCCACGTGAGAGACCCAGATGAAGCCCCGGCCAGCCCCGGCCACTGTGGCCATCTGGGGAGTGAGGCAGCAGACAGAGGTTCTCTCCCTCATCGGTGCTCTGCACCGCACAGAGCATCTGCGACCCGCGGGCCACTGGCCGCTGGCGGGCACCTCCACACACGGTGCCCCCGAGGGCCGCTGAGGGAGCCGCTAGCCTCAGGGCCACAGTGCCTAAAGGAACCACGGCTGTCAGCCGCGCGGCCTCACGGAGGGATCTTAGGGGACTCAGGCTCCCTGCAGGGTTTCTTCACGCCCCACACTTCTCCAAGAGTTCCACTCACCAAGAAAACATCACTACCAAACAAATTACGAGAAAACGTCTCATCCTGGATGTACTTGAGTGACAGCCGAGCGGGCGGGGCCAGGGTTGAGCAGACGCTGGGGGGTGGGCGGGGATCCAGGCGGCGCAGGGCAGGTGGAGGCGGCCCCTGCCCAGCGTGCGTCCTGTCCCCATGACGCTCACTGACGCCAGCGGGAGGCTTTATCAAGGCCAGGCCGGTCCGGCACAGCGCCTGCTCCTCCCACGCCACCGGCCTCTCCTCGCAGGGGCTTTCCAGAGCTCTCCGAGGCACAGCCAGGGACTTTCCGACCCGCGGGCCCGCAGTCCCAGTCCTCCGCCGGCGGCCACACAGCTGCTCAGGGACCCCAGGGAAGGCAGAGCCCGGCGCTCGCCCAGGGCGCAGCCAGCACCCACCCTCCCAGGAGACGCCCTGACCCCACCACCTCCCATTACAGACACGACAGGGGAGTGTGGGGGTGGGGGTCGCAGCCAGGGGCGCGTGCTGCCGAGTGCCGAGAGGGGCGCACGCCACATGGGGGCCTCGGGGCCTCTGCCCAGAGCGGCACAAGTGGCCTGGAGCAGGTGCCGGGCCACCAGACAGGAAGAAAGCCGAGCCCGATGCACCCTAGCCACGGGCAAAGTTGTGCTCTGACAAAAACAAAGACAAAGCTCGAGCCCACAGAGCGCGGGCTGGCCAGCAGCGGCGGGCACGCGTCGCTGACCCACAGTCCCAGCTCCAGGCCGCATGGGCAGCCTCTGGGCCCAGCTCCCGGGCAGGGCAGGGGGCTTCTCCTGGGCCCGGCACCAAGGCGCCCCCACCTCGAGAGCCCACGCCGGCAACTGCCGTCCGTCCCTACGGTTGTGACCACTGAGGTACCTCACGTGGGCAGAGTCCCACAGCACCTGCCCTCTGCGGCTGGCCTCCTCCAGGCAGCACAGCGCTCCTGAGGCCCACGTGCGCGCACGGCCACGGGGAACGTGCTGCTGCACCCCCTGCACGGCGCCGAGCCCGGGCCTCGTGGCGGGGATCAGGCAATGTGGTCACGGCGCGGTCCCCACCACGCTGGCAAGGACACAGGCCAGCCCGGCCGACACAGACAGACGCAGCCGTTACAACATCACTTCCAGGGACAACACAAGTCAGCGTACGGAACCCGAGGACACGGCAACACGGCACCAGTGCCAAGCTCCCGCCAGATCACCGCTGTGGCAGGCACTCCCACCGACAGACGGGACCCTGAGGCCCAGACGGGACGAGCATCTCATGCGGGACCCAACCCCGGACCCCAGGCCCTCCAGAGCCCAAGGCGTCAGCAGGCGTCGGCCGCGGCCCGGGGGGTGGGGGGCGTGGGGGGGTGCTGCTGTGGCAGGAGAGTGATCGCACGGCGGGCCAGCGGGCCGCAGCCGGCCGGGGGCGGGGCCTCACCTCGTAGTCCTTCAGGGTGCCCTTCCAGGTGCAGCCATCGTTGGGACACACGGCGGGCAGGCTC
The DNA here is from genome assembly GCA_015711505.1 of Sylvilagus bachmani. Lineage (NCBI taxonomy): Eukaryota > Metazoa > Chordata > Mammalia > Lagomorpha > Leporidae > Sylvilagus > Sylvilagus bachmani. The sequence goes on along the minus strand of CM027406.1, from coordinate 92,350,553 downwards.
TCCACCTCTCTGCGGGCCGCATTGTCGGGAAAGGCCTGCGGGAGGCGAGCCCGGTTAGGCCTCTTCCAGCTGAAACCTGGCCGGCCGCGCCCCCTGCGGCAGCTCTCTAGGGGCGAGGGCGCCGAGCAAGGACCCCCACACGGCCGCGCGGCGTGCCTGGGCAGCCCTTCGCCGGCGTGGCCCACTCTGTGGGCGTCAGCGCCCGACTTACAGACGTGCTTTCCAAGATGGAGACGCCTTCTTCGTAGATGCCCTCCTGGACGCAGGCGGCACAGTTCTGCGGCCCCGAGCTGGGGAAGAGAAACCCCGTGGGACTCTGCTCAGCGCAGACAAGCCGAGCCCACGTCCCAGACCCCGACAGGCACACGCCTCGTGAGCAGCGCCTCCGAGACCCAACGTGAGAACGGGTCTCCCCGGTTGCGCCGCGCCCCTCTAGGCTTTCTAGAAGCTAAACCGTGAGCACAGACAGGCAAACCGACCTCACGCGCCCGGCGTGCACGTAGCCACGCCCCCAAGTCAGCGTTCCCCAATGGAAGCAGCGTCCGCAAGTCTCAGGGAAGTCAACCCGGGGCCCCGCCCTGGACCGCGCGGCCGCCTGGGCCCGCCTGGGCCTCAGTACCTGAGGATGCTGGTCAGGCAGAAGCAGCAGTAGCGGTGGCCGCACTGGGCCTGGAAGGGCCTCCGCAGGACGTTCCTGCAGGCCGAGCACAGGTACTTGGCCTCCAACTTGGTCCCCAGGAGGCTCGTGGAGAAGCCGGGCTGCAGCAGCCCTGGGGAGTCAGGGGGGGTCACGCTGGCTGCAGCCATGAGCGCTGGGACCCCCACGCCAGGAAGCCCTGAGGAAGAGCACAGAGCGTGTCACACCTCCGCCCCAGGACCAGCACGCGGCCCTGGCGGCAAGTGCCTGACGGTTCGCGGGCCTTGGCCACAAGACAGCTCAGATCCTGCCACACAGAGGCGCTGAGGTTCTTCGTGGCCACGGCCGCACCCAGCTGTCCACACTCCACAGCTGCCTTCCTGTGACACAGGCTGGCTCACTCCCCAGATGGCCACAGAGGCCAGGCCTGGGCCAGGTCAGAGCCAGGAGCCTGGAACTTCACCCGGATCGCCCACGTGGGCCATCTTTCGCAGGCCACGAGCAGAGAGCTGGATCGGAAGGTGAGCAGAGCCCACGTCGAAGTCTGGTGTCACAGGCGGTGGCTCTCACCACAACGCCACACTCTCCCCTCCCCCGAAGCGCCGCCGGGCCGCTAACGGGGACCACGTGAGCGGTGCTGAGCTCGAGTGCGAGCAGGCCAGGCTCCGCTCTTCCCTGCCACCACAGCGCCGCGCAGGCGGTGGGCAGGGACGGGACCCAGTGCTTCCTGCACAGGTGCTAAGGACACGCAAACTCCTTCCCAGGGCAAGGGGAGCCACAACTCCCCACGCGTGGGCCATCTCCTCCTGCCAACCTCTCCTTCAGCCCACGCGCAGTCAAGTGGCCTGGAAAGCACTCAAGCTTCTGGCGGAAGCGACCAGCCCACACGGACGCAGGCGACTTCCACGAAACATGGCCGGCAGGGCGCTTGGAGGGCACAAGGCGATGGAGACGCCGCTCCTCGGCCGCGCCCAGCACCTTCTCCCTGTCCCCACGGCGGCACTGTGACCCCACGCTCCCCACGCCGCTCTGTGTAGCCTGCAGGCCAGAGCTGGGCTCTGCTCCCCTGTGCCCAGGCCAGGGCTCCTCAGCCTGGTGCAGGACGTGGGACATGGGCTGCCCCGGCGAGAACCAGCATGCGGCTGGGAGGGGGCTCCAGCAGGGCCGCCCGCGCTCAAGCAGGGAGCTGCCTCTGGGAAGGCACGCCAGGCAGCGGGGAGAGGCTCCCAGGGGCCCTGGCACCTGTGCGACCCTGGCAAGTGCTGCAGACGGAAGCTTCGAGCTGGGGGCACAGAACAGTGGCAGGCCCACGCCAGCACCCGCGCGGCCACCACTCCCCTTCTGTGCTGGCAGCAGGCACGCCGCCCCCTGCACCGGGATGGCACGGGGGGCCTCCGAGCTGCCCGGACGGGACCGCGAGGGCCAGCCTCGGCGCAGGCCCACATCACCAACAGGCTGTCCTTCCACGGGCCCCCGCGGTCTCGGGTTCATTCCCTTCCCTGCTGGGGCAAGGGCCCCTCTGGAGGCCAGAATGGGGAGGGAGACGGCACCCCCATGTGGCCCTGATGCAGCGGGGGGCGTGCCTGCTCCCAGGACTGCTCCCCAAACTCCCCAGACCTCACAGCAGGCCCCAACAAGCCGGGGGCGGCTGAGGCTCCCACCTCAGATGGCTCCCCAGGGGCCTGGCACCCACTCTGCTGCCCCCCACTGGCTGCGCCTCCCACCCCAGCCCTCCTCGCCCTGCTCTCCCTCTGCCCCTCCAAGCCCACTCTGACCAGCACCAAGCTGATTGAGCACGTCCCATCTCACAGGGTTTCGCCGCGAGACACACTTCAACGCGCCCACACCCGCCCCGGCCGCTCCGAGGGTGGCCAGGCCCGGAACAAAGCCGAGTGCTCGCACCCTGGGCGACAGCCCCGCGCAGCAGGAGCTTCTAAAGTGGACACACTCAAGGCCCGGGACCCCCGCGCCCAGATGCTCCCTCCCGGTGGAACTGGCTCGGCCCAGAGCGCTCAGGACGACTTCCCGATTCCGCATCGGAGGACCCCTAGGCAACAGGCCATGCCCCGTCCTGCGTTGTACTGTGTGAACCAGAACATTCCAGGGCAGGAGTCCCGCCGGCACAGGGCCGGGGCAAGCGGGGGACAGAGCGAAGGCTGGGGACGAGGTGGCTGCTGTCCCTCTCCCAGACGAGGCAGCGCCGGTGCCATGACCTCCCCTGGCACGACAGGGCGCGCTGGGGCACCCCGGTGCCCTCGGCCGTGTGACACGGACGTCCTCGATGGGAAAGAGGAAAAGGTCACCACACGGGTGGAGGCGCGCGTCTTCTCCCACGGGTCTGAGCGCGCGTGCTCTGGCCACAGGGTGGTGCTGGCCTCACCAGCACCTGCCAGGGCGGTGGGCACTGTTCCTGAAAACACGGCACCCGGAGGCCTGAGCCCTCAGCAGCTCAGCCCCCCAGCCCCCCGCGCCAGGCCTTGGTCTTTCGTTGTTCAGAAATCCAGAAACGTTCACGAACACTCCCAGTGCGAAAACTGCGTGCAGAAGCCGTCCATCAGCCAGCTGTGCCTGGACGCTCAGACGTGAGGACAGAACTCCGCTGCCGAGGCCCGGCGGCTCCCGCGCTCAGACCGCACGGTGCCGCGGCTCCGCATCAGACGAGGCGTGGCGGAGGAGGGGGACCCACTGTGTGCCCAGACGCCGGGCTGCTCCTGGCTTTGTGGCGGAGACATGAGGTCAGATGTCACTCGCACACCCAGGTCCTCCCGGGCCTCCAGGTCAGAAGTAGCTGACGTGCAGCCGCGGCCAGCCCGGCCCGCACGCGCTCCTCCTACAGCTACAGCTGCCTCCGTGAGACTCCTTCTGTCAAAGGTCACTTTGACCAAACGCAGAACCGCACACCAACCGATTCCGGTTACGTCGCATTCAAGGACAAAGCAGGGCCCACGCTGGCTCACTAGGCTAATCCTCCCCTGCGGCGCCGGCACCCCGGGTTCTAGTCCCGGTCGGGGCGCCGGATTCTGTCCCAGTTGCCCCTCTTCCAGGCCAGCTCTCTGCTGTGGCCAGGGAGTGCAGTGGAGGATGGCCCAAGTGCTTGGGCCCTGCACCCCATGGGAGACCAGGAGAAGCACCTGGCTCCTGGCTTCAGATCGGCGCAGCGCCGGCTGCAGCGGTCATTGGGGGGTGAACCAACGGAAGGAAGACCTTTCTCTCTAATTCTGCCTGTCCAAAAAAAAAGGGAAAAAGCAAACCCAGGGTGTGAGAACTGGAGCAGCTGCCTTGCAGAGCCAGCGACAGGGGCTTCTGGTGCCAGAAGTGTGCGCGTGGACAGAGCACAGCACGCCACATGGGCCACGTGCGCAGAACAAAACCGAGCGCTCTCAGGGCGGTGAAGCCCCAGCTGTGGAATCCTGGCAGGATTCTCCAAAGCAACCCCGGCTTAGAACACCAAAAACGGCAGAGAAACCTCAAGGCCAAGCTTGGACACAGACGGCAGGACCCCGCCCCCACCCCGTGGCGTGGGGGGCGTCCAGCACCCTAGCTCTGCTCTGCGGGTCAACAGGGCCAGAGCCCTCCACAGGCCCAGCCGCCTGGGGGCCAGGTCCTGGGAGAAGAACAGAAAGCCGAAGGGAAGGCGTCGCCCCCCAAGGGGTCACTGAGACCCCACCGGGCGGGAGTCGCGTGGCTGGAAGCCTGGCACCTCATCCTGCAGCCGACGCCGCCCCGCAGGGACCCCTGGCCACTGCGGGCGCTCGGGCCCCAGGATGCCCCCAGACCCACGTTTCCACAGGGCCAGAGATGGGGCCCACACGCTCCCACGCTGCACTGCTCAAGCCCTGGAGGCAGCGAGCCCAGGGACGCACAGCGGTGCGCAGCCCACCCAGCCCCAGGCCCCTCCAAAGCTGTAGTCTTATGCTAAGCTGAGCTTTTTCAGGCTCAGAGTAACATCAAACATCAGGCTTGGTACCAACTTTTGTTTTTATATTTATTTACTTGAAAGGTAGAGTTAGAAAGGGAGAGAAACAGAGAGGTCTTCCATCTGCTGGTTCACTCCCCAGTGGCTGCAACAGCCAGGAGCCAGGAGCGCCCACGTGCTGCAGGGACCCAACACCTGCACCGTCGTCCTCTGCTGCTCTCCCAGGCACATTAGCAGGGAGCTGCATGGGAAGTGGAGCAGCCGGGACTTGAACCGATGCCCACATGCGATGCCAGAGCTGCAGGCGGAGGCTTAGCCTCCCGCACCACAGCGCCAGCCCCCTTGGCCCAACAACTGCCCGCTCAAGCGGAGCCGGAGGCAGGAGAGGGCGCTCCAGGGCCCCGGGCGTGGGCGAGTGCTCGTTCAGAAACCTTCCTGAACACCAGGGCTAGAACTGAAAGCTCAAAGGACTTCAGGAGCCCTCCCCACCGCCCCTCGCCAAGCCCAGCCTTGGCTGGGGGACCTGCTCCTGACCCGCCCGCACCCAGGACCTAACCTCGGACGGCCTCCCTTAACTGCCCCAGCTGTCCCTTGTCACCCACGTCCAGTTCCAGGAGGCCGCGTCTGCTCACCAGCACCGCATCGGGGGCCCCCGTGTGAGCACACGGCTCCCACAGGGCCCAGGCCACAGCCGCGGCCACCGGACTGCTTCCCCCGGCCGCCCCGCTCCTCAGCCCTGGGCAGCAGGGCTGGGTCCCCCGTGGCTCTGCCCCTCCAACCTCCTCCCACGCCGCCATGCTCCCTCCCCGCACTGCCTCCAGGCAGCTGCCATAGCAACCGCAGGTCAGCCCAAGTGCAGGCCAACCCCCCCCCAGCCCCCAGTCCTGGACCGCACGCCGACCTCCCCGTGGCCTCCACGCTCTGGCTGGACACTGGACACGCTGTGGGGTTGGAGGCAGTCTCGGGGCACTCCGCCCCCCACGCTTGGCTGCACGGTGGGTGCCCCTCCCTGAACCACAGCCTGGGCCCAAGGCCGGCTGCCCCGACCGCTGGCTCTCAGGTTAGACCCCGGGGGCTGTTTCTTCGTCCCGACGGCTGCTACAGCAAGGACACCGTGGTGTGGCCACGACCGTGACCTACGCCCTCCGTGCGGCATCCGGGCCAGTGCACGGGGCAGACTGGGGCGGCAAGGCCTTGGCCGCACGTCCCTCCCGGCACACCCCGCGGCTTCTGGGCCGATGCTCTCCGCACACTCCTCCTGCCAGGCCTCCAGCTGGACTTCCCACGTACCCGGCCCAAGAGGCCACACTGACCACAGTGGCGGCCACCTGAGCAGGCAGCTGGCACTGCCCATGGCCAGAAACGAAGCCCAAACCAGACTGAAGACCGGTGCTGAGACAGCCGGCGCCAAGTCTTTTCTCCTGGGAACCGCTTCCGCCCACGGCGACGCCCACGGCATCCCACTCCTGTCTCTGGTCCCAAAACTGCTGGGGCCGGCGCTGGGGCCGTGGCGGAGCGGGGAAAGCCGCCGCCTGCAGTGCCCGCATCCCACATGGGCGCCGGTTCCAGTCCCGGCTCTCCTCTTCCGATCCAGCTCTCTGCTGTGGCCTGGGAAAGCAGTGGAGGAGGCCCAGGGACGGGGGGACTGGGAGCAAGCTCCTGGCTTTGGACGGTGCAGCTCCGGCTGTGGCCGTTTGGGGAGTGAATCAGCCGATGAAAGACCTCGATCTCTCTCTCTCCTCTCTCTGCCTCTCTGTAACTCTGCCTTTCAAATAAGCAACTCTTTAAAAAAAAAAAAAAACCTGCCCGGCCACCGGCCACCGGCCCCGGGGCCCGTCAGCAGAGGCCAGCCCCGCTCTCACGGCAACGTGGACGTCCACCGGGCCCGGGGCAGCTCCAGCCCCGCGGTGCCAGCGAGCAGACACCCGCGGCCACCCGGACCACGCCAGGCCCGACGGCCAGGCCCAGGCCCCACGGGGTCACCTCCCGGAGGCTGGGCCTGCGGGGCCCCTGCTCAGAGGGGAGGCCGGCGCTGACCAGTCGGCCCGGGCAGCTTCCTGTCCTCCAGGTCACGGCGCAATAAAACTGCCGAAAACAAGCAAGCGAGAGCCCGTCTGTGACTTGGCTGCGGCCCGCGCCTCCAACGCCCTCGGCCCGGGGACACGCGGACACGCGAGGCTCACGCCGCTCCGGGGGCCGCCCTGCGCTCCGGCCACTTCCCGCCTTCTCGCCGCCCCTCTCGGGCCTCACGTCCGCCACGACCACGGCCACCGGCGGACGGCCGCAGCCACGGCAGGGGCCGACCCGGGCGCCCCGTGGGCGGCCGCGGGTGTTCGCGAACTTTCCGGCGCCCGCCCCGCTCCGACTTTCGGCTTCCGGCTCGGCCCTCCGAGAAATCCCCTCAGCCGGCCCCGCCCCCAGGCCGCCCCGGACCGCGGCCTACCGAGCAGTAAGCGCCGACCGTCCGCGCCCGCCCGGGACCCTCACCCACGCCCGCCCGGACCCGCGCCCGACTCACCCAACGGTCGCCGCGCGTCCGGAACTGACCGCCCGCCGGGCCGCCGCCCCCGCCGCCGTCCCGCCCGGAGCGCCCTGAGGGACTGACGCGGGAGCCTACCAGGGAAGAACGGGGAACCGCAGCGGGCGCCGATTGGCCAGATTTGCCCCGCGGCGGGGCCACCGCCCTGACGGACTGAAGCGGCAGCCTACCAGGAGCGCGCAGAGACCGCAGAGGGCGCCGATTGGTCGGCGGTTGGCGCGGCGTGAGTACTTAAGCCTCCCTCGCGCTCTGTCGGAGCAGACCTGGTCCAGTGCCCGGGAGGGGAGCCCGGGGCGCCAGCCACCCCGCGCCTCAGCGAGCCTCAGCGAGCCGCAGGTGCGCAGCCCCGCTGCACGCGAGGGAGTCGCCCGGTCTCGGGTCCCGCGAGCGCAGGGCTGCCCCCTTCTCGGCGCCAAGACCACCGCCTCACTTCTAGAAGTTTCCACGTTGCCGTGTGCCTGCGCCCCTGCGCAGCGGGCAGTCGCTCCGCGTCACCCGGGACGTGGGTTCGCGCTGGTGCCTGCGCTGTTTCCCGCGTGTCCCTGTCGGGGGCCCGGGGGCTCCCGCGCGCCCACACTTGCTTCCTTTTTCTTTAAGTGTATTTAAGTGGGAGGCAGAGAGAGTTCACTCCCCGAATGGCCGCAGCAGCCAGAGCTGGGCCAGGCTGGAGCCAGGAGCCGGACCCCGGTCCAGCCCGTAGCGCTCGGGGAGGCCGGCGTCCCGCTGACCGCACAGTGGCCACGGCCGCCGCAGGCACAGCTGGGGTCCCCCCTGCAGGTTCAAGGGCCCCAGACCTGCGGCTGATGAGGGCCTGGGGCCAAGGGGCTTCACTGCCCACGCGACCCCTCGGGGTCCTGGCCCCGGACGGGCAGGGGCGTGAGGCCGGCCCCTCCTCCACGGGAGACCCCCCTGCTCACGCCGGAGAGGCCCGGCGGCGCCCGGGTGGGCGCGTGGCCAGCGCGGGTGACGCCGCAGCCTGGGCAGCTCAGGGGATTCCCAGGCGGGCCCCTTCCTGAGAAAGAGAAAGCAAAAGTCAGCGGCATGGCGTCGGTGCCCGGCTGTCCCTGGGCATCCGCCCGAGAGGGGCCGCTGCCACCTGCCCCGGGCACCCCTCGGCCAGGACTCCCTGCGCCGGCTGCTGGGGACCCGAGGGCCCTGCTAGCAGCTCCTGCAGCGCCCCCACCCCGGGACAGCAGGGTCTGACCACGCTGCAGCCGCGGGAGGGGCTGAAGCCCCCTGCAGAGGAGAGCCGGACGCCCGGAGCGGGGCGTGGGGCAGCAGGCGAGGGCGGGGGCGGGCCGGAAGTCACAGAACCAGAACCCGGAGGAGCAGGGCTCTGTGGCCTCCGGGCACTGAGAGCCCCTGGTGGTGACACTGCGGCACCAGGAAGACAGCAGGCGCCCCGACCCCCGCCCCGCCTCCCAGCACACCCAAGGCCGACCTCGGCCCCCTCCCGCTGTCCCTGTCCTGCAAGCTCCGCCCCTGCAGCCGCGGGGGGTCCTCAGGGAGAGTGGACTAAGGAGGACGCGCGCGCCACCTACTGGCGCACCCCTGCTGTACTGTCCACCGGCCGGGACTGCCCAGGACTGGACAGACCCCTCAAACTCGCAGACCAGCAAGGCCACGCCACAAAGTCCGGTGGCTTGGCTGCTTCATGGGGCCCCAGGCAGGACCCCAGGCCCGACCCGGCCTCGGCAGCTGCCCCAGCCACCCCTGCCCAGCGGGCGCTCACCTTCCTCAGCCAGGGAAACTCTGATCCTGCCCCAGGCGCTGGACCGGCCTCCCCTGACCACGGTCACCTCTCCCGGCCCTGTTCCCTGCTCTGCCCGCCCTCCCCAGTTCTGCAGGTGGGCGTGGGTCTCACTGGCCAGGCCCCTCGCTCACCCTGGCTGACTTCCCACATCACCCAACAGCCAGCCACGTAACAGCGCGGCACCGGCGGAGGAAGAGCGTGACAGCGTTCACTGCATCGAGGAGCCTTTCCAGATCAAGTGGGGAGGGCACGTGCCCCATAAATCGGGGGGGGGGGGGTGTTCCCGTCAATGGACAGCAACATTGCAGCCCAGCTCCTGGTTTTGAGTTTCGAAGCCTGTGAGTTTGGTGGTGCCGAGGCAAAGCCTCCACCTGCACTGCCGGCACCCACGAGCACCGGTTCTAGTCCCGGCTGCTCTACTTCCTGTGGCCTGGGAAAGCAGCGGATATCCCAAGCCCTTGGGCCCCTGCACCCGCGTGGGAGACCCGGAGGAGGCTCCTGGCTTCGGATCGGCGCAGCTCCAGCCGTTGCAGCCATTTGGGGAGTGAACCAGCAGATGGATGGAAGACCTCTTTCTCCCTCTGTAACTCTACCTTCAAATGAGTAAAAACTTTAAAAATATATGTAAACATTTTGGAAAGACTTATTTCTTTATTGGAAAGTCAGAGAGAGAGAGAGAGAGAGAGAGAGAGAGGTCCTCCATCCGCTGGCTCACTCCCCAAATGGCTGCATCGGCTGGGCTGGGCCAGGCTGAAGCCAGGAGCCGGGAGCTTCCTCCGGGTCTCCCACACGGGTGCAGGGGCCCAGGGACTTGGACCATCCCCCATCCCTCCTGCCTAACACCCAACAAAGCACCAGCTGCCGGGACCCAGCGGGGGAGCCGGTGCGGTCTGCGGTCCTGGCTCTGCCCCGCCTGTGCCAGGAAGAGGGGCCTCGGGAGGGTGCAGGGGGATCGTCCCAGCACTGCTGACTGATCTCTGAGACGGGCAGTCCAGGGCCACGAATCCTGCCAGGGCCCCTCTAACTTCCACAGCCCGAGGCCGGGAGACCCCTGGGGAGGGTCAGACCCCTGTCCTCTCCGGCTCCTTCCTGTCCCTTTCCTGGCTCAGGACAGAGGGGTGGGGACCAGCCACACTTGGCCGTCTGGGGGGGAGCGGGCAGCAGCGGAGTTCAGGGCGGCGTCTGTGGGCAGGAGCTGCCTGCAGGGGCCCGGAGGCTGGATCTGGGGCCTGGGGGCCCTCAGCATGGGACTGCACTCAGCCCCTGAGCCTGCCGGGAGAGGCGGGTGCCTCCGTCACTCAGGGACAGGGAGCGAGTCGGGGCCTGCTCTGGGCCCGCCCTGACAGGGCTTAAACCAGGCTGCCTGCTGCATAACCCGGGGGCCCAGGCAGGGCAGGAGCAGGCGCAGAGAACTCCCTCCGGGTCTCCGAGCACTGCGCCCTCCCCTGCACCCGCCGGGCAGCTGGGCTGGAAGTGGAGCTGGCCTGTGGGTGTCTCCGGCCGGGAAGACACCTTAACACAGAGCGGCGCTCACTGCACCAGCCTGGAGGAGGGGGAGCTGTGTCCCCTGCGCAGGGACCGCAGCCAGAAGGCAACGCCGTGGGGCCCAGCTTCCAGCTGCGCACGTGCCAGAGTGAGCCTGGCTTCAGCCAAGAGACGGGGAAAGCTCCCGACGTGTCTGTGTGGGGCCGTGTCTCCTGGGGGCAGGTAAGAGATCAGGATTCATCACCCAGAGCGGCCCACGGGCTCCACAGCAGGCGCCGGCATCCCATATGGGCGCCAGTTTGAGTCCCGGCTGCTCCACTTCCTGTCCAGCTCTCTGCTGTGGCCTGGGAAAGCAGTGGAGGACTGCCCGGGTCCTGGGACCCCTGCACACACGTGGGAGACCCGGAGGAAGCTCCTGGCTCCTGGCTTCAGATCAGCCCAGCTCCGGCCATTGTGGCCATCCCGGCAGTGAACCAGCCACGTAAGACTATGTCTAAGACTACCTCTCAAATAAATTAATAAATGTTTATGTATATTAAAAAACCCCACGGGCTTGGTGGGGAAGGCCCCACTCGGGCGCCCGCACCCCACCGGGTGGTCCCAGGACCAACTCAGGCGCCCCTGGGAGCCCGCAGGTGACGGCTCCAGGGCTGGGGCCCCAGGGCTTGGCCCCTGCCACCACGTGGGAGGCCCGGGTGGAGCTCCAGGCTCCCGGCTCCGGCCCAGGAAGCGAGTCGGCAGAGGGGGAATCCGCCCGTCACCCCTGCTCCAAAGCGCCCCAGCCGCCTCCCCAGGTGCCCAGCGGGGCAGCCGGGACTCGAACCGCGCCCACGCGCACGCCGGCCGCATCCTTCTCCAGGGTCGAATTCGCTTCAAGTCCCATAAGCCCTGCCCGCCCCCGCCCGCGGCCGGCACCGCCTCCCCGGCACCTGTCGGGCCCCCGGGCAGCACCTGCGACGCCGCGCGCCCGCCGCTCGGCTCGGGGTCCGGCCCGGCGCGCCCCGGCCCGCGCCCCCTAGCGGCCGCCGGCGCCGCCCCCACGGCGCAGCGGGGGCCCCGCGGCTCCTCAGACGAGCCGCGCGCCGATTGGCTCCGAGCCCGGGGCAGTGCCCGCCCCCGCGCCGCCGGCCAATGGGAGCGGGGGGCGGGGCCGCGCGCAGGCGCCGGAAGCGGGAGGTACCGAGGGGACGTCGCGTCGCCGCGCCGGGTCTCGAGTCGCCGCGGAGCCGCCGCCGCCGCCGCGCCATGGCCGAGAGCGACTGGGACACCGTGACGGTGTTGCGCAAGAAGGGCCCCACGGCCGCGCAGGCCAAGTCCAAGCAGGTGCCCGGCCGGGCCGGGGCTGCGCCGGGCGGGGACCGGGCCCGGGGCCTGAGACGCGGGATCGGGGGTCAAGGGCCGCGGACCAGGGCGGGGACAGGGGCCGGGGCCGGGGCGGAAGGGACGCGGTGGACACCGGGCCAGGGCCCGCCCCTCGCCGACGGTTCTCTCGCGCCCGGCCTGGTCTCCCCGGGTGGGCTGCGGCCCGGGGCCCGCCCGTGCGCGTGGCCGGCCGCGGGGAGGCTGTCCGGGGTGCGGAGCCGCCCGTGCGCGTGGCCGGCCGCGGGGAGGCTGTCCGGAGTGCGGAGCCGCCTGTGCGCGTGGCCGGCCGCGGGGAGGCTGTCCGGAGTGCGGAGCCGCCCGTGCGCGTGGCCGGCCGCGGAGAGGCTGTCCGGAGTGCGGAGCCGCCCGTGCGCGTGGCCGGCCGCGGAGAGGCTGTCCGGAGTGCGGAGCCGCCCGTGCGCGTGGCCGGCCGCGGAGAGGCTGTCCGGGGTGCGGAGCCGCCCGTGCGCGTGGCCGGCCGCGGGGAGGCTGTCCGGGGTGCGGAGCCGCCCGGGCTGGTGCCGGCGCTCAGGGCGCGTGGGTCACGTTTCTGGCCGGGGAGCCGGATCCCACGGGGAAGTCCACGCCCGCGAGATTTAAGACCTGTTTGTTTGTTTATTTATATGGTGGACTGACAGAGGGAGAGAGGAGGCTTCCATCTGCCAGTTCACTCCCCAGTGCCTGCGACACCCAGGGCTGGGCCAGGCGCAAGCCGGCGGCCCCATCTGGCGTCCCGCGCTGGCGCAGGGGCCCAGGCCTGAGCGGGAGCTGGAGCAGCCGCACGGCCGCGCCCACACCTGCTCCGTGGGAGTGACCCGTGTCCTGTCAGCGGGCGTGCCGAGCTGCATGGCCGTGTGGTTGCGGAGGGTTTGAGGTACCGCGGCCCCTCTGCCTGCCAGGGACACGGTCTGAGACCCCCGGTGGACGCCCGCGGCCGCAGTGAGGGTAACAGCAGGCGCCGTGTGACCCGCGGGGTGTCCGGGCCTGAGGCCCGAGCCCGGGGGACGGCAGGGACGGCCCCAGGTCGGACCACACGGCTCGGAAGGGCTCGCAGCCTCACGCTTGGAATCGCGCGTTTCCGGAAACGTCCACAGTTGGCCGCAGGTGGCAGGGCTGAGGTCAGGGAGCCCCGCCGGGCACCCGCACCCCTAAGTGCGGTGGGCAGCGGCCAGCGGGGTGTGCCGGCTCTGCCAAAGCTCATCTCTGATTTCCTAGGCCATCCTAGCGGCGCAGCGCCGCGGAGATGACGTGGAGACGTCTAAGAAATGTAGGTTCTCGTGTCCGCCTGCGCGGGGTGGGAGGCCAGGGGCGGGGGGGGGGGGCGGTCATCGCCCACCAGCACCCCGGAGCTCGCTGCTCCCGGTCTGGGCAGCCCGGCCTCCCCTGTCCCCTGGGCTCAGGGCCTGGCCCTCTGCTTCTGCCCGTGCCGCCCCCAGGGGCCGCCGGCCAGAACAAACAGCACTCGATCACCAAGAACACGGCCAAGCTGGACCGGGAGACGGAGGAGCTGCACCACGACCGGGTGACCCTGGAAGTGGGCAAGGTCATCCAGCAGGGCCGGCAGAGCAAGGGGCTGACGCAGAAGGACCTGGCCACGGTGAGGCCGCGCGGCAGGGCGCAGCAGGCCTCCCAGCCGGCCGGCCGCAGACTCTAACGCACCGCTCCTCTTTAGAAAATCAACGAGAAGCCGCAGGTCATCGCGGACTACGAGAGCGGCCGGGCCATCCCCAACAACCAGGTGCTGGGCAAGATGGAGCGGGCCATCGGTGAGTGCCGGCGCCTGGCGCAGCGGGCCGAGCCATCCCGTGCCCCGACCCCTGCACCTGTCAGACCCAGCACCTTGGCGGGGGGGGGGGGGGGCGCTGTCCCTGCCCCCCGGCGCGGCCTCCGGTGCTCAGTGCGCCCCCGGCTCATTCCAGGCCTGAAGCTTCGGGGCAAGGACGTTGGGAAGCCCATCGAGAAGGGCCCGAGGGCGAAGTGAGCGCAAAGCCTCGAATCGGTGTGTGCGCGGGGCCTCCTCCGGCTGCCGGACGCGCACTGACCACCGGCAAGGGCCGCCCGCCCGCACCCGCGTCTCCCCTGCCCGCACCTGCTGTCAAACAAGAACAAACCTTGCAAAGGCTCGGCTCCTCTGGCTTCTCCCCCCCACCCCGGGTCTGTGTAGGGGCGGGGCTGGGCTGGGGGGCTGAGGTCGCCTCGCGCCAGGTGGGGGCCTGAGGGCCACTCCCCCCGCGCAGGGTTTTGGGCTTCAGTGAGTGCCAGCCCCCCCATGGCTGCATGGCCGGGGCTGAGTCTCCCATGTTGTCAGGGACCTCAGCGTCTGGCTGGCCCTGCCACCTCCCTGGCAGGTAGCGGGGCGCTGGGGCTCAGACCTGGCGTGTGCTATGGGACACGCACCCCGACACGCGTGGCGGTGCGGTGAGGACACGAGCCGAGGGACAGCGCCTGCCCCGTGCCCCGTGCCGGGAACGCCGGGCCCTGGAGTCAGTCCTTATCCACTTCATGGGTGACCGCAGGTGCAGGCCAGAGCTCCCCACCCACCGCCCCAGGCGCCCGCGTGCCCAGCTGTGCGTGGACGATGGCTCTGAAGCCCCGGGCGGTGGCCGGGGCACAGCTGTAGGCATTGCCACCCCAAGCCCTGCCTCTGTCCTCAAGGCCGAGTGGAGGATCCAGGCGGCGGCCACTGTGTCAGGGCAGCAGGCGGCGGCTGCGGAGACCTGGGGCCCCGAGCGACGGCTCAGACCCTCCCTTCTCTCAGCAGTCTCCCCCCAGGCCAGCCCCAAGTCCCTCGTCCCTCGTCCCTGCACTGCCCGCCTCCCTCCCTCCCGTCCTCGGGTGCAGTCTACCAGGGAGGGGGGCTGCTGGTCAGCCTCTCCCCCGCCGAGGGCCATGGGCCAGCGTCCCTGGTCCCTGGTTCCTGGGCTGCGTGTTCCCTCAGCCGTGCCTCACGTTGGGTCTGGGGTCCTAGACCACCCAGAGCTATCAGTCAGTGTTTATTCATGGGCGGGGGGGGGGGGGCTGGTGTCCAGGCCACGGGGAGGAGCACGGGTGCCTCGGGGCAGTCATGGGTTGAGGTTTGCTGGTAGGGTGATGTGGTCCTAGGAGGAAACGGTCTCAGGATGGCCGATGGCGGCCCTGCCCGAGGGGTGGGCGGAGCGCAGGGCGTGGGCGTGGCCCTGGCCGCCCGGTGTGCGCCCCCATCCCCAGGTCGGCCCGGGCGGGCTCCTACCTGGTTGAAGAGGATGTTGGCAAAGCTGGAGGCCTCTGCCGCGGAGCCCGTGGCCTCGGGCAGCGTGGCCCCGGAGCCCGCCGTGCTGGAGCCTGCGTGGCCGCCCAGGGGGCACGTGCCCTTCCTGCACATCCAGTGCAGCCCCCCGAGCCCCAGCAGCACGAGGAGCAGGAAGAAGAGCAGGGCCCCCCCGACCACGGCCGGCACCAGGGTGGGCGTCGCCGTGTCCCCTGTGGGCCGCGGGCACGTGAGCTGGGGACCCTGCCTCGGGGTCCCGTCGGCCCCTCGTCTGGGCTGGCCCCCAGGGGCACCGGGGACAGCGCAGAAAGTGCAGAGAGCAGGGCGGTTCCTGGGCGACCCCGGCCCTCCGCTCACCCTGGCCGAGCGCAGGCTCCTGGCAGGGGCAAGGCTGCCCTTCCAGGTACTGGACGTCGTCCAGGGCGATGGGCCCCACGGCTGGCTGGCCGTCTGCGGTGGCTTCAAACACCATCTGAGGGCGGGGCCAAGGCGGCTGTTGGGGGGCCGGGGCTGGGGGCGGGGCTGGGGGCGGGGGGGGGCCGGGGGCGGGGCCGGGGAGGCCGACCTGGAACTCCTGGGTGCTGACCACGTTGAGCTGCGCTTGGTGCCACTGCTGCCGCAGGTGCGCGCCCTGGCCCCACACGGCCAGCTGGCCCTGGGGGCTGCTCAGGAGCACTCTCAGCTCCCCCTTGTCTGCGAGAAGGGCCCAGGGCGCGTGAGGCTCGGGGGTCCCGGCGGGCACCATGCGCCTGACCTGGGGCGAGGGGGAACCCCCCGAACCCCTGCCCGCGGCCCAGGCTGACTCACAGAAGTGCTCGGGGAAGCCCAGGTAGTACCAGAAGCGCAAACAGGAGGCCTCGGTGGCAGGCAGGGGCTCACTGCGCAGCCAGGCCGCCCGGCCCCCGGCCCCCAGCACACCAGTTTCAAAGAAGGCAAAGTGGCCTGGGAATGAGAAGGGGCAGGTGCCCCCGCTGACCCGGGAGCCTGCCCCCGACCTGTGGTCTCTGCCTTGCGGGCGTGGACACTTGGGGCCGTGTGGCCCCACCTGCGCCCAGCTCGGGCCCTGCCCAGCCAGTGCGCACCTGCCTCCGTGCCCAGGGTGTGGTCCGTGAGGGGCTGGGGGTAGCGGGAGGGGGTGGCGGCGCTGCTCCAGTCCCAGCTGTGCCCGCCCAGGCTGGGCCAGGCCAGGTGGCTCCAGCCACACAGGCCGGACTCGAAGTCGCAGGACCCTGTGGGGAGTGGCCGGTGAGTGGCACTGTGCTCGCCGCCCGGCCCGGGGCACCAGTACGGCCCCTACCTGGCTGCGGGCAGGGCCCGTCCTGGAGAAGCAGGTCGTCCAGCGCCACGTAGGAGTGCTTCGCGCCCGTGACCACAGCCTCGAAGACCACCTGGCGGGGCGCGGGCAGGCAGCCCTCAGCCTGGCCCCCCGCCCCCTGGTGCGAGGAAGGCGGCCCCGGCCCCACACTCACCTTCCAGGTGCCCTCGGCCCGCACGTCCGCACGGCCCAGGCGCCAGGTGAACCCTCCGTAGGCGCTCACGCTGAAGACCTGGCGCCTCCCGCCCTCCTCCACGTGGACCCGCAGGGTGCCTGCCACCACGGCAGGGCGGGCTGGTCAGCTGGGGAGACGCAGGAGGCCCGCCGGCCCCCACCCCCTGGGGCCTCACCTGGGCTGCGCAGGCTCAGGTGGTACCAGAAGCTCAGACAGGCCGGCTGGGCCAGGGGCCGGTGCTGCTCCGAGACCAGGGAGGCCGTGTGGCCTGGGGGCAGGCCCTGGCGGCTCGTGTCCACCAGCATGTAGTGACCTGGGGTGGGCGCCACGGGTCAGCCTCAGCCTCTGACCCGCCTTCCCCCTTGGCCGCAGCCAGGCCCCGCACCTTGGGCTGTGCCCGTGGTATGGTCCGTGCTGGGGCCCCAGGCGTGGCCTGAGGCACTGGCCTGGCGCCGCCACTCGCTCTGCCCGGCCGTGGAGAAGCCACAGACGGAGTCCTCGAAGGAGCAGCGCTTGGGGGCCCAGCAGGGGCCCGGCCGCAGGGCCACGTCGTCCAGCGCCATGGTGCCCTGGTACCCGTCACGAAGGCCCTCGAACAGCAGCTGCGCGGGGAGGTGGGGAGGGGTCAGCTGGGGCGGGGAGGTGTGTCCTGCCCCCCCCCCCCGCCGGGCACCCAGCCTCACCTGGTATTTGGCACCAGGGTCCGGCGGGTGCTGGAGGGTGGCCCAGGCCTCGTGCCAGCGGTTGCCATGGGTGCCAGATTGGGACCACAGCTGTGTGTCCTCCCCATCCCGTCTCAAAGCCAGGCGCAGTGTCCCTGGAGGGAGGTGGGGTTTGCAGGGCCCGCCCCCCAGTCCCTGATGGGCACCACACACAGCTCTGAGCAGGGCCCGGGGCAGCCCCCCCGGCGGCTGGCTCACCGATCTGTGGCCCATAGAGGTGGTACCAGAAGCTGAGGCACTCCACCGGGGCCGTGGGCACCTGTGGCCCTGTGAGCAGGTGGGCGCCACGGCCCCGGGCCGGGGGATCTGTGGGGTCCAGGAGCATGAGGAAGCCTGGGTGGGGGGCAGACACGAGGCTGAGCTGCAGAGACCCCCCCCACACACCGTGCGGCCCTCAAAGGAGCCCGCCCCCTCATGTGCGAAGCCCTGCCCTACCCTGGCCAGTGGTGTGATCATAGCCGGGGCCTTGGCTCTGGGCCCGGTGCCAGTGGGTGTCTGTGTGGTGTCCAGGGTACCAGCCGCAGGAGTCCCGCTCGAAGTTGCAGGAGACCTCTGGGGGCGGGGTGCAGGGGTCAGCACCCCCCGTGCACCCCCACATCCCTCCCAGGTTCTGAGAAAGCAGGGGTTCCCAGGTGCCCTGGGGGGGTCGGAATGTGGGCGGGACGGACCTCTGTCCTCCTCAGTGGTCGCCATGGTACTGCAGTCCCTCATGGTTATGTCATCCAGCCCCGCCCCCTGCTGGCCAGGGCCATCCAAGTCCACCAGGCCTGCAAACTCCAGCTGGGGTGGGGGGACAGCAGGGAGGGGACGGTCAGCCTGGGCTGCGGCCGGGGACTCCCTCCCTGGGCTGCTGCTCACCCGGAAGGGCCGGCGCCGGGCCCCGAGGAGGACCTTGCCTGCCGTCCAGCGCCCGCTGCTGCTCGGGGCCTGCCACACCAGCTCGCGGGAGCCGCCCTCCAGCACGGCCAGCGCCAGGAAACCTGGCCGAGGGGGGCACCGTGGGATGGAGGGCGCCCGCGGGCTGCGCGGGGGTGTGGGGGTGCCGGGGGGTCAGGCCGTACCTCGGGGGTGACTCTGGAAAGAGTAGGCCAGGTGGAGCTCACAGTGGGGGCCTGAGGGACCCAGGGTGGGTGAGAGGACCCGGGCAGGGGCCCTGCGCTGTCCCCAGGCCCTCTGCAGAGACAGGAAGTGCCCTGGGGGAAGAGACACTGCTCAGAGCAGCCCCCCCCCATCATCCACAGGGCCTCCTGGGCAGTGGGGGGGGGGCAGCAGAGGGCCCCCTGGGGATGCCCAGCCTCACCGGCAGCAGCCCCGCCGGCATCCGTGCCGGGCCCCTGGCTGTCCTGGGCAGGGAGCCGCTGCCACTGCAGCCGCCCCACACTGACGTCGCCCCAGCCCCCTGCCGCGGGGGACTCGAAGTCCGTGGTGCCTGCAACAGTGGCCGGGGCTGAGAGGTGCCGTGGGGGGCGCCTGGCTGGGCGCACCAGGCCCATCGGGCCCTGCCTCCAGCCCCAGCGCCGCCCCTGGGCCGCTCACCACAGCCCTGCTCGTCCTCGCCCTCCGGGCACTGCGTCTGGAAGTCACACAGCTGCTCCGGGGGCACACACAGGTCCCCACAGGACAGGTGCCCTGGTGCGCACGGGTCTCTGGGCTGCAGGCGGGACAGCTGTGGGTGTGGAACCCGGGACCCCGGGGGCCTGGTCTCTGTGGGGGCGGCACTGGGGTCAGGTGGGGCGGGGGCAGGGCCTGGGCTTTGCTGGGGGGGGGGCAGGAGGCCTCGAGCCCTCCCACCCGTCACCTGGCACTGGTTTGCAGCCGTCAGACAGGACCAGGTCGTCCAGGCCCACGACGCCCCCCGGGCCTGACTGCCCGGCCAGGAGGATCTGAGGGCAGGGGGCGGTCAGCAGAGGAGCTGGCCCTGAGTGCCCTCCTCGCCCACGCCTCTCTCCTTGCCCCCTCGTGCCCTTAGGGAGGGGCTCCCAGGACCCCGCGCCCTCTGCCCCCAGGACACGCCTGCTGGCCTCACGCGGAAGGGGTGGGCGCTGCAGACATCCACGCGGTCTCGGACCCAGGCTGCCCCCAGCTCCCCGCGGCGCGTCCGCAGCAAGCTGGGGGCCTGGGGCGCGCCGGGGCCGCTGGCCTGCAGGAACAGCTGGAGGGAGCCCGTCTCGGCGCCGTGCAGGTAGAGGTAGAAGACCAGCTGTGGGGCCAGGCTCCGGTCAGGGGCCCCCTGCGCGGGCAGCCTGGGCGGGCGCTCCCCCCCCCCCCCCCCCCCCCC
>CM027406.1:92318264-92331024 GCA_015711505.1 Sylvilagus bachmani | reverse complement strand
TCCTGCTGTGGTCTCGAAGGGGCCAGGCAGGGCGCTGGGGGCCGTCCGAGCTGCGGTTCCGCGCCCAGCCCGCAGGGCTGCTCCACAGGCCCAGGTCGGCCTCGAAGTCGGTGGCCATGTGGTAGCCTGAGGAGGGGCGCCTTGAGCAGGGCCTCCCGCAGCCCTGCCCCCCCCCCCGGCCGTCGGGCGGGGCCTCCCGCTCTCACCACAGGCCAGCGGGCCCTCATCAGAGCCGTCCCCGCAGTCGTCCTCCGCGTCACACAGCTGCGGGGCTTCCACGCAGGCCTGGTTCCCACAGCGGCGGTGCCCCAGGGGGCAGCTGGCCTGCGGGGCTGTGCGGGGAGGGGCACGGGGGCTGAGGGGTCTGTGCCCGCTGGGGGACGCCCTGGGATGGGGCGGGGGGGGGGGCTTACTGGGCAGCCCACAGTCCCAGAACTCGACGTCGTCCAGGGCCACGGCCCCCCGGTGGGTGGCGTTTCGGATGGCAGAGAAGGTCACCTGAAGGCAGCGGGGGTCTCAGGACTGGAGCGAGGCGAGGCCCGGCCCCCCTCGGCCAGACCCCCGCACCGCTCCCCGGCTCACTCGGAAGTCTCCCGGGACGCGGCCGGTGCTGACGGCCAGCTCCTGCCAGCCGGGGCGCCAGGGCCCAGCGCTGCGCCACAGGGTCAGCGTCTCCGTGCTGTGGGTCAGCTCCAGCCGCAGCTCGGCCACATCTGCGGCACACGGCGGGGCTGGGGGGCTGGGGGCTGCCGGGGCGGGGCCTCTCCCCCTCGCCCCCCGCGCCGGGCCCAGGGCTCACCTCCAGAGGGCGCCAGGTACCAGAGCCGCAGCTCGCAGGTGGCTGCCGCCTCGCGCAGGACCGGGGAGCGGAGGGCCGCGGTGGCGGCCGCCTTGCCCCGGTGGGTGCCCACGGCCATGTACCAGCCTGGCCCGGGGCGAGAGGTCAGCCGAGGGGGCCAGACAAGGAGGCGGGGCCGGGGCCGGGCGGGGGCCTCACCCAGGTCAGTGCCCAGCGTATGGTCCGAGCGGGTCCCGGGGCCCTGGGGCACAGCCCCCGCCCGGTCCCGGAGCCAGCGGTAGCCCGAGGTGCTGACGTCCTGCCAGCCGCAGGGGTCGCGCTCGAAGTCGCAGGTGAAGGGGGCGCCCGGGCCGGGCGCGGCCCCGCGATAACCTAGGAGAGTGGGGTCAGGCTGCGGCCCCGCACGGCCCCGCCGCCCGCCCGCCGCCCGCCCGCGCGGCTCACCGCACTGCGCCTCGTCCGCGCAGTCGCCGCAGTCGCACACGAAGTTGCACGCGGACTCCTGGGGGCTGCTGCAGTGGCCAGGGACCCAGGCCCCGCCGGGGGACCCTGCTGCTGGCAGAGCGGACACCCGAGAAGCCCCTCAGACCTGCCTTTGGGGCTCAGGCCCAGCGGGGGCTCCGGTGAGGCCCGGGGAGCAGCGACCCTGGGGGTTGTGTCAGCGTGGCCAGGGCCCCCCAAGGCGGCAAAGGCCGGGGTGGGGGCCAGCTGGGCAGGGAGGAGCCGCCCGTCGCACTGGCTCCAGCCTGCGGGGGTGGCCGCAGGCTCAGCGCCCCCAGACTCACCCAGGAGGATCAGCGCCAGGACAGGCAGAGGCATGGTCAGGCCGGAGGCTGGGCGCCCCACAGGGACTTTGTGCAGTCCCCAGGCTGCCGAGGCCCCCGGGGCTGACTGTGCAGCCCCCTATGTACCCGCGGCCCCGGACCCGCCCTGCGGAGATCTCCGGGGACGTGCTGGGGCCCCTGTAGACCAAAGGTCAGGGCTGGCTCTTGGGCGTGGGGAGGGGCGGCCCCCGCCCTGCTGCTGTTCCCCCCATGGTCCGGGTCCCGGGGCCCCTGCACTTCTCGAAGCCCCCAGCCTCAGCAAGTCTGGTCAGCGCAGGGCCTGCCTAGGGGAGCCCGGCCCACGCTAGGGAAGGGTGTAGTCGCTTGGGCCCCCGCTGACCCTCGCCCCTGGGCAACTCGACGAGACCCGACCCCGGCTGGCAGACCCCCACTGACGCTGGGGTCTCCAGGCTGGACCCGAGGGTGGACACCAGCGGCCAGGGTCAGCTGCTGGCCACGCTCCGCCGGGAACCCGGGGCGGGCTGGGGACAGGGGCACTCGTGGGTTCCTCAGCCGCGGCTGGCACCGAGGAGCCAGGCGTCCTTGGACTCAGGGCCGTGTGCAGGGCGATCACCTCGGACAGGGCCCCCTTATCAGGCCCTAAAGAGCTGAGTGTGCAGGGCCCCTCCCTGGAGCCCCGCCCGAGTCGGGGGACCCACGACAGACACAGACAGGCTCAGCAACACGTTTAATCCCCGCGCGGGGCCTCAGTAGCCGTCATCGGCCCAGGTGACTTCGTAGTCGGGGTACTTGGCTCTGATCTTCTCGGTGGAGACAGAGTGCTGGGCCCGGCCGTAGCCCTGCAGAGAGAAGTGGCCGCTGGCACCGGGCTTGGACGTCCGGCCCCGAGGCAGGGGAGCCGGGGCTGGACGCCGGGGGCAGGCAGGTGGGCAGGGAGGGGCGTGCGGCCTCACCATGGAGTAGCCGTACACGTGGATCTTCCGGTCCTGGCTCTGGTGGGAGATGCGCCCGCCGCCCAGGCACTCGCAGTCATGGCCCTTCTTCCGCAGCTCGCCCGACACCTTGTCGTAGATGTCGGCTGCGGCGGGAGCGCGGACTCAGACGGGGTCCGCGACCTCGACCTCGGCCCGCCGGCCACCGCGCACACCGCAGGAAGCCCCGCCCACCCGCTGGGAACCCCGCCCACCGGCCCGGGAAGCCCCGCCCCACCAGCCGGGAGTTCCGCCCACCGTCCCGGCCAGCACCGCCCACCGGAAGTCCCGCCCCGCGCCGGAAGCTCCGCCCGTCGCCCCGGCCCTCAGCCCGCCCTCACCGTGGTACTCGGCCCACTTGTAGCCACGCACGATGTCCTTGCTCTCGCCGCCCGGGGCTTCGGAGGGCGGCGCCGCGTGGACTCGAATCAGCACGTACTTGAAGACGCCATCGGAGTCGATGTCCACATCAGGAATCTGAGCCAGGCCCGCCGCCGCCATGTTTCCCCGAGCGTGCCTGCTCCTGCGGCCCCTACCCACGCCGGCCGGGGCTGCGTGACCGTGCGGGAGGCGGGCGCTGGGCGAGCGCTGGCCAATCCCGTCGGGGGCTGCCGCCCGGGGCCCGCGCATCAGCCAATTGCGTCGCCGAACTGAGGCACGGCTGGCCAATCGGAGCCGGCCGGACCCACTTAAAGGGGACGCGGCCGCGGGAGCCGTTGCCGAGCGAATAAAACGCACGCGACCGCAGAGCGCCTTTGCTTGGGGCCCGGCGGCGGGCGGCGGGCGGCGGGGGACGGGGCGGTCAGGGCTCGCGGGGAGCTGGGACAAGGGGAGGCCCAAGGGACGCGCGCCGGCTCCGGCTCGCAACTGTCTGAGGCCCCTCTGACGCCCGTGCCGGGCGACCCCTCCCCACCCCCGCATCCCCTTGCCCGGCGACCACTCCCCACGCCGCCCCGTGCCCGATGACCGCGTCCCACACCGCCCCGTGCCGGTGACCCCCTCCCCACCTCCCTGTGTCCGGTGACCCCGTCCCACACCGCCTCCTCGCCCCCCGCCCCCCGCCGCTGCCCCGAGTCCGGCGACCTCGCCCCCCCCCCCCACTGATCCAAAGTCCGGCGACCCCGCCCCTTCCCCTCCTCCCCGCCCCACACCGCCCCTTCCCATCCTCCCGCCAGCCCCCCACACCGCCCCCTCCCCGCTGCCCCGCGACCCCGCCCCAAGCACTGGAGACGTAGTAGCTACATTCAGGTGCTTTTACTTGGTTCGGAAGCGCTCGCCCCCTGGACGTATCGCAGCCCGGGGGGCCCGGCCGGGCCGTGGGCGGGGGGCGCGGACAAGCGGGACGCCAGGCCGGGGCGCGGGCGAGGCGGGGCGGCTGCCGCAGCCGGGGCCTCCACGCGGCGCGCAGCCCGGGAGTGCGGTCCCCGGGCTCCAGCGCGCCCCGGCCCGGCCCCCGAGGGGCTCACGAGGCGGAAGCCGGCGGGGGCGCGCGCGGGTCGCGGGGACGGGGGCTGGGGAGGCGGCGGCGGTGGCCCCGCGCTGTGTCCTCTGGCCCGCCCCGCCCGGCGGGGAGCACCAGGGCGAGGACGGCACGGTCACATGAGGTCGTCCAGCAGGTTGGCGCTGGCCACCCAGTCGAGGGCGCGCGGCTCGGAGGCGGCCATGATCATGCACATGAAGGGGCGGCCGGTGCGCCGGTCGGTGGGGTAGATGGTGGTGGGCGTGAAGCGCCGGTTGTCCTCCACGAACTCGCACAGCTGCTCGTACACGCGCGGGAACTCGTGGCGCAGGAAGACGCCGCGCAGCCGCAGCTCGCGCTGGATGTGCACGAAGGCCACCTCGCGCGCCCGCCGCCCGGCCTCGCCTTCCTGGTCCAGGCCCGCGGTGCCGGGCGGCGGCGTCAGGATCAGCGTCTCCATGTCGGGCTCGCGGCCCCGCGCCGGCGGCGGGCGCGTGGGGCTGCCGGCCGCCAGCGCCACCTTGGCGAACTTGCGCACCGTGGGCCCGGGACTGCGCGGCGCGGGCGCGGGCCGGGCCGGGCTGGCGGCGCCGGGGCCCACGGCCACGGCCACGCTGAGCAGGAAGCACTCGGCCGGCTCGTAGAGGCGCCCGGCGGCCGCCAGCTCGCGCGCGTAGCTGCCCAGGGGCGCGGCGTGCGTGGCCAGCTCGCGCAGCGACAGGTAGGTGGGCGACAGCAACAGCCCCTCGAGGCCGAAGCGCAGGAAGTTGTCGGCCGAGCCGGGGCTGGGGAAGCCGAGGAACAGCACGCCGCGGCCGCGCGACAGGAAGCCGACGCGCGCGATGCGGGAGAAGGCGCGGTGCACGGGCCCGCTGTCGCGGCAGAACTGCAGCACGTGGCGGCACACGCTGCCCACGCGGCCGTACACGCAGCGCGCCTTGTGCGCGTCCCAGTCCTCGCGGCGGCACAGGCGGGAGCAGTAGTAGGTGTAGCAGCTGTGGCAGGACTTGAAGTAGAGGCAGGCGTCGAACATGGCCTCGGTGCGCCTGCAGCGCGCGTTCGAGCAGGTCATCAGGTCGTCCTCGTCCGCGCTGGGCTCCGGGGACGCGGCCGCGTGCTCCTCGGCGCTGCCGGCGGAGGCGGGCGGCGAGCGCGCGGGCGCGGGCGCGGCGGGGCGCGCGTCCGGCAGGCGGCGCGGCGGGCGGCGCAGGCCCTCGGGCGCGGGCTCGGGCTTCGAGTCGATGACCAGGTCGGTGATGAGCTCGTCCAGCTGCTCCAGGCTGCGCTGACGGCCCGGGGCGGGCGCGCGTGGCTGCGGGCGCGCCCCCGGCAGGCCCCGGCCCCTGGCGCCCGGGAGGTCGGCGGCGCGCAGGTCGTTGTCGGTGATGGTGATCTCGGGGGTCACGTACCAGTTCCGGCCCGGACCCTCGCCCGCGCGGCCCTTCTCCGACAGCGACGTCTCGGACAGCGACAGCGCCGCGTAGCGTCGGGGCGACGTGGACAGGTTCACGACCACCGGCGGCCGCCGGCCCTCGGGCGACGCGCCCCGGCCTCCGCGCGCCAGCAGGTTTTCGTAGCTGCGGCCGCGGCCCAGGGGGTCCTCCCGGCGCGGCGCTGGCGCCAGGATGTTGTCCCAGGAGCGCGAGTGGTGGCGGCTGTCGGTGACCAGCCGGGGCGGGCTGGTGCTGGTGCCGCCGTGCCACGAGGCCAGCAGCGGGCCGGGGTCGGGCGGCGGCGCCACCTGCAGCGTGCGGTACGGCCGCGGGCCCCAGTCGGCCCAGGCGGGGCTGCTGCGCGGGTGCGGGTAGGTCCGGGTCAGGGCGTCGCGCTCGCGGCAGCGCCCGAAGTCCGCGGTGTAGAAGGCGCGGGCGGCCAGGCGGGCCCGGGGCTCGTCGGGGGCGTAGCAGGGACCGTAGGCTTGCGGCGCCTCGGCGAGGTAGGAGCGGGCGGGCGGGGCCTGGATCGGGAAGGTGCGCGCCTCGCCGGCGTAGTAGCCGGGCCCACGCCTCGGGCTGGGCCCCGGGGGCTCCTCGGACGCGTAGGGCTGGGGGCAGTAGCCGTCGAAGGGGGGGCCGGGGCTGGCCGCGAAGCCGCCCGCGTACCCCGCCGGCTCTTCGGTGTAGAAGAAGCGCGTGGGCCCCGGCGGCGCGGCGAAGTGCAGGCCGCGGCGCTCGGCGGGGTCTCGGGGCGCGGGCCCGTCGCAGTACAGCGCCCGGGGGTCCGCGCAGTACGAGTCACTGGGGGTGGGTGTGCGCGACAGCGCCACATGGCGGGGCCCGGGGACCGTGAGGCCGTGGGCGGGCGGGGCGGCGCGGGCCCAGGGCCGGGAGCCCCGGGCGGCGTGCTGCAGCACCGCGTCGTCCGGCTTGACGTCCAGGCGGCAGCGGACGTGCGGGGCCGGTCCCGCGGGCGGCTCGGGCGGCGCGCAGCGGCCTGGGGCGGCGCACAGGGGCGCGATGCGACCGGGGCCGCCACGCTGGGGTTGCAGCTTGATGGGGTGCAGCTCGTTGGCCAGGGCACGCAGCGCGGGGTAAGCGGGCTCCCGGCGCGGCGACCCGTCGGCCCGCGCCGCGCGCTGCGTCTCCCGGCCTCGGCGCGGCTGCACGGGCGGCGACGCCGGCGCGGGCGCCAAGCCCGGGGGTGCGCGGGGGGCGCTCTTGGAGCGGGCGCGCCGCCGGTGCTCGCCGTCCCGGGGCCGGGCACGCGGCGGCTCCGGCTCCGGCTCCGCGCGGGCCTCCATGGCGGGCCCGTCCAGCGCCTCCAAGAAGTCAAAGCTCCGGCAGTGGCGCTTGCTGAAGGGCGCGGCGGGCCGGGCCTCGGGGCGCTCACATGGCTGGCGCCTGCACGCGGGCCCCGGCGCCGCCACTCTGATGTCTTGGTACACGGTGGACACGAGCAGGTCCGGCGGGTCCGTGCGGGTCATCTTAAAAGTAGTGCCCAGGCTGGCGGCTGCAGCTCACTTGGCCTTTCGGGGCTTCTGCCCTGGGGGGGATACGGGTGAGGGAGGCCCTGTCCGCGGCCCAGGCCCCCACTCCCCGCGGCGGCCGGCTTACCTGGGGCATAGCGGGCCTCGGCCTCAGCCCTGGGCGCTTGCTCCATGGCGGCAGCGGCGGCACCTGCGGAACCCGAACCGCGCTGTCCTGACCCCCGGGTCCTGGGCCCCCAGCCCTGGGCAGGGGGCAGGCCCAGAGAGGCTCTGCCTACCCCAGGGACGGGTAGGAGAGCCGGGTTGTGGTCCTAGGTGTGCTGCCCTCTGGTGGCCACAGCTGGAATGACGTGCGCTCCTGTTGGCCTGTGACTGACAGGTGCAGGAGGAGCAAAAGCCCCTTGCGGGGGCCACTGCGCGTGCCCGCTGCCGGTCCTCGGGCCCTGGCCTCGGTCACCTCCACAAACTCTGATGCCGGGGCCACTGCGCGTGCCCGCTGCCGGTCCTCGGTCACCTCCACAAACTCTGATGCCTCTGGCCCTGCTGACTAGGCCGGGCCGGAGCCCCTCCCCCGGTGCTGCCAGGGACAGACTCCTGCACCCAAGGCTGAGTCCTGGCCCTGGCCCAGGCCGGGAAGATCCCCCAGGAGCTCGCCTGGGCCTCAGCTGCCGGGAGGGGCTGGAGCCCACTTGGCGCGTGGGGGCCGCGGCAGCCCAGGTTTCTGAGGCGCTGGGGACCCCACCCCCACCCCAGGGTGTACACAGCGCTGGGGCTGGGGGGGGCTCCTGGTACTCTCCCTGCACCATGCCAGCAGGGGGAGGCAGGACGGGGGTGGGGGAGGAACAGGGCCCTCCCCACCCTGCCGCAGCCTCCAGTCCCTTGGTCAAATGTGGGCCACCAGCACCGCTGTGGTCCCCAGGGCCTGGGGCTGGCTGGGGAGGGGCTCACAGTGGCCACAGCCCTCCCACCCCCAGGCAGGGAGGCGACCGGCTGGCCAGGCCCATCACCCAGTGGGACCAGCCAGGTCAGGCCTGGAGGGCTTCCTGCTGGTGGAGCCGCCCCCAGGGCCCTTGTCCCCACCCCGACCTCAGCCCACCCCACGGCTGCCCATCATCCTAAACTCAAGGCCAGGCCGGAATCCAGCTGGGGGCCCGGTGAGGCTCCGCCCCCGGGAGGTGAGAGCCGGCCTTGCGGCTGCGGGGCTCTGAGACGCCCCCTCCCCGTGGGCGTGGGGTCGGCTCCTTGGGGGCCCTCGCCCCTGCGGAGCCCACGTGGGTGACTAGGAGCCCCCTCCCCCACCTCGCAGCGCGGCCCCGCCCGGCCGCGAGCGGCCCTCGCGAGGACCCGGCCGGGGCTGCCTGGAGGTGGGGGCACCCCGTCCTCTCGGGCGGCCCCCGGCCGTGACAGCAGCGCGCCGGGCATCCCACCCCGGCCCCTCACCTGCGCGTGCTCCGCCCGCCAAGCCCTGCTGGGCTGCGCAACCCTGCGGGCTCCGCGGCGTCGCCGGCACCGGCGGAAGCTTCCAGGCAGCGGCGGTGCCGGCCCGGGCGCTCAGTGCTGCCTCCGATGGCGGCCGGAGGGGCTGCGCTTAAAGGGGCCGCGCCTGCTGGGGGCTGCACGGCGGCCCCGGGAGCCGCGCGGTGCGGCCGTGACGCTCCCCGCAGCATCCCAGAACGCGGGCCTCCAAAGAACCCGCGCGCCGGGACGGCCTGCGGGCCCTGCCAGCCCCACCTCCGGGACGCCTGCCCGAGCAGCTGACGGCCTGGAGGAGCCCCAAGCTGCGGGACCCCTGGAATCTGGTCCCCGGTCCACCCGGGCAGGAGCAGATGGCCACTCCTTGGCCAGAGTCTGGCCTCGCCCCGGGCACTATTTGCTTCTACGCCGGAGATCCTGGGAGATGCCAAGTTCTCGGCAGGTACCTGGGGCCAGATGGGCCGCCCAGACCACGTGCCGGCCGGCGGGACCACGTGTGCACGCGCGACCCACTTGCGGGCTGCACCGCGGTACCCCCACCCCCAGGGTGCGGCAGCCTGGAGGGGTGGGCGGAACCTGGGGGCAGGGCCTATGCCCCCCCCCGCGTGAGTCCCTGCGACGCTGACCTGTCCTCACGGGCTGTGGCCCACAGGGCAGGCTGCCCCCTGCTTGTGCTCCGAGGCCGTGTGCCTGGCAGCCCCCCACCCCGTTGCTGGGATCCCAGGGGAGGCTCTGAGTGGGAAGGGGCGGGGACGTCACTGCTGCGCTGTGCCCGCCCCCAGGTTCTCATGGCAACGGCGGCGGCGGCGGGTGGGCAGGGTGCCACCGCAATGGGGGGGCGGTGCTGCAGGCGCACCTGCCCTCAGCACGTGGCTGTGCGGGCCCACCTGGACAGGGCCGGGCTCGCTGGGAAGCCCTCGGCCCTCCCGGGGCCGCTGGGGCCGCGAGCAGACGCACGCACACGCACGCAGCAGTGACAGGAGAGCTTTATGGTCTGAGCAGGGGGAGGGGCCTCCGCTCCTGCCTGGGGCGGCCCGGTGCCTTGGAGCCCGTGGTCCACGGGGAGGGTCTGCCCCCCACGCCCGCCTCTGTAAACCTCCCTCCTCCCTGTCTTCCCTGAGAAACGCGGGAGTGGCTGGGCCCCGCCCCTCCACGGAGGCCCACGGCCCACGACGGCCTGGCCCCAGCCTCTTCGGCGGGAAGCAGAGCGGGTGGGGGCGCGGCGGCGGCGGGTCCTGGGCCATGCAGCAGCGGCCTCCCCAGTCAGCGACAGGAGCGCCCCTCCCCCCCGGGGGCTAGAGCTCCTCGTAGTCCCCGCCCCCAGGGTGGCGGCTGCTGGGGGCCCCGCCCCCCAGGAAGGCCTCCAGCTCGTCCATGGCCTTCCTCTCCTTCTTCTTCCTCCGCCGCTCCTCCCTGCCCTTGGCCCTGCTCTTCTTCCCGGCCTTGTCTTCCTCCTGGGGGCACAGGGAGGGCTCAGCAGGGCAGGGCTGGCTCGCGGCGCGGGGCGCGGGGCGCGGGGCGCCTACCTCCTTGCTCCTCCTCTTCTTCCTCTTCTCCTTGGAGGGGGCTTTGCCCGCCTTCCCTGTGAGGCGAGAGCGCAGCTGCGGGCTCTGGGCACCACCGCCACGCGCCCGCGCGGGCCCCACGGGCCAGGCCGAGTGGCAGCGCCCCGCGCTGCGGCCCCAGCCACGCCCCCACCTTCGTCGCTGCTCTCCTTAGCGCCCGGCTCTTCCGGCCCCAGCCCGAAGAGATCTGCGCCACTCTTCACCCTGAAGGCGGGGATGGGGGGCGGCGGGAGCTGGGCGGGGCCGGTGTCCTCATCGGTCACATCGGAGGGGTCTTCTCGCACGGGGAACTCAGCCTGGGGGAGGCAGCTGTTCAGGCCACGCCCCTCCCCTGCTGGGCCCTGGGCGTCCCGGCCTCGCTGCAGCAGGGGCCCTGGCCTCACCACCCTCCTCTGCGTGTCAGATTCGCCGCTCTCGAAGTCGGGGTCGTCCATGACGAAGGACAGCATCTGGGCAGCGATGGGCCCCTCGGGGTCACTCTCCGAGGACGACGCCCGTGCCTTCCCCTGGGAGCCCTCGGCAGGGTGCCCCATGTCGCTCCGGTTCTTGGGACCCTGGTTGTCTGGCCAGGGGGGCACGGCGTCTCTCGGTGGGTCTGGCCCGCCCTGTGGCCGGGAGGCCTTGGTGTGGAACCTTCAGAGACAAGAGAAGGGCCAGACTCCCTCCAAGCCGTCCAGGCCGCCCCGGCCCCGCCCAGGCCACCCATACCGTTTGGTCTCTGGCTCTGGGCACTGCTGGGGAGCCAGGGCAGTGGGCCTGGGGGGACGGGCCACCTCCTCCGCTTCCTCCTCGCTGGAGAGACTGATGTTCTTACTGGGGACGGGGCCCGAGGGCGGCAGGGCCCCGCTGGGTGGCTGATCTTCTAGGTCCACGTCGTCCTGGAAACCTGCCACCATCGGGTTTCCGCCCCCTGCCTCGCCATCACTGCGAGGGAGGGGCGGGGGCAGAGGTCACAGTGGGGCACGTGTGCTGGCTGCCCCCGCTGTGGGGCTACGCCCCGGTGTCCACCTCCCCGTGCGGGCTGGGGGCCCTATGGAGCCTTGCAGTCATCCGCAGGAGAGTCATCAAGGTCAGCCTGCTAGTCCCCTAGCGTGCTGGGACAGGGCCTGGGGGCCAACCCCACGGCGCCTGCAGGCGGCGGGGGCCCTGGACGGGTTGTGTGCGTCTGCAGGACAGGCAGCCAGGGTCCCGAGTGCAGCTCATGCCCAGGCCGGGGTCATGGTGGGGAAGGGCTGACAAGGCCTGGCTGTGCCCTGGGGCCGCACCCCCCACAGTGGCTCTGCCTGGGTCCCCTACCTGTCGCTGTCTGGTGGGGGGGCTCCGGTCTTCTCCTCTTTCTGGGGGGCTGCGTCTTCCAGGAAGCTGCGGTCCAGGCTGTCCTCGGGGACGAAGTCCTCCACCTTCTGGACGCTCGTGGGGGCGGCTGCAGCTGGGGCCGGCTCTGTGGACGGTGGACGCCCGGGGTGGGGTGGGGTGGGGCGGGGGGCACGCAGCCACTGGCGAGGGCTGGTGGCCAGGGACTGCTCCTGGGACCTACCTGGAGGTGGGAGGGCCGCGTCTGCCGCTGGCGAGGTCCCAAACAGCCGGGAGATGATGCTGCGCCTCGGGGCGGGGGCGGGGGCCTCCGGGAGGGGGGTAGGGGATGCGGAGGATGGCTGTGGGGGGCAGGCTGCAGGGGCGCTGAGGGGAAGCTGGGGGGCTGGCTGGGGTATGCTGGAGCCAGAACTTCCCAGAGACGTGGCGCTTGGGGGCACGGCCGGCGACTGGGAACCCAGGGGTGGGCTCTGCCCGTTGGCGGCCACGGGGGATGTGTGGCCCCGGCGCCGAGCCTCAGTCATCTCCAGGAAGCTGCAGGGCAGGAGGGCAGGGAGGGAGACGTCTGCACAGTGCCCCAGCCCAGCACACTCGCCCCTACGTCCCCACCCTACGCAGGGCGTGCGTGTGTGCACATCGGCCCCCTGAGGCCCTGCCCCCCGGCCCCGTTCGCAGCATCCCAGGTGTCCAGGCGGGAGCTGGCGGGCGCCTGCACAGCCAGGACAGCAGGGCGGGGGACACTGCATGGTTTGGGCATGGGCCTTCCAGCTGGAGGGGACGGGGTGAGCAGCCAGGTCCTGGGGACGCAGGGGCGCTGCCTGGAGGTGCCTGCATACTTCTGGGTGTGGGTGAGCCCAGAATGGAGGCCTGGGTGGGCGGAGTCAGCCTCTGGTCCCCAGGGTGTGGCTCTACTCCATCTCCTGCCACACCCAGCACCTACAGCCAGGCTGGTTCTCTGCCACTCATCTCCCAGGCTCCTCCCCCAACGCCCCCACTGCCCCGTTCCTAGGGTAGCTCGGGTGTCTACGGAAGCCCACCCACGGGAACAGAGGGCTGCGGGCTGGGGGGCCAGGGCTTCCTGCACCACACCGGCTCCAGCTGGCGTCGCTGTCCGGAAGCGACCCTATGCCCGCCCCAGCCCTCCCCACAGCCAGAACCCAGCCTCCCACCTGCACGCTGTAGTTCCGTCCCCCCACACCTGCACGCTGTAGTCCTGGTCCTCCCCCCCACACCTGCACGCTGTAGTCCTGGTCCTCCCCCCCCACACCTGCACGCTGTAGTCCTGGTCCTCCCCCCCACACCTACACACTGTAGTCCTGGTCCTCCCCCCCACACCTGCACGCTGTAGTCCTGGTCCTCCCCCCCACACCTACACGCTGTAGTCCTGGTCCTCCCCCCCCACCTACACACTGTAGTCCTGGTCCTCCCCCCCCACCTACACACTGTAGTCCTGGTCCTCCCCCCCCAC
>CM027406.1:92262550-92308018 GCA_015711505.1 Sylvilagus bachmani | reverse complement strand
GCCTCTGCCTCCCCCTGGCGAGCGGCCCGGGCCCCGCCCGAGCACCTGTGTGGCTGGCAGGGTGACGCCTATGAGCCGGATGTAGAGGTTGTCGATGCCGGTCTGGATGGTCAGCAGCAGCTTCTGGCTCTTGGCCATGCTCCTGTGAGCCAGCCGCAGCCGGTCCTCCTCCGCCCGCAGCGTGTCCATCAACCTCTTCTCGATGGAGTTGAAGCTGAGCGGAACAGCGGGAGCACCTGAGGGCCCGGGCCAGCCGCGGAGCCGGGGCGGGTGGCACGGGCGCCCAGCTCCCCCCACCCCGCGCGCACCTGACGGAGCTGGGGGTCTGGTGGAACTTGAGCAGGGCCTCCTCCAGTTCCAGCTTTTTCATCAGGGCCTCCAGCTGTGTCCGCCGCCCCTCGCAGTCCTGCATCTGCAGCCCCAGGTTCTCCTCGGTGTTGTTCTGAGACAGGAACCGGCTCGCGATGTCCTGGCAGCCCGTGGAGAGAAGGCAGGAGTGAGCCAAGAGGGCGGGAGGGGGTTCCCGGAGGCTGGCGCCGGCTCCCGAGCCCGGAGGGCGCACTGCGCCGTGTGGAGCTGAGCCGAGGGGGGCCACGGCCGGGGACGAGGTCCCTCCCCGCGTCACTTGGCTGAGGCTGAGGACAAAGCGCTCAGGTGAAGTGTCTGGTCGCTGTGGTCAGCTTGGCCACCCTGTCAGAGGCCCGCCCCTGGCATACGGGTCCTCAAGTGCCAGCAGGCCCTTTGCCACCCCTGGGGACAGGGCTTGGCTACGCCGGCTGCGTCCTGGGAGTGCCCTCCACTCTGGGCAGCACCCACCCGCCCAGGTGTCCTCGCAGGCCTGGGAGCAGCGGGTGCAGGGCCTGCGGCTGCCTGTGTCCACTGCGGAGGCCCCGCTCGGCCACCCCCCGCCACGGCCAGGCATGCCCGGGAGCCGTACCCAGAGGTGAGAGCACTGCACAGCCGACTTCACCCTGTCCACCAGCGCGATGACCTCCGACTGGTACTCTATGTCGGCCATGGAGGCCTCTTTTCTCCTCACTGGGCAGAGTGGAGCAGAGGGGAGGGCCGGTCAGCGCACGGCCACCGTGCAGGACCCTGTGTGAGGCCATGGGGCGCCTCTGTCCTTGCCTGGCCGTCAGGGAGGCTGGCTGCGGGCCTGGGTGTCCCTCGAGGCCCTGCGCCTGCACCTGCTCCTCCTCCTCGGCCCCCCCTTCGGGGATGCCCCAGGACATGTGACAGGAGGAGGACGAGGGGAGGGTGCACCATGGGCCTGAGGGCTGCTTCTCGCAGGAAGCTCTGGGGGTCACCGCGTGACACCGCCCTGTGCGGCCGAGGGGCAGCGTCTCTGCAGCCTCCCTGGGCCGTCGGCTCCCAGACCCTGCAGAGGCAGCTCAGGGAGGCGGGAGATCATCGGGTGCCCCTGGTCATGGCAGCTTGTCTCGGGCCTCACGTGTCCTGACGGGGGCTGGGCTGCGGGGGCTGAGGCCTCACCTTTCTGGGTTTCCATGGCCATCAGGTTGGATGGGAAGTCCAAGTCCCTCTGGCCCTGATGGGAGGAGGGGCAGGAGGGTGAGTGGCATCGTCCACAAGGAGTATGCCCTGAGCAGAGTCCACTGGCTGTCCCCTGTCCCCCAGCTGTCCCATCCCCCAGCTGTCCCCCTGTCCCCCAGCTGTCCCCTGTCCCCAGCTGTCCCGTCCCCCAGCTATCCCCTGTCCCCCAGCTGTCCCCTGTCCCCAGCTGTCCTGTCCCCCAGCTGTCCCCTGTCCCCAGCTGTCCCCTGTCCCCCATCCCCAGCTGTCCCCAGGCCCACCCGGCGGAGCTTCTCGCTGGTCTCCTTGGTGTGAATCTTGTCAATGAGCTTCTTCTGCTGGCTCAGCCGGTTCTCCCGCGCCCTGCGCTCCTCGATGAAGCTGGCCTCCCCCTGCCTCATGTTCCTCTGCGGGCGGGGCCGTGGAGGGGGCGTGGAGGGCTCACTCAGGCCCCCCCCGGGGACAGGGGGCGGGGAGGGGGCTCACCCCGGCCTCCCCCTGCCTCATGTTCCTCTGCGGGCGGGGTCGTGGAGGGGGCGTGGAAGGGGGCGTGGAGGGGGGATGGGGGCTCACCCAGGCCTCTGGGGACGCGGGCATGGGGGGCTCACCCAGGCCTCTGGGGACGCGGGCATGGGGGGCTCACCCGGGCCTCCCCTCCCACCAAGGGCGGCAGTCAGACTCTGTGCTTGCACTGGGTTTGGCGCAGCGCCGAGGCCGCCGCTCTAGGGACCCCCATTGCCTCCTCAGTGTGGGACCCCAACGCACACGCACCTCCCAGGGTTCTCTCTCCAGCCCGAGCCCCCCACTTCCTGCAGCTGCCCGCTGCCCAGCTCCACCGAGAGCCCCTGGCGTGGACCCTGCACGTCTAAAGCCGAGCTCACCATCTGCCCCCAGACTCTCTCG
The DNA here is from genome assembly GCA_015711505.1 of Sylvilagus bachmani. Classification (NCBI taxonomy): domain Eukaryota; kingdom Metazoa; phylum Chordata; class Mammalia; order Lagomorpha; family Leporidae; genus Sylvilagus; species Sylvilagus bachmani. The sequence continues at coordinate 92,305,585 of CM027406.1, read as the reverse complement.
GCCGCGACTCAAGGGTGGCCTGTCACAGACTCTCACTCCTCCCACTTTTGGCCACACCCCCACGGGCCTGCCCAAGGGGCCGGCGTGTCTGCGGCCCCAGCCTCCCGTCCCTGTGACCACAGCACCCCTTTCTGAAGCACACATCTGCCCAGGGCCCCTCCAGCTCCTGCTGGGCCCCAGGCCAGCTGGCCCTGCCCCCTGCACCTCCTCCCGTGCTCTGGTCACCCGACCTTCGCTGGGTCATCCCTCCCAGCCCGACCCAAGCTCCCTGCAGAGCCACCGCGGACCCCCCTGAGCGGGCCCACGGCACCCCTACCTCTGACGCCATCATCATGCAGTGTTGGGGCTGGGGCTGCCTCCTCACCCTGTCCACTTCGGGAGGACGGGCCAGCTGTGCCCAGCCCCTGCTGTCCCCCCCCAGAGCACACAGACTGGGCCAATGAGTGACCCACACCTGCCTCAGGGCTTCTGGGCCTGGCCGCCTCTGCTCTGCCCAGCGGGTGACTCCCCAGGGACGGCCATGATGTGGGCGTGTCTTGACAGGCCCTGGGGAGCCAGCCCCGGACCTGGGCTCACCTTGACCTCATCGGTGATCATCATGGCGTCCTGGGACAAGACCGTCATGTCCGACAGCTCTGAGCAGTAGTCCACCACCAGGTTCTGCAGCTTATCGAGCTCCACGGGGTAGCCTGCCAGCACCTGCGTCGGTGGGCACGGGCAGGTGTGCCGGGGCCACGGGCAACCCAGACGCCGTCCCCTGCTCCAGCCCTCGACCGTGACCCCCCTACTTGGAAGGCACCTGCCTGTCCCCACAGGGCCTCTGCGGGGGAGCAGCTCTGGGGTGCAGCAGAGAGAGGCCCCAGGCCAAGGCTGCTCCCCAGCAGCTGTGTGACCTGGGGGCGCTCCCTGAGCTCTCTGAGCACCCCCAGCCCTCCCAGAGCGGGCGGCGTGGGGTGAAGTGGGGACGCCGGGTTGGCACCGCAGGCTGGGGCCTGAGTCCGGGGAAGCGTCCCCTCAGGGCAACAGCCAGGGAATCATTCTGCTTCTGGGGATGTGTTTGTTTTAGAAAGGAGGGGCTGTGCTGTGGCAGAGGGTGAAGTTGCCGCCTAGAGCACCGGCATCCCATATGGGCGCGGGTTCGAGTCCCGGCTGCTCCACTTCCCATCCAGCTCTGCTGCGGCCTGCACGAGCAGTGGAAGATGGCCCAAGTGCTTGGGCCCCTGCATCCATGTGGGAGACCTGGAAGAAGCTCCTGGCTCCTGGCTTTGGATCAGCGCAGCTCTGGCTGCTGCAGCCAATTGGGGAGTGAACCAGCGGATGGAAGACCTCTCTCTCTCTAATTACGACTTCCAACTAAAATCTTTAAAAGGGGAAGGGGCTGCCAAGGGGACTTGAGGCAGGCAGGCGAAGGAACAGTGTGGGCAGGGCCTCCAGGTGAGCGTGGGGGCCAGGAGGGCACAGCAGAGAGCCGAGGGCAGGGGTCCCTCCCAGCCACGCCTCGGAGCTGTCACCCTGCTCCACCGCTCTCCCTCAGGCGCAGCCCCACGCTGGTCCGTGGTGCGGCCGGGGGCACCGCGCGCCCAGCGATGAAAGATGACGGGCAGGAAGCAGGCAGAGTTAAACCATGCGGGATGCGCGCAGGAGAGTCCGAAGAACTGGACGTGGCCGCCATTCGCTTTCGCTGAGCCAGGAGCGTCCCGCTCCCTGTCCTCGGGCGCCCGCGCAGGGCCAGCCACGCCCCCCCGGAGACCCCCCACCCCCACGCCGGCCGCGCGGGGCTCACCGCCTTCAGGTGGTCCAGCAGGTCCACGTACAGCAGGCGGATGTTCTGGCTCGTGGTGATCTTGACCATCGTCTTCTCGATGTTGTTCTCCAGCTGGCGGATGACCTGGGGCGGCCCGGGTCACGTGAAGGGCCTGGCGAGTGGGCCCGGGGGCGCGGACCCTGCCCAGGAAGGCGTCGGCGGGCCGGGCGGTCTCCCAGGGACTGGGGCTCGCCCCGCCTCCGCCGCGGAGCCCCGCCCCCGCCCGCCCCGGCCCCACCCAGATCCCCGCCCCTTTATCGTCACGATCCCTTGCCCCGCCCCTCCTGCGAGCCGAGCCCCGTCCTCCGCGCGCCGAGCCGGGTCCCCGCACCTGCAGCAGCCGCAGCTCCTCCTTGGTGGCGTCGGGCTGACTGCGCAGGCGCGCCAGCTCCAGCTGCATGCACTCGAGGCGCTGGCCGCGCCGCCGCACCAGGTGGATGAGCGCGTTGTGCGCGTTCACGCGGTCGAAGACGTACTTGCGCAGCTTCTCGCGCGCCACCTGGGTCGAGAGGGCACCGCCCGCGCGTGGGTGCACGCAGGGGGCGCCGCGGGGACCCCGGGAAGCGGGTCGCTCGGCGGGGAGCGCGTGCCGCCCTGGCCCGGTTACCTCCATGGTGTTGCGGCCGTGCGCCAGCCTGGAGGGCACGTCCTTCCCGCAGGCCTTGGCGATGGTGCCCTGGTCGTACTGCGGGGCGGCGGCGGCTGAGCCGGGGCGGCCGCTGGGCGACGCCCCCTCCCCGCCACCGCCGCCGCCGCCGCCGCTCCGGGCGCTTTCCTGGGGCCACGGGACCCTGCCCCCAGGGCGCCGCGTCCGGGCCGCGGTGGGGTCGCCGAGGGGCCCAGGTCTCTCCTCCGTGGCTGGTCGGAGGATAGGGGTCCCCGCGCAGGCCGAGCCCCCCGGAGCCCCTGGGCCCGCAGGACCGAGGCGGGGGCCGGAGAGGGGCGCGCGCCCTGCGCCCGAGGCCCTGGCACCTTGTTGGCCAGAGCCAAGTCCTGGGCCCCCCGGCGGATGCTGCTGCGCAGGAGCCCCAGTGTCGCCTTATTCTGGGCCGTCTTCTCCTTCACGCCCTGCACCTGCAGCGCCCGGCATTGCTCTGTGGGCGAGACAGGGAGGCCGCGCTGTGCGCGGGGTGCTTCCTGGCCCCCGCCCTGCACTGTGGATCTGCAGCGGGGCCTGGGCGGCCTAAGGCCCCCGGAGTGGGGCGGGCACTCCCCACAGGAACGGGAAGCCATTTCTCCTCCATGCTGGCTGGGCGGCCCTTGTAGCGCTCGGCTCAAGGAGCAGCTAGAAGCCAGCCCCCTAACAGGGGCGAGCCCCCGGGCCTTTCCCCAGCCGCGTGGGGGCGTGGGCGGTAGGGGACACGCGCCCGGCTGCCCAGGGCAGGGCTCACCCTGGAGCCGTGTGATGGTCTTCAGCTCCTGGACCTGTGCCTCCGCGTCAGAGTCACTGAGCACCTTCATGGTGGCCGTCAGGGTCCCAGGGGCCCTGTGCACCTCCCACTCTCCCGTGCTCTGCCCACAGCTGGGATTGTCCCCAGAACCCTGGCCCATTGTGATGGAACCGGGGATTCCAGGCACGTCCTGCCTCGGCCAGCCATCCTCTGCTGGGGGCGGGTGGGGGTGCCTCTCCTCCTGGGGCTGTGTGATTTGTGATGAGTTGGCACGACCCACCCCACAGCGTGGCCCTGCACCTCTGTTCGGCTCTGTGGCTCCAGCCCAGCCTCGGCAGAGCAGCAACTGCCTCCCAGGGTCCCCGCCCCCGCTGCCCAAGCCCAGACTCCAGCCCCGGGGGGCCTGGCTCAGGGCACCCCTCCCACCCAGGCACGCGGCTCCTTCTCTTCCCGGCTCTCTCTCTCTGCCTGGCCCCGCCCTCCTCTGCCTCCGCTCCCTGGATCCCTCAGGGACAGCCAGAAGGGGCCAGTTCCCCGTGTGCACCCCACAGAGCCGTAACCCAGGCTCGGGGGGTGCACACTGGATGCCCCTCCCTGCACTGGTCAGCTCGGGCCGTCGGGCAGCCTGGGTGCCGCGACAGCTTATTGCCTCACGGTTCTGGAGGCCGGAGTCCAGGTCCAGGAGCAGCAGGGCCGGCCCCTCCCGAGGCCTCTCCCTGGCTGGCAGGCGCGGGCGCCTCTCCCTGGGGCTCACGGGCTGGCAGCTCTGCGTGCCTGTGTCCTAATCCCCCTCCTGCAAGGACAGTGGTCAGGTGGATCCGGATCCGGGCGGCCTTAATCTGCTGAGGCCCCTGCCTCGGGGTGCAGCGGGCACGCGGCTCTGGGCCTTTCCCTGTCCTGCTGACCGCTGCGCCTGCGGCTGACCACACAGAGGGTGCCTGCTTGTGAGTGCCAGAGACGGCGTGCGGGGAGCTGGTCGCCGTGCGGGGTGGCCAGTGCAGCCCCGCAGCGGAGGGCGCAGCAGCGGACCTCAGCGCGATCCCGGCCAGAGAGCCTCCTGCAGGCGCCCAGCTGTGCCGGGCGTCCTGCGAAGCCAGGTCTCCTGCCGATGTCCCCGGCCCTGTCCTGTCCCTGCTCCCCAGGAGACCTCGCTGAGCGGCTCTCGGCACCCCCGGCTCCCCGTGGCCCTGTCGGTGGCTGGATTCGACTTCTCTTCCCTTTACCCCGGGACCTCGTCCTCCTCACCCCGGCCCTGGGGACAGTAGCACAGCCACGTCCTGGGGGCGGGGGGTCAGGACTCCACCGTGGGCCCTTGGCGGGGTGCAGCAGCCGCCACGCGGTGCTGCTGGAGCCTCTCGCGGGGTCCCTCACCTTCCTGATGACTTTTAGGTTTCTTGACTTCCTGATTTATTATTTGAGAGGCAGAGTGACAGAGAGGGAGGGTGAGACAGAGCGGTCTTCTGTCTGCTGGTTCACTCCCCAGATGGCCACAACAGCCGGGGCTGAAGCCAGGAGCCAGGGACCCCGTCCTGGTCTCGCACGTGGGTGGAGGGGCCCAGTAGCTGGCTGGAAGCTGGGCTGGGCATGGTGCAGCCAGGACTTGGGCTGCACTGATGTGGGACATGGGTGCTGCCAGGGGCGGCTGACCTGCCACTCACCCAGCCCCTCCCCCCGGCCAGGCCTCACATCCACTCGGGGTCCCAGCTTAGCGCCCACCATCCCCCGGGATTGGCCCTCCCTCCTCCCTCAGTACAGAACCCCTGAGGATGGGGCCGGCGCTGTAGTGTGGCAGGTAAAGCCCAGCCTGCAGTGCCGGCATCCCATGTGGGCGCCAGTTCTAGTCCAGGCTGCTCCTGTTCTGATCCAGCTCTCCGCTGTGGCCCGGGAGGGCGGTGGAGGATGGCCCAAGTGCTTGGGCCCTGCACCCCTTGGGAGACGGGAAGAGGTGCCTGGCTCCTGCCTTCGGAGCAGCTCAGCTCCGGCCATTTGGGGAGTGAACCAGCAGATGGAAGACCTCTCTCTCTCTCTCTCTGTTACTCTTTCAAGTAAACAAATAAATCTTAAAAAAAAAAAAAAAGAAAAAGAAAAGAAAAGAAAAAGAGAAAAAGAACCCCTGGGGCTGCTTTTCTGAGCGTCCCGAGCCGGGAGCACAGCTGAGCCCCGGCCAATGCCGTGTGAGCAGAGGTGAAAGGGCTCCCCTCTCCTGACAGCTGGGACGAGGACTCAATGGCTGGAGTTAGTGCAGCTGCCCGAACCCATGAGGTGGACTTGGGAACGGAGCCCGGGGCCCTGAACCCATACAACCTGTGACCCTCCTGGGCTCTTAGTCACAGAAAAGCGAAGCTGTAGCTGGCTTAAGTGACCGTTACCTTGGGCTTTCTGTCACGGTGCCACCCTCCCAAATTTGACAGTCCACAAGGTACTTGCAAACACTTCGCAGGCCTGGCAGGGCCGGGCGGTGGCTGGAGCGCCGTGAGCCTGTGCCGAGACCCCGCCGTTCCCAGCCGTGACGGGCACCGGGCATCGCCCAGCCCGGCCTCCTCCTCTTGCCGGGCCGGGTGGCCTGGGCGGCCGTGCCCTCTGCGACTGTCCTCACTCCTCCCTGGAGGAGGGACTTCCTGGATCGGGGAGCTCAGAGCGGCAGGCGGCGGCCGAGGCCCACACCCGCCCGTCTGCTCTCCGCTGCTCCCAGCCAAGCAGGGGTCGCAGACCCCCAAGCAGAGAGCCTCTGTGCCCCCCCCAAGGGCCAGCAGGAGGGTCCACTCGGCCTCCAGGCCGGCTGCGTGGTAACAGGTGACGCACGACCTCTTCGACTGGACACTCGGGCAGGGAAAGGACAAGCTGTTTATTAGCCTTGGACAAACTGACCCCTTGGCCCTGCGGGGGCCGCAGGAGCCAGAGAAGGGGTATGGGCACCAGCCCTGTCCACAGCTGGCCCCTGGTCACAGCGGCTCCAGGGCGGGTCTTGGGGGTGTCGCCAATCTGCGGGGCCGGCACTCAGGTGCGGGAGGGCCAGCCTGAGGCCGGGCCGCTGAGGGCGGTGTCCACGCCCTCCTAGCTGCGCCCACCTGGAAGAGGCAGAGGGAGACATGTCAATCACCGAGGTGGGGGAGGGGTGGGGCGCTCAGTCCCCTTCCCTGTTCTCGCACACGCGCGTGCGCACGCACACGCACGACAAATACCAGGCCCCATAGCAAGCAGAGCAGCTAACGGGGCCAGGGCCCTCCCCCTCCCCGTCTTCCTGCTCCGCCCACTCCCCCGCCCCCGGGGTCCCGGGTTCGCTCGCTCACCTGTGTCCGGGTCGCTGGGGAGCCGCCCTGTCTCCAGGAAGAGCCAGAGGTCGCGGCATCTCTGGGACTCCACTCTTGTCACCCCATAGCTGACCGCTGAGCCTGCGACTGCGGGGCAGGGCCGGGGGGCCGGGCCTCAGCCTCTGTGCTCCGCCAGGGAGGCTGGGCGCCGGCGGCTCGGGGCAGGCCCCCCAGCACCCAGCTCCAGCTGCAGACCCGGCTGCGGGTCGGGGTACCCACCCGCGGCCACCAGCACGCTCCACTGGAAGCCGTACGGGAACCTCCTCCGAAGCGGGATCTGCAGCCCGAAGGCGGCGCCCGTGCCTGCGGGGCCGAGGTCCGCGCGTCAGCCGGGGCCCGGGGCGGGCACCTCCCCTGCGGAGCCCCGGGCCCCGGCGCCGGCCTACCTGCGAGGAAGGTGACCACGCCCTTCACGAAGGCGCCGGACTGGCACGCCGCGTACTCCCCGAGTCCCTGTGGGCGAGCGGCGCCAGGCTGAGCCCCGCCCTGCGCTGCTCTGGGCATCGGAGGCCCGGGCAGGGGGCGCGGGGACCCCGAGGGCTGGGACACGCCGCCCCCGGCCCCGAGCCCCCCGAGGCCTGGGGTTCTGCGTCCCGGGCCAGCCTTCTCACCGGGTGCTTGGCGGCCACGGCGTCGTCCACGCGGGACAGGCCCAGGGTCACCATGGCTGGCCGGGCCCCAGGAGAGGAGTGGGCATGCGCAGGAGCCGCCGAAGAGGGGCGGGGCAGGGGCGGGGCGGGGCCGCGCCTCGGCGAAGGGCGGAGCCTGGGGGCGGAGCCTTCAGGAGTTCCGGAGAGAGGCGGGGCCTGGGCGGGGGCGGAGGGGAGAGGCGGGCCCTGGGCAGGGGTCCCATCAATCCGCTGCGCCCCCCGTGGCGGGCCGAGGATGTCCAGGGGTCTCTCCTGGCGTCGCGCTGTGTCGCTGAGCGGGAAGCGACCCCAGTGCCCCAGGTGTGGAGGCTCCCATCTCACGGTCCAGCTCCCGTGTCCACTGCAGCATGGCAGCGCAGGGTCGGTGACCAGCAGTCGGGCAGTGGAAGGTCTCCCCGCCCGTCAGGAATCCGCCGTCCCCAACCCACGCCGCCCCGTACTGCAGGGGACCCGGTAAGGATTCGCTTGCACCTGGGGGGGGTGTGTGCCCCCAAGGGCAGGAGCCCGGCCCTCCAGCCACGGGGGGCGCCGCAGAGGTTTCTGGGAGGTCACCCCGCTCCCTGCCGCTGTGGGGCACCTGCTCCCGCCCGTGCGCAGCTCCTGCACCCCCAACTCCTCACCCCGCAGTGCCCGCCCCTCCCAGGGCAGGCCGCAGCACACCTGCGCCCGGGCTGTGGGCTCCGCCCTCCCTGGGGCCCGTCCCCTCCTCCCCACTGGCCGGGCCCTGCCCTTGTGGCCGTGCCCCTCCCTGCCCAGAGGCAGCGACGGGGTGACAGCACCCCTGTGCGCCCGGGGAAGGGCCAGAGGCGGCCGCGTGGGGGTGGGTGCAGGCCCGGGCGAGGGCCGGGAGGGTGGACAACGCGAGGGAACAGGAGCCCCAGGGCGCGGGGCTTGGAGGCGGCCGCCAGGCTCGGCGCGCCGGCGAGGTCTCCGGTACCCCGCGTCCTGGGCGCCTCTGCGCGGCCCGCGCGCGCCCTCCTGTGGGGCGCCGCCGCACCGCGCTCTCTGGAGGAGCGGCCGGCACCAGGCCCGCTACACCCGCTGCTGCGGCTCCAGGCCGTGGTTCCTGCTCGTCCAGGCCGCCGCCCCCGCCTGGGCAAGCTGGCAGGTGCTGGGCATTTTACAAACCCCAAGCACACAAAAATTTTAACCCGGAAAACGTTTTCCAGAATTACGCTCTTTAAGCCGACTTAATTTCTATTTATTTATTTGAAAGGCAGAGTTACAGAGAGAGAGAGAGACAGTTCACTCCCCTAAATGGCCCCAATGGGCAGAGCTGGGCCAATCTGAAGCCAGGAGCTGCATCCCGGTCTCCCGCGTGGGTGCAGGGCCCAGGCACTGGGGCCATCGTCCACTGCTCTCCCCGGCGCATTGGCAGGGAGCTGGATTGGAAGTGGAGCAGCCGGGACTTGAGCCGGTGCCCACGTGGGACGCTGGTGCTGCAGGAGGAGGCTTAGCCCACCGCGCACAGCGCGGGCCCCTCGCCAACTTGATTTCAACGTGGATCGGTGTTCTGCCCTGTGCCATGCAGCTGCTTTCATTTTTTCGCATTTTCGTACAAATGCGACCAAAATCACCGTCAGCAGAAACGCGCCCTCCGTGCTGCCAGTCAGTTCTGGGCTTGGCTGAGGACGACGTCACGCCGCTGCGCCTTCCGTAGCTGAGATCCGCCGGGAGGGTTCTCGGGGGCCAACGTTTGCGACCTCGGAATTTGCCGAGATTCCGTCAGCTTTTCATCGGGGCAGCCCTCAACTTGTGCCCTGCAATTTCTATTGCGTACTTCGGGAAGTTCGCCGGCACAAGCCAGGGGCAGGAGCCAGTCTGGGTTCCAGTCCTGAGCGCTGAGGGCCAGGCGCTCGGAAAAGAGGCAGAGCCAGCTCCGGCCGCCCCGTGAAGTCGGGGCCGCGGCGGACCGAGCCCAGCACCCCGGGCCTCAGCCGACTTCTCGGCCCCGCCTCTGGTGCCCGGCCCGGCCTGAGTCCAGTCCCTGCCTCTCCTGGAGGCCACGGGAGGCCCTGAGCCAACAGGACGGTGTCCCTGGGCCAGGGAGACTCGCCGAGCCCAGGCGGGGACAGGCAGCCTCCAGGGCGTCTGTGGCGGGGGCCTCCCCGGCACACGGGTGGCTCCAGGTTTGAGAGGGGGTCCTTGGAGGAGCCATGGGACCCTTCCTGACCCAGCCTGGTCCCTGCGAGGGGATGGACCCCGCCCTGAGGGAGGGGGTCGGAGGGGCGTGGGGGGAGGGCCCTTGGCTGCTGCCCTGTGGCGCTCCCGGTGGCGCTTCAGGGGCAGGTCAGGTGCAGTGAGAGCTGTGGCCCTGACCGCTGAGCCCTGCACTGCCTCCTCACGTGCAGGTGTGCACGGGCTTCGAGGGCCCGGGGAAGGGGGGCCGCCACACCGAGGCCAGGCCAGGTGTGGGGCGGGGAGGGGGCGGGGCTCTGAGGAACCCGGCCTGGAGCCCAGCTGGCTTCCAGGCTCCGCCCTCTGCAGCCTCTCCTGTCTGCCTGGCCGCAGTCCCACCTGCACAGCGACTGGGGGCGGCTCATCCCCTAATCCACCCAGGCCTAGTTGGGCTGCGCCAGGGAGGGGCCGGGAGTCCTGGGGCAGGGAGAAGTGCTCCGACCCCAGACCCCGGGGAGGGGGCTGCTGGCTGGGGTGAACCTGGCCGGGCCGCCTCCCAGCAGCACCTCGAAGGGCTCTGGGGCCCCAGCCAGGACCGGGGTGGACACTGCCAAAAATGTGCCAGGGCTTCGGCACAGCCGGGGGTGGGGTGGGGGCTGAGCCCCTCAGCCCCGTAACAGCTGAGACGGGAGTCGCAGTCGCCTTCCCAGGCGCTTGCTCTGCACCGGCCTGGCAAGCCTCTTAGATCCGCTCTGCCTCCGGTCCGGAACAACCCTGGGGTGCGTGGGGGGCGGTGACCACGGGGCCCACCCCACAGCCCGGAACCAAGGACCCCAGAGCTGCCGCGTGCTGGAGGCCAGCCCTGGACATGCGCCTTGCGGACGTGGACTACGGCTCCTTCGCTGTCTACAAGCTCTTCGGTGAATGTTGCCCCGCCCAGCCGCCGACGCAGCTCCGCCCCCTCTCCAAGACCCCGCCCAGCACCCCTACCCACACTGCCCAGACCCTGCCCCAAGCCCCCTCCCCTCTCAAAAGCCCCACCCAGACCCCCTGCCTCGAGGCCCTGCTGGTGCCAGCCACCAGGCCCTAGGCTGCCAAAGGATGCTTCAGCCGGCCCCCAGCCCATTTAGGCCCCGCCCTAAGGGCCGACCCCGCCCCGCCTCTGTGATTCGGTCCCTCGCCTTGTGACCCTGCGTAGAGATGGGAGGGGAGGGGGGACCCCACAACATTTGGACGGTTGGTAGAGGGGTCTCTTTGGGGAGTGGGCTGAGCTAGGAGAGCCCCCATCCCCTTCCCCTGGCCCCTGCCACAGCCCCTGTGAGCCCCAAGTCCACGGTGACCCCAGCTGTGCCCCAGGCCTGGGAGGCCTCCCAGGACTTCAGCCAGGCCGAGGGGCTCCTGGGCAGCCCAGCGGTGTGCTGCCCTGGACGCTGCCGCCCAGCCGCCCCTCCTGGGTGGGGAGCCTGTGGCCTTCCCCAACACAGACCAAGGGGGAGGGTCTTTCGGGCCCTCTCGGGGGGCTGGGGCTGGGGACGCTCAGCTGCTGCCTCCCCAAGGATGCGGATGGGTGCTCCCCCCAGTGCAAGGAGCCCCCCCATCACCTCTGAGGGCCCCAGCTTTCCCCGGGGTGGGGGTGGGGACAGGGTGAGGGTGACTCCCCAGGGGCTGCCTGTTCCGGCTCCTCTCACCCCCTGCCCCGTCACTCCCTTGTTTCGGGCCTTGCTCAGGCATCGCCTCTTCCAGGAAGCCCCCTGCCCCCCTGGGGCAGCTGTAGGGGTGCCCGAGCCCAGGCGTGGGCAGCAGAGCGTCCCCCGCCCCCAGCCCCTCCCGGCTCCTGTTTCCCCCCGGGCTGGCAGACGCGACCCCTGCCTCGGGGTCACACGGCCATCTTCACACCTCTCCCCGGCTGCGGTCACTGGACGTGGGCCCCAGGGTGAGCGCAGCTCCAGACCCCCAGCCAGTGCTTTCTCTGGATCACATCGCACACGGAGGTCCCAGGTGGACGTGGGCCTTCGGGGAGTTCCCGGGTGGACGAGAGGCCTCGGGGACACTCTGTGCACTGCACCTGCGTCCTTTCTGTGTCCTCAAAGGTCCCCAGGCTCCCCCTCCAGGGCCCGGGCACCGCTGGGTCCTTGTGTTTTTCCTGAGGGTCCCATGAAGCCAGGATGGCCACCGCTGCCCTCCCCAGGGCCGGGGCCAGGAGCCCTCGGGACCAGATGCAGGTGGGGTGGGTGTTGGGGAGGCACCAGCAAACCCCTGCGTCCTTGCCAAGCTCGGCCTGGCGTGTCACCCTCTGGAAGGTTCTACCGGCCTCATTCCCTCCACTACCTTGCCGAAGCAACCTTGGGGTGAGGTGCCCGGCGAGGACCACCCCTCCAGGGACCGCAGAGGCTATGGGCTGCCCTGTGTGAGTGAGGGGCTGGCGGGGTGGGCCCCTGGAGCTGGCGTTTCGAGTGTGTGTTTCCGTGTTGCACCTGTTCTGACGGCAAAGTGAGCTCCTGCTGGCCTTGTGGGCGATGGCCTTGGTGGGGGCTGTCCAGTGAGCAGGTGGCAGAGCCATGCCTTCCCATGCGGGGTGAACCTGAGTATCAGGCCTCACCCCCGCCCTCGGGGACCCCTGCCCCCACCGGCCCACCCAAGGCTTCCTCCTTCCAGAATAAACAGCCTCTGCAGCCTCATGGTTCTGCTCCTTGGGGAGGGCCCTGGGCCCCATCTTGGCCCCGGCACCTGGGGTGAAGGGTACCTGGCCAAGGCCAGCCCATGTGGGGGTTGCACCCCCAGGGAGAATCGGGCAGCGCCGGCCCAGCCCCCATGGTTCCCCGTGTCCATGGGGAGACGGAGGCGTCAGTGTGAGGACCCTGGGTGTGGGGACGCGGCTGTGGGCCAAGCAGCCCCTGGGGCTGTGATCTTACGCGCACCGAGCAGGCCATGGCTGTGGCTTCTCAGAGCAGGACCAGAGGGACGCACCGCACTGGCAAGGGCCCAGCCTGCGGGTCCAGCCCTGGCCTGGCGCTGTGCTCTGCGCAGGGTCACGGGGGTAGGAGAGGCCCTCCCGGGGCCATTGGCATGGCGTTCTCCCCCTGCCGGGCCCCGGGGCTCCTGACGGAGCACGGAATGCACACCGTGTCCACCGCCCACACAGCACAGGCCTGGGCGAGGGAGTTGGCCGGGCAGGAAGGCGCTGGAGGTTCTGGTCCATCGCCTGTCGGTGCCCACGGCTCTCACAGGGCAGGGGCCGGAAGCCATCAGCCCCAGGGGCTCCGGTGCCCATTCCGTCCCCGGTCACCCAGAGACACAGGCAGCCCCACTCCCTGTCCTCCTCTCCTTCCTGGCCAGGCCGCCAGCGCCGAGCTGGCTCCTGCTTCTGGGCGTCCCGGGGGGTTTCTTCCTGCCTGGCCCAGGACCAGGGACACTGACCCGGGCAGGGGTGGCCTTGGGCCCCTTCTGGTGGGGTGGTCCTACCCCTGTTGCTGTTCAGGCCCTGGGAGCTGGACCCCAGGGTGACCGTGGTCCCCGTGGGGGGCTGACACCCGGGCCTCCATGTCCTCTGCCCCTGTGGAGAAGGACAGGTGCTCAGGGACCCTGGGCCTCGTCCCCCACCTCATGCACTCTTGGAGGGAAGTCAGGAAGTGGGAAATGGAAGAGGGGAGGTAGATTTTGCTTTTTTTTTTTTTTTTAGGACAGGCAGAGTGGACAGTGAGAGAGAGAGACAGAGAGAAAGGTCTTCCTTTTGCCATTGGTTCACCCTCCAATGGCTGCCGCAGCTGGCATACTGCGCTGATCCGAAGTCAAGAACCAGGTGCTTCTCCTGGTCTCCCATGGGGTGCAGGGCCAAAGGACCTGGGCCATCCTCCACTGCACTCCTGGGCCACAGCGGAGAGCTGGCCTGGAAGAGGGGCAACTGGGACAGAATCCGGCGCCCCGACCGGGACTAGAACCCGGGCGGAGGATTAGTCAAGTGAGCCTTGGCGCCAGCCAGATTTTGCTTTTTTAGATTAAATTATTTTATTTGAAAGAGTTACAGAGACAAGGGGGGGAGAGACAAAGAGAGAGAGAGAGAGAGAGAGAGAGAGAGAGATCTTCCATCTGCTGGTTCACTCCCCAGATGGCTGCTGTGATCAGAACTGCGCCCATCTGAAGCCAGGAGCCAGGTGCTTCTTCCGGGTCTCCCACGCGGGTGCAGGGGCCCAAGCACTGGGCCATCTTCTGCTGCTTTCCCAGGTGCATTAGCAGGGAGCTGGGTCGGAAGTGGAGCAGCCGGGACTCAAACTGGCACTTGTCAGGGATGCCGGACCACACCCCAAGGGTGTGGTCTTTTTTGTTTTTTTAAATGTGTCACAAATAAAATTGTTCTAGGAAATAAAATAGCTGTCTGCTTTAAAAATTTCCCTGTGGAGTGGGTGCTGTGGGCAGCGGGTTAAGCTGCCACTTGGAACTCCCACATCCCATGCGGACACTGGTTCAAGTCCTGGCCGCTCCACTTCTGACCAGCTCCCTGCTGATGCACCCGAGATGGCAATGAGGACGACCCAAGTGCTCGGGCCCCTGCACCCACGTGAGACCCAGATGGAACTCCTGGCTCCTGGCTTGGCCTGGCGCAGCCGCAGCTGTTGGGGGTCACCTGGGAGTGAACCAGCGGATGGAAGATCACAAACTCCTGTCTCTCTGCCTTTCAAATAAATATAAATATTTAAAACCCCACCTCTGTGGCCCACTTTGGTGAGCTCTGGGAGGCGGTTGCTGGGCACAGAGGGAGGGGCCCGCGGCTGGGCAGGGCGGTCTTGGGTGTGTAGGGTGCTGCTGGAGGTAAGGTCCAAGCAGGCGACATCTTGGTTTAGTAATAAAATCTATCTATCTATCTATCTATCTATCTATCTATCTATCTAGGAGATATTTAATAATAAGATGTATACATGTATCTATGAGAGAGTGCGCCCATCTGCAGAGTCACTCCCCAGATGCCTGCCACGGCTGGGGCTGCGCCAGGCTGAAGCCCGGAGCCGGGGACCGTCGAGGTCTCCCAGGTGGGTGCAGGAACCGCGCCCCTTGAGCCTCCCTGCTGTCTCCTGGGGGTCTGCACTAGCAGGAAGCTGGAGTCAGGAGCGGAGCTGGGGGCCAGACCCAGGCCTGCACTGTGGGATGTGGGCGCCCTAACCCGCATCCGAACCGCAGAGCCAAATGCTCTCCCCTACCCCGACTCCCGGCTCGGCCGCTGACCGGAAGGTGTCCCCTGGCGGGGGGCGTGGGCTGAGCCCCCACGGCCTTCTGTGTCTACTGTTGTCCACGTGCCGGGGAGGACCCAGGCGCATGCTGCCAGCTGGCCCTGCCCCCCTGCCCGGATGTGGGTGTCCCTGGCCGGATGGCTTGTGTGCGGAGTCTCTGGGCCACGGGCAGCCGAGCTGGCCACACAGAGCTCTCCGCGTGGCTGCTCACCCCACACTGGCTCCAGATAAAAGCGCAGGCAGCGAGGGAGCCCGGGTGCCGGAGCCGATCCACCATGGAGGCCGGGCTGCTGAGCGCCCTCCTGGGTGTCCTCGTGGTGCCCTGGCTGCAGGTAGAGCCTGTCCTCGTGGACCTCGACCGGCACAAGGTGACAGCAGGCTTGGGGCTGGGGTCCGGCAGGGGCCCCAGGGAGTCCAGCTACTGCTGGGCCCTCAGTCCCCCCGTCCATCCCCAGTCCTGGCAGAGACTGGGGGGTCTTGGCCCCCTGTGAGGGGCTCGGAGCCTGGCCAGGTCTCCTGGGGGCCAGCCTGTGCCAAGTGGGTAGTCGCTGTGCCAGCTGGGCCAGCGGGGTCTGAGGCCCGGGGCTGGCTCGCGGGGGGGGAGGGGCTCGGTTGCCTCTGGAGCTGTGTGGGGGGTAACTTTCTGCTGGGAAATGAACTTCTCCAAAGGCCCAAGGAGGCGCTGGGCTCCGGGCAGCTCCGGCAGGCAGGCCCTGGCCTCTCGGGCCCTGTGGTCCCGCTGGTGGGTCTCCTGCTGGCCTCCCCGGGGAGCGGGGCACAGGGTGGTGGCCCGGCTGCCGGAGCTGGGGACGGGTCCGCTCACCTCCAGATTGTGGGCTTCTGGCGGGAAGTCGGCGTGGCCTCCGACCAGAGCCTGGCGCTGAACGCCCCGAAGCGGGTGGAGGGCCTGTTTCTCACCGTGAACGGGAGCAGCCTCGTCGTGAGGGCGGCCTTCAACAAGTGAGGGCGGGGCTGCAGGGGTGGAGCGGGCGTGCAGCCACGCACCTGCTGCCCTGCTGCGAGGGTCGTCCCAGTGGCCGCGGTGCCCACCTGCCTGGACCCTGCAGCCCCAGGCCCCTACCCTGCGTTTGTCCCCAGTATGAGCAGTTTGGATGGAGTCCATCGGCTTCTAAGAAGGGAACCCGGGGTGGGGGGTGAGAGCCCCGCCCCGCCCGCCTGCCCCCCCCCTCGCCTGGGAGCGCGGGCTGGCCTGGTGGCGGTGAGCCCTCTGCGGTCTTTCAGCTCAGGAAGCTGTGAGACAGAAAGCATAGTGGGCTCGGAAGCGGGCATTCCCGGGAAGTTCACGTTTCCTGGTAAGTGCCCAGGCTGCCCTGGTGTGTGGCGCCAACCTCCCGGCCCCGCACCTGCTCCCGCGCCCTGCACTCCTCGCGCCACCCCCCCTCCATCGTGCTGGGCCTCACTGAGGGCTGCTCCAGCGCGCCCTCCCCCAGGGCATCACGGGAGGGTCTCTGCTCTGGGGGGCGGGGGAGGGGTTAGACCGGTTGGCAGAAGACGTCCCCCAAGCCCCCACCCCCGATGGGCTCCCAGGCCACCGGGAGATCCTGGTGCTGGACACGGACTATGAGCGCTACGCCATCATGCGGGTGTCCCTGCTGTGGCAGGGGCGGGACTTCAGCATGATCAAGTACCTGAGTAAGCTCCGCCCAGGGAGGGGCTGGGGCTTGCGCGGCCCCCTGGGGACGGGCACCCAGCTCCCCTGTGCCCCGCAGCTCGGACCCTGGAGAGCGAGGACCAGGTGGGCTTCTGGCGGTTCCGGGAGCTGACTGCTCACACCGGATTGTACCTGTTCGCCCGGCAGGGTGAGTCCCGGGCTGTGGTGGGGTCCCAGGGCCCCCCGCCCACGCCTCACACCGCCCGTTCCACAGGGAGGTGCGCCAGGCTGCTGAAGGAGGTGAGACTCTCGGCCCACGCTCGGCCCCCGGCCCGACTGCAGCTCCCGCCAGCTCTGGGTCCTGGCCCTGGGGGGGGGGGGTGGCCCACCCACCCCTCAGGTCGGGGCACCCAGCAACACTGATCCGTTTCTCGGGTGGAGAGAACTGGAGGCTGCGGGTGCTGACCCCTCCCAGGCACAGCTGGGCGGCCCGGTCACTGCTGCTGAGGGGCAGGCCCTGAGGGAGCTGCCTGGGGCTCCCTGGCCCCAGCCCCTGCACCCCTCGCTCTGCCTCGGCCCAGCCCCCAGAGGTCGTCCCGTTGTGCAAGAGCTCAGAGGCTCCGCAAGCAGAGTGTGGCCCACAGCCAGGCGGGTGGGACACCAGCCCCCAGCCCGTGGCCCTGGCCACTGCCCCACAGGCCCGGAGGCCCCTTGGGCCCTGAGCCCCCGCCTTCTGTGTGCAGGAGCTGATTTAGGGGGGCCTCGCCCAGGCCACGATGCTCGCAGCCCCCAGCCTGACTTCTTCCTGCCCCGCCCAAGGGGCTGCCTGCACCAGCTCCCAATAAACATGGCTGCCAGACCCGCTCGCTGCCGAGTCTCCCTCTCGGGCCCGGCCAGTGACAGTGCCTTCTCCGTGACCACAGCGGGGGGCACCGCCCTTGGTCCGCAGTCCCCTGTGACCACGATCGGAAGGCCTCCCGGACCTGTGCCTGGAGCCCCAGGGGTGGGGGCTGCGCTGTGGCTGTCTCCATTCCCCGTGGGGTCAGCCGAGCCCGCGGCTCACGCACAGGACGGCAGCCTCTGCCTTCCTCCTAACAGGGCCCCCAGCACTGGCCAGGCCACCCCTGGAGTGTGGGCCTCACCACAGGCCCCCTGCAGTCTCTGTGCTGCTCCCGGGGCCGGGGGCAGCCCTGGCAGAGGACCGTGGGGTGTCACGGCGAGGAGAGGCACCGCGCGCAGGATGGGCTGGGCAGGGGCTGGGGCCTGGCTGGGCTGAGAGCTGGTGTCCTGGGGCCAGAGCCCAGCTCCTGCCCACTGTCCATCATGACGCCATCTGGGGCCCTGGCACCTGGTCTGTGGCTCACAACCACCCGCCTGGTGTTGCTGTGGATTCGTTCTGAGAGGAGGAGCGTGGTGGGGGCAAGAGGCGCGGAGTCACCACACAGACCCCAGGAGCCGGTGAAAGCTCCCGTTGAACCCTGTTTGTGATGGGGATCGGGGATCACAATTATTCCCCATGAACGAGGAAGTCCCTAGGTGCGGGTCGTAAGCCTGCGTCAAGTGCCTGGGCCCTCCCGGCCGTGGCCAGTGCTCCTGCCGCTCCAGGACTGGACGGGGGCCACACTCACAGCCCCAGCTTCAGCCAGGAGGTGGCTGTGGAGGCGGGGCCAGGCCCTGCCAGTCAGCAGGGCTCCGTGCACCATGGAAAGCTGGGTCTTCCGTTCGGACACTTGCACTTCCTCCCGGTGTGCTCCGTGGGCAGAGGGGCCCCAGGGGCCACAGAGAGGGACGGGCCCCCAGCCCCCACCCCGGACTAACTGCGTAGTCCTCTTCCTCTTTTCTTTTCTTTCTTTTTTTTTTTTTTTTGAGTAATTTATTTATTTGAAAGGCAGAGAGAGAGAGAGAGACAGAGAGAGAGAAAGAGAGACAGAGACAGAGAGAGACAAAGAGAAAGAGAGAGAAGGAGAGAGAGAGAGAAGGAGAGAGAGAGAGGAGAGAGAGACAGAGACAGAGAGAGAAAGAGAGACAGAGAGAGACGGAGAGAGAGAGAGAGACAGACAGACAGACAGACAGACATATCTGCCATCCACTAGTTTGTTCCCCAAATGCCTGTAACAGCTGGGGGAGGGTCAGGCAGAGCCAGGAGCCTGGAGCTGCATCCTGGTCTCGCACGTGGCGGACAAGGGCTCGGTGGTCGCCGGCTGCCTCCCAGGAGGTGGCTGGGAGTAGAATTGCTGGACTCAGGCGGGTCCTCAGCAGGGGCTGAACCCGCTGAGTCCCAACACTGCCCCACTGTCCCTTTGGACGCTGTCCAGGCCAGCGCTGTGGCGCAGTGGGTAAAGCCGCTGGTGGCAGTGCTGGCATCCCATAGGGCACCAGTTCAAGTCCCGGCTGCTCCTCTTCCCATCCAGCTCTCTGCTGTGGCCTGGGAACACAGTGGAAGATGCCCAAGTCTTGGGCCCCTGAACCCATGTGGGAGACCCGGAGGAAGCTCCTGGCTCCTGGCTTCAGATCCACTCAGCTTGGCTGTTGCAGCCATCTGGGGAGTGAACCAGCACATGGGAGACCTCTCTCGCTCTCGCTCTCGCTCTCGCTCTCAATCTCACCCTAACTCTGCCTCTCAAGTAAATAAATAAATCTCAAAAAAAAAAAAAAAAAAAGAATCGACACCGTGAGGACAGCTCGGGTGGGGCAGCTGGGCAAAGCCAGAGCGACCCGTGCAGACCGAAGGGTCCAGAGGGGCGAGGACCCAGCCTGCGTCCAGGGCAGCCACAGGGCCCGGGATCTGCACGGCTGCTTTCTGGCCGCCTGGCAGGTGCTGGCAGGGAGGCCTGGCGTCTGTGGCATGAGCAAAGACCGCAAGCAATCCTGTGGCAGCCCGGCCCGGTGGCCCAGGCACTCTCCCTGTGTCCTGGTCTCTGTCCCCTCTGTCTCTCTCTCCTTGCAGCCCTTCTGCGTCACGAGAACACTTTCTGGGTGTGCCGCCCTCCCCACCCCGCCTCTTCCTGCCTTGTGTCCTGTGGGGTCAGGGCCCCGACTGTCACTTGGGGAAGGGGTCCCTCTGCAGGGTGAACCTGGGCAGATGTCCCACACACCCAGCTCTGCCCTGTGAGATGGAGTTCATCACCCCCATCCACGGGGCAGTTTTGTGGGCAAGAGGAATGCCAGGGAGTGGGGCCAGCCGGCAGCTCAGGGTGGCCGTCTGCTGACCGTGGGGCCAAGAGCCAGGGCGGCCTGGCTCGCTCGCTCCGCCCCGTTCACGGCCCCCCTGCCCGGGCCCCGGTCGGTGGGTCTGTGCCCTGGCAGGCTCTCAAGAGCACGGGGCCTGCAGGGGGCTGGGCTGGGCCCTTGGCCGTGAGACCTGGGCCTGTGCCATCACCGGGGCCCCGCCGGGCGGCTGCAGGAGAGACTGCGGAACGAGCAGGTGCACGGATGGTTGGGCGAGAGCTGCAGGCAGCGCCCCGCGGCGCCGGCCACCTGGCAGGTGGGCGAGCTGCCCGCCGGTCTGTGACGTGCTGCCGCACCCCCGCCAGTGCCCACGTCCGGTATATAATGTCCAGGGCCCCGAGCCAGGGCCACGACCCTCCGTGCTTTGTGAGCTGGGCCCAGCGGCTGCCTGGCACATGGAGGCCAAGGTGCTCCTGGCCCTGCTGGGGCTGTGCCTGGGCATGGCGGCCGACGCACAGGACAAGGTGCCGAGTGACTTCGACGTCCTCAAGGTAGCCGGCGTGGGGCTCAGGGAGTGAGTGCTGCCCCGGGCGGGCAAGGGTGCCTCCTGGACCACCGCTGCTGGGCGTGGGTGCGGCTGAGCGGCCCCTGCCACCTCCGCCCGCAGTTCTCAGGCCTCTGGTACGAGGTGGCCTTTGCCACCAAGACGGGTGACCTCGGCGGTGCCTACAAGGCGCAGAAGATGGCCGGCGTGGTGATCAAGATGGAAGGCGGCCGCCCGACCCTGACCGCGGCCTACTACAAGTGAGCTGGGCCCTCTCGGCCCTCCCGCCCCCAGCCTGCTTTGGTCAGCCTTGGCCAGGGGACGAGACCCCTCCAGATGCGAGGCTGGGGGACCAGACCCCTCACCCGTCCACTGCAGGTTCACCGGGTGACCTCTGACCTCGGGTGGAGCCGAGGGAGCTGTGCGCCCTCTGTCGGGGCACTCTGAGGGCCACCTGTGGGCTGCTCAGCCCGGAGAGGAGACAGCCCCATGTCCAGCCAGGCCACGTGGCCCCTTGACACACACTGCCTGCCCACACACACATTGGACACATGTGTGCATGTGCTGCACCCCAGAGTGTCCTTCAGACATGTGGGTGTGTGTGCATCCCAGCGTGTCCGTGGCGTGTGCATATGTGTGCCGTGCTGGTGATCGCGGCCCGCGGCTCCTTCCTGTCTGGGCTGGGCGCTGGGCTGGCCTGGCGTCCTCTGCGGGGTGTGGGGCTCCCTGACCTCAGTGCTGTGGGGGAGGGGGGGTGGACAGCGGGTGTGTCCTCTGCGGGGTGTGGGGCTCCCTGACCTCAGTGCTGTGGGGGAGGGGGGTGGACAGCGGGTGTGGCCTCTCGTGTCCTCTGCGGGGTGTGGGGCTCCTTGACCTCAGTGCTGTGGGGGAGGGGGGTGGACAGCGGGTGTGGCCTCTCGCGTCCTCTGCGGGGTGTGGGGCTCCCTGACCTCAGTGCTGTGGGGGAGGGGGGTGGACAGTGGGTGTGGCCTCTCGCGTCCTCTGCGGGGTGTGGGGGTTCCCTGATCTCAGCACGAGGGGGGTGGACAGCGGGTGCGGCCTCTCCTTGTCTTTGCAGTGAGGACCACTGTGTGACAGAGACGGACAGCGCCTCGCAGGGGGATGCCCCAGGAAAGTTCAAGGTCATCCGAGGGGCTGGTAAGGGCCTGGGGTCAGGCTGCTGCATGCCCTCCGTCCACGCTCACCACCTCCCCCTCCTCCCCAAGCCCCTGGTCCTTTGCAATCCTGGACAACGCTGGCCGGTCTTTCTGTCCTGGGCAGTGGCCGCCCTGCACACGTGTATAGTGTGTGGGCATGGCCACGAGTCTACATGTGTGGTGTAGGCGTGGCCGAGTGCACCCATATAGTGTGGGCATGTCTGGGCACACCGTGCACAGTGTGGGCGTGGCTATGCTGACACCTGTGATGAGTGGGCGTGGCCTCGCGAGTGCAGAGTGAGTGGGCGTGGCCACATGCACGGGTGCGATGAGATTAGTGCGTGGCGGTGCCCAGAGCCCAGGCCTCAGCCTCCGGCTTGCGTCCAGGAAACAAGGAGGTTGACGTGGTGGACACGGACTACAAGAGCTATGCCATCATGGACGTGGCCTTCCACAAGGGCAAGGAGGCCATGCGGGCCCTGAAGCTGTACTGTAAGCCCACGGGACGCCTCCGGGGGGTCTGGGGAGCAGCCTCGGGGGGCGCGTTCGTCAAGAGCTCCCCGGGCCAGCTCAGCTCCTCCTTTGCTCCTAGGCCGGAGGCTGGACCAAAACACAGAGGCTCTGAGGAGGTTCCGTGAGGTGGCCAAGGAGCGTGGCTTCACTGAGGCCGACATCCACGTGCCCACATTGGACTGTGAGTGTCCAGCCCACGTCCCCGCCCTCCACGCCCCGCCCCTCCTCCTGTCCTCCACGCCCCACTCCGCCCTCCACGCCCCACCCCTCAACACCCTGCCTCTCTCGCAGTGACCTGTGTGAACTTGCTGCAAGCGGTGAGTGCCGGTTCCTGAGCGTGGGGTTCCGCGTGCCGGCAGAGCTGGGGGCCTGGACCCTGGGCGGCCACATTCTCCGGAGCAGGCAGGCACCAGCTCCGGAAAACCGGCCCAGCCGCTCAGAGCGCCGTGGGGCTGGGCCATGGTGGGGTCCCACGGCCTCCGCCCACGCTTCACGCTGGCCGTTCCGCAGGGAGGTGCGCCAAGCTCCTGAGAGGTGCGACCCTCGGTCCGCGCCGGAGGCCCTGAGCCCAGCCTGTGTGTGCAGGGGCTGACTCAGGGCCTCCCCCGGGCCAAGACCTCACCGCCCCGCCCGGCCTCTCCCTGCCCCCTGCACCTGCTCCAATAAACGTGGCTGCCAAACCCGCTGTCCTGAGCGTCTCTCAGGGCTGGTACGGGCGGGGGTGGGGGCATAGGGGGGTAACAAAAGCAGGAGTGGAAGGGACGTCTGCGCTGGGTCCCCAGTCCCTGCTGCGGACCCCTCCCCATCTCAGAGCCCCAGGAGGCTCCAAGGAACCACACTGGTGCCGAAGCTGGGCCAGGGCCTGAGCCGAGCCAGCGGGGGGCTGCGCCGGTCCTGAGGGGTGCAGCTCCTTGGGGAGCCGGCCCCGGCCATACTCCCCAACCTTGGGTTCTGGTGCACCCCAGGGTTTGGGAGGGAGCTCCTGAGCTCAGGGTGGGGGACACATTGTGGCTGGAGGAGGCTGCTGGGAGGGGACCCTCTGTGAGCGGTGAGCAGGGGACACTCTAGGGGCAGGGGGACCCGCTGTGGGTGGGGGGCCTACTGTGGGCGAGGGGCACACTGTGGGCGGGGGGCACA
The DNA here is from genome assembly GCA_015711505.1 of Sylvilagus bachmani. NCBI lineage: Eukaryota > Metazoa > Chordata > Mammalia > Lagomorpha > Leporidae > Sylvilagus > Sylvilagus bachmani. The sequence goes on along the minus strand of CM027406.1, from coordinate 92,282,958 downwards.
CTGTGGGCAAGCTCCCTGGCTCCTTCCTGGCTCCCCAGGGACCCCCCAGGATGGAGGGGTGTGGGGAGGGCCAGGGCAGACTGGGGACAGCATCTGGGGCACCTGTCGGCTCCAGGCGTGCCGTCAAGCAGTCCCTCCCCCGCCACGCACAGGAGGGCAGCCCTGCCCCCTGCCCAGGCGTCCCTGTAATCCTGTTCAGGCCGCACTGGACCCATGGGCCTCCAATTCCCTCCTCTGCCCCCCGGCCGGCGGGCCTGAGCCTGGGCTCCCCACGCAAGGCCACGACCGACAGCACTGCCGGAGCCCCCGAGGCCCGGCTCTCCAGGTGTGGCCACTCTTCATCCTGGCCACTGGGTGCCCCGTCTCTCCTGCGTGGGCCGGGGAGCTGATGGCTCCCTCGCGCAGTGCGCCCCAGCGTCCTGGGAGGGCAGCCCTGGTGCACGGGAGACATGGGGTCCCACAGGGCGGGCACCGGGGCTCAGCCCAGCCGGGAAGGGAGGCGGGGGGGGGACCCCGGGGGTGGGTGTGAGCAGCGGCGGGGGCCCACGGAGGAAAATGTGCTCTCAGGGGGCTGGGGCCTGGTGTCCTCCTGGGCTCACGCAGGGGCTGCCTATCATTCCGAGGTGGGGGTGTGGGCCTGAGGGCCTGTGGGGGTGGTCCCAGCGCCTCCTGCCCCTGCTGGGCTCAGTGCCTCCGCAGAGCCGCGCTGAGGAGCCGGGCTGCAGTGCCCATATGGTGGTCGCGCTGATGCTCCCAGCACCAGTGCGGGGTCCCTTCTGTGCCCCGCCCCCCATGTTTCCCACGACAGCTCCCATTTCCAGCACGGAGGAGCTACTCCCCGCATGCACGCACCCCGGAGTGCGGGGGTGGGGGGGCTGGGGGGGACGGGCCCCGCCTTCCTCCTGCCACTCACCCCTGCAGGGACAAGGCCCCGCCTTCCTCCTGCCACTCATCCCTGCGGGGACGAGGCCCTGCCTTCCTCCTGCCACTCACCCCTGCGGGGACGAGGCCCCGCCTTCCTCCTGCCACTCATCCCTGCGGGGACGAGGCCCCGCCTTCCTCCTGCCACTCATCCCTGCGGGGACGAGGCCCCGCCTTCCTCCTGCCACTCATCCCTGCGGGGACGAGGCCTCCTGCATCCCGGCTTGGATCCGTTTCTTTGCGGAAATCGCAGCCCATTTCTTCAGTGCATTTTGCTTTGCTCATTTTGTGTCGATTTGAGAGGCAGAGGAGCAGAGAGCTGTTGCCGCCCCCGCCTGCCCCCCAGGCTGAGTCCAGGAGCCCGCGGCGCCATGTAGGTCTCCCCCTGGGTGGCCCTGCCCCTGGGCTCTTGGTGCTGCCCACCGGGGTGGACAGGAGCAGGAAGCTGGGGCTGGAGCAGCCGGCCCTGCCCCCGACGGGTGACTGACAGCCTGAGCGTGGGGGCTCCTGCTGGCTGCGCGCCGGCGTCCCGCACCCCCGCTGGCAGATTCTGCGGCTTCCCGGGTGTGCTGCTGCGACCCGTGCCGTCGCCCAGCCTCTCGCCCACTTCTCCTGCTTAGTTGCTTCGGCCCCAGCTCCAGCACCTGTGCGTGGAGGGGGTCTTGCTCCCCATTAAGGTGTTAGGGTCCAGGCTCACGTGTACCCCCATTCAGTGAGGGCCACAGCGTCGGCTCTCTTTCCTTTTTTATTTAAAGGTCTAATGCACTTATTTGAAAGGCAGCGTGACAGAGAGGAGGAGAGGCAGAGAGAGAGAGGGAGAGAGGGAGAGAGGGAGAGAGGGAGAGAGGGAGAGAGGTCCTCCGTTCGCTGGTTCCGCCCCAGATGGCTGCAAGGGCTGGGCTGGGCCAGGCGGAGCCAGGAGCTCCATCCGGGTCTCCCGCGCGGGTGCAGGGCCCAGGCACTTGGGCCAGCTTCCGCTGCTCTCCCAGGCCACAGCAGAGCTGGCCTGGGAGTGGAGTGGCCGGGACAGAATCTGGGCTCTGACCGGTGCAGGGCGCAGCCTTGGAGTCGTGGACACGCAGCTGCTTTGTGTTCCCCACGCGTGGCTCGGGCTGCCGTGGTGGTGTGGTGGTGTCCTGGAGCCGCCGCCTCCTCTTCCTCCTCCGGTCTTTTGGGCTGGGGGGTCCGCTGCGTGCCTCCTGCTTGTCGTGTTTCCCCACAGAAACGTGTGAGGCGTGGCCGCGTCCTCGCGTGCTCCCGGGACAGCTCCGCTCAGAGCGGCTCCAGTGGGGGTGCCGACGGCACGGGGAAGGGGCTTTGTGTGAGATGGCTTTGCCCAGCTGTGTGTGAGGGGTGGAGGTGGGCCGGGCTGGGCAGCCGGGTGACCTGTGACCTTTCCCGTGGGATGTAACCTGTTGGAGGGTCTCCGCTGGTGTCAGGTGCACCTGCTGGGTGCTTGTGTGTGCTTTTCCCCCAGTGTTTGTAGGGGCCCCCGGCTTCCGGGATCACTGGGCAGGCAGCCCCCTCCCCGCCCGTGTGCGTGTGGCTCTGTGCCTGGCCCCAGGAGCCGTCACCCTGCGGACTCTGCCCGCGGCCCCCAAGGACGTCCTTGTCCTCAGCGTCCAGCAGTTTGCTCACCCTGAGTGCAGTCAGCTTGGCCGTTTCGTCCCTGTCTGTGCTCGTCTCTGCCTCTCGTCTCCAAATCCATGGTTTTCTTCCGGATCCGGCACTACGGGGGGGCTGCTTCCGGGGCTGGCAGGGCCCCTGCTGCGGGGTGGAGCGCAGACCCTGGACGTGGAGCCCTGGCTGCCGTGTCCTCGCATGACAGCCGTCGATAGACAGTCCCCACTCCGTGGGGGCCAGCCTGCTGTCCCCAGTGACCGCCCGGTGGCAGTCGGCCCCAGATGGCCAGGACTCAGCTAATTTCTGTACCTAATCTGTCCCTCCTCTGACTTGGCCTAATCAGACACTCCCAGAGCCCTGGCCACAGCCCCCCAGGCCGGCTGGAACCCATCCCCTCTGCACCATGACGCCTTCCCAGCCCTGCGGGCCTTGGAGCCTCCGCCAAACGCCAGGAAGGCAGGAGACACCCTCTGGGGGCAACTCTGAGTGGATGGGGCTCCCTGAGCGTGCAGCCCAGACCTGTCCATGGGGGCCATGGGCATCCTCTGTGGCGGGTGTGGGCGTCCTCTGTGGGGGCCATGGGTGCCCCCTGTGTGGTCTGTGTCCCCTGTGGGGGCTGTGGGCATCCCCTGTGGGGGCCGTGGGCATCCTGTGTGGTCTGTGTCCCCTGTGGGGGCCGTGGGGGCCCTGTGGGGGCCAGAGCATCTTCTGTGGGGGCCGTGGGGGTCCTGTGGGGGCCAGGGCATCCTCTGTGGGGGCCGTGGGCGTCCTGTGTGGTCTGTGTCCCCTGTGGGGCCGTGGGAGTCCTGTGTGGTCTGTGTCCCCTGTGGGGCCTGGGCTGTCCTGTGTGGTCTGTGTCCCCTGTGGGGCCTGGGCTGTCCCCTTGTGGTTCCTTTCTGCCTGGATTTCTGGGCCAAGGCCCCAGGCTGCGGCTCCAGGTTTTGTTGGCAGCCGCTGGGTGGTCCTGTGGCAGCTGCTGGGTGGTCCCGTGGCAGCCCCTGGGTGGTCCCGTGGCCTGGCCTGGCCTCCCTGACTCAGCTGTGGCGTGGTTTCTGTCTTGAACCCGGACAGGAGTGGGCCTGGGCACACAGGTGACGGTGAGTGGATCCCAAGGTTCAGAGCTCCGGCCTCGGCCCTTGGCGCCCTCCCAGGGTCTGCACAGGCTCAGAGGGACCCATTGGGCACTTCCTCCCCTGCTCCTGGGGGGTCTTGGATGGCCTGGGGGGGTGAGGGAGGCCCACACCGATAGGGGCCGTCGGAGGCCGGACTCTGGGGAGGAGAGGTGTTGGCGGTTCGGCCACAGCTGGCGGGCGCTGTGGTCGGAGGGGCTGGGGAACAGGATGTCTGTGGGGCCAGGGGTGGGTGAGCCAGGAGTGGGCGGGAGCCTTTTAAAAACCGCTTTTGGGACTTCCTGTATTTTTATGATTGGAAGAGAAGTTGGTCAGACCACAGTTTCTGGAAGAACCTCTTGTTCTGGTTCAGCTTGTCCCTGTCCTTGGCCTTGACCTTGGCCACCCAGTGGGCCTGGCTCTGTGGGGCGGGGTCGCCAGCCTGCCCAGACTCAGAGGGGGACGATGCCCGGGGGCGGGGGAGGCTCCTTCTAGAACTTCTGGGGGCAGAGGGTGTGGAGAGAAGCCACTCTGTCAGCCCTCCAGACTCAGTGGTGGGCCCAGGCCAGGCCCAGGGGCGCCCAGGCCCAGGGCAGCCCCGCGGTCATCTGGCTGCTTTGCTGGAGAGGCTGGGCGGGTGCCCGGGGGTCAGTGACGCCCACAGCAGGGCACCCGAGGGCTATAAGGGTTTGCGGCGGGAGGCGGCGCGTCCAAGCCGTGCAGGCCTCCGGGGAGATGTGGGTCGTGCCGCTCGCTGCCCTTCTGGCCCTGGTCCCTGTGCCCGGGGCCCGGGCGCTGTGGCTGGGGCGGCTGGACCCCACGCAGGTGAGGCCGTCCTGTGGGCCGGGGGCAGGGGCGGCAGGGCGTGGGCGGCACTGGAGCTGCCGTCCGCCCGCAGCTCCTCGGGCCCTGGTACGTCCTCGCCGTGGCCTCCCGGGAGAAGGGCTTCACGCTGGAGAGGGACGTGAAGACCATCGAGGGCGTCGTGGTGACCCTCACCCCCGAGAACCGCCTCCAGCTGCTGTCTTCGCGGCACCGGTGGGTGAGGCGCCCTGGGCCCTGCTCGCCGTGTCTGTGCCTGACCCCGCCCGCTGCTGGGCGTCACGCAGCGAGTTCCCTAACAGTGTGGTAGAGGCTGAGGCCAAACCTGCCCGCGGCGCAGGCTGTCCTCGGCCAACGGGCAGTGCATACATGTGTGTGTACGTGCGTGTGCATGTGTGCACGCGCAGTGTGTGTATATGTGTGTGCGCGCACACGTGTGTGGGTAGGTGTGAGTGTGCATGCGGTATGTGTGCAGTGTGTGTGTGGTATGTATGTATGTGGGGGGTATCTGTGAGTGTGTGTGTGGTATGTATATGTGTGTGTGGGGGGGGTATGTGTGTGTATATGTGTGCGTGTGTGTGCCCGCCCATGGCAGCCCCCCCCAGCCCACGGGCAGCCCCCCACAACTGATGCACTGATGCCTTTGACTCGTGTCCTCGTCACCGCACAGGCCCCGCCCCCAACCTGACACCCAGCGGTGAGAGCTTAGTACCACAGTGTTTCCCCAATCTTATTTTTTTTTTAAAGATTTATTTATTTGAAAGGCAAAGTGAGAGAGGGAGAGAGAGAGAGAGAGAGAGAGAGAGAGAGAGAGAGAGAGAGAGGTAGTCCATCCACTGGTTCACTTCCCAGTTGGCTACAACGGCCGGAGCTGAGCCGATCTGAAGCCAGGAGCTTCTTCCAGGTCTCCCACGTGGGTGCAGGGCCCGAGCACTTGGGCCATCTTCCACTGCTCTCCCAGGTCATAGCAGAGAGCTGGACTGGAAGAGGAGCAGCCGGGACTTGAACCGGCGCCCACGTGGGGTGCCAGTGCTGCAGGCCAGGGCTTTCCCCGCTGGGCCGCAGCGCCGGCCCCAGCTCTGTCTTCCAGGGACCAGTTCTGGTTGCGTGGGCTTCCTCTTAGCCTTCCCGGCTTCTTCCCCAGAGGCGTCCGCTCCTTGTATTTCCCACACAGCCCTGCGCTTGCCTAGGGGCTGACCGCTGAGGGACTCTGGCCCCTTGGTGGTCTCCACGGCTACACCAGACACTGACGTCGCCCGCCTGCCTCTCGCCCGTGCCCCTCGAGGCTCTGGCGCCCCAGGGCCCCTCTCTGTGGAGAGGCAGAGCTCCCTTGGCACACGCTCGCCGCCCCTGGCCACGCCAGACCCCTGACCCTTGCCCCCTGCGCCCTTGACCCTGGGCTGCTGGTGCCGTTTCCGTCCAGGCTGGAGGGGTGCGCCCGGCAGGAGGTGGAGCTGGTGAAGCAGACTTCCGGCTGGGTCTTCGAGAACCCCTGTAAGTACCAGGGCCTCAGGGGCCAACGCTGCCCAGCCCTGGTGCCCCAGGCCCCGTCCACAGGCCCAGGGGGAGAGGGGCTCGCCCCGAGGGTGAGGCAGACCCCTGGGCAGAGTGCTCAGGCCCCGCCCTGCAGTGCTCAGATGCCAGTGGGGCCCTGCTGTGGCCCCAGGACCCCACGGGTGCAAAGGCCGGTGCCTGACTGGCCATCACCCCACAGGCCAGGGCTGTCTGTCTGTCTGTCCGTTGGTGACGGAGGGCCCCTCGTGCAGGCCCCAGGGGGGGAGGGGCCAGGGCCAGAGCTCGGGGGCTCTGGGCCCGCTGGGAGGGGCCCTGCGGAGGTCGGGTGGGCCCAGCGGCCCCCGGGGGCTTTTGCGTGGCAGCCCGCGGCGTGCTGGAGTACCGCGTGCTCGGCACCAACTTCAGAGACTTCGCCGTGGTCTTCACCCAGCTGGAGTTTGGGGAGGAGAACTTCAACACCGTGGAGCTGTACAGTGAGCGGGGCACAGGGCGGGCGTGGCGCTGGGGAGACCTGGGGCGAGCTCCCCTCCGTGGCCGCTGCCGACCGACCGGCTGTGCCCGCGGCAGGTCGCACGCATACGGCCAGCGGCGAGGCCTTGCGGCTCTTCAGCAAGTGGAGCAAGGGCCTGGGCTTCCTGTCCCAGCAGCAGGTGCAGCTGCAGAAGGACGGTGGGTGGCAGCGCGGCGGCCGGGCGCCATGGGCGGGTGCCGACCTGGGGGCCACGTCCCAGCCTCTGAGAGGGGCTTTAAGGAGTCACCATCCCCACCCAAGGCAGGCTTCTGGGCCGGCCCTGTCCTGGGGTGGGGGGCTTCCTGCCGCCACGGCCCCCGCTTACGGCAGCCTTGCCTCCCCCAGTCACCTGTGCACAGAAGATCCTCCAGGTAGGTGCCTCCTGCGCATTGCCCGGGGGACCCTGGCTCAAGCCTGCTGCTGGACGGGGTGGGGCGGGAGCCCCTCTGGCGAGCCAGGCCCCCGACGTGCACCCCGTTTTCAGTGAGGGCTGTGGCCGCAGCGGGGACAGCGGGGACGGCGCCTGCAGTGTCCCGGGGAGGCCGGCAAACGCTGCCCGGGGCTCTTGCTCGCATCAGAATAAAGCGATTCCACAGCAAACGCACCAGGCCTGGGGACTGTGGTTGGGTGGGGCCTCGGCTGGCGCGGGGGAGGAGGTGGGACGACGGCAGGGGTGTCGTCACAGAACCAGCACCGGGACAAGGGCGCCCGCCTCTGTCCTGGCCGTCTGTCCCGATCCTCTGGTGTCCCCTGGGTCTGGGTACAGCGCAAGCTGCCCCTCCCCAGGCCCCGACTCGGCTCGGGCAGGTGGGGGCTGGTCAGTGCCTGAGGCAAATTATGCAGGAGGCCGGGGGAGGGAGGGAGCTGGCGCTGGTGACCACAGGACCCTTGGCTGGGACCGCCCTGGACCAGACCGGGCGGCTGACCCTGGTTCCAGGCTGGGGCAGGGGCCGGTGCTGGGGCCAGGCAGGGGGCCGGGCAGGGGGCCGGGCAGGGGGCCGGGCAGGGGGCCGGGGGTCCCAGGAGGCCGAGCCTGCCAGTGCTTGTGGTTCTGGTGGGTGTGGGGGCAGCCTGAGGTCCTGGGAGAAGTGTGGGCTGGGGGCTGCCCCCGCTTGTGCAGAGGTGAGCTGTGCACAGGGTGCCCGTGTCCTCCAGGCTGGGCCCGTACATGCCTGCACACACATGCACACACACGCACACTCATGCACAAATGTGCCCACACACGTGTCCGCCCCGTGTGTGGACCTGCTTGAGCACCGAGATGCCTCGGCCCCGAGAGTCCCGCGGCCGCTGCCTGTACAGCCTGTGCTCACCTGCTCCGGCTCTTTGCTCTCGCCAGAGGTGCCAGGTGCCTGCTGTCGGGGAGACGGCCCAGGGCTGTTGCTGGGACGCGTGGTGACCTCGGGCCCAGGGCAGCATGGGATGTGGGGTGTCCAGGAGGGGAGGAGAGGGCCCCACCTCCATCCTCAGGGGCCTCCCAGGCAGGGCTGGGGGCTTGCGGGGCTGGCTCCTCTGTGCCAGGAGGTGGAGCAGAGCCCAAAGCCACACCGCCGCCCACCCCCGCCGGGCGGGCTCTGGGCTCCGGACTCCAGGCTCCGGGCTGGGTCATTCGCCCACAGCAGGCCGAGTGGGACAGCGTGAGGGCCTTGGCAGCCACCGAAGGATGAGGATGCGTGAGGGGCTGCCAGCGCTGGTGCTGGTCCTGGCCGTGGGCTCCCCACTGCAGGAGGACACCCCCAGGGAGTCCCACAACATCAACTGGAACAAGGTGAGGCCAGGAGCTCTGAGGAGCGGACGCGGGGGCCGGGGCGACAGCAGCAGCCCTAGGTGGCCGGGAGCTGACAGGAGGGCAGGGTGGGAGACAGGAGCTGGAGCCAGAGATGGTCCCCACGGGGCAGCCGTGGGCACCGTGGCTGGGGGCCGTGGCAGATGAGCCCCCACCCCCAGAGGCCCCTGAAGGAAGAAGTGGGGGCCACTGGGGCCAGTGGGGGAGGCCCCGACCTGCAGGTGCCCGTGAGCCCTGCCCAGACTGGCTCTCCTCAGCCTGGCTCTGGGGCCGGAGCCCAGTGGGGGATGGGCACTCCTGCTGGTGCAGGACGGCCTGGGCCTTGGGAAAGGGTCCTGTCTGTGTTCCCTTGGTTTTGGGGCCAGGAGCCTGGGGAGGGGCAGCCTCGGGAGGCCCCCGATGCCGTCCTCCTCCGGCTGACCCCCCTGCAGTTTTCAGGGTTCTGGTACATTCTGGCCGTTGCCACTGATGCCCGGGGCTTCCCGGTGGGCAGAGACGACACGAAGCTGGGGGCCGTCGTGCTGAAGCTGCACCGACCTGGCCGGCTGAAGATGAGCCTCACCTTCGGCAGGTGAGTGTGGGCGTGGCCCTGCCCGGCCCACCTGCCCAGTGTGGTAGCTCCGCAGGGGCTGACTTCCAGAGAAGCCGCTAGCCGTGGGCGTGGGGAACATTCCCTTCAGCGGCAGGCTGTGGTCCCACCTGGAAAATTCCAGAACAACCGACAAGGCCGGCACACTCTCCGTGCACCTGCCTCCCCCAGGTCTCCGGGGAGAGGCGGGACCTGGGCGCGCGGCCAGCAGACAGGAGCGGCCGCCCTGGCCTCCAGCTCGCACCTGCCTCCTCCCCAGAATGCAGGGCTGCCGGTCCTGGGTGGTGACGCTGAAGAAAGACCGGAAGAAGGCTGTGTTCAGAAACACCTGTGCGTGAGTGGGCCGTGGGCGGGGCCGCGCTGCCGAGAGGGCGGGTCTGTGTGCCTGATGGGCGGGACCTCGCTGCCGGGTGGGCGGGTCTGTGTGCCCGATGGGCGGGGCCGCGCTGCCGAGTGGGAGGGTCTGTGTGCCCGATGGGCGGGGCCGCGCTGCCGGGTGGGCGGGTCTGTGTGCCCGATGGGCGGGGTCTGTGCAGCCGTGGCTCCCCCGCAGCCCCCGTGTCCCCGAGGACAGACCCCCCCCCCCGGGACTGGTGGGCAGCGGGGCTGTGGCCCCAGAGCTGCCCGTCTGCTGGCGGGGGTCCGGGGTGAGCGGCGGCCTGGGTGGGGCGGGCGCCAGCGGCCGCTCCGGGTGCTGTTGCAGTGAAGGGCGTGAAGGGCCTCCACGTGCTGTTCACCGACTACGGCCAGAGCCTGGTCCACCTGCGCCTGGGCCGCGGCGGCCACACCACCAAGAGCCTGCTGCTGCTCAGTGAGTGCCGGCGCCCCGGGGAGGGGCGGGGGTCGGGCCGCGGCCTCGGGGTGACGCCGGTGCCCGCCCGCAGGCAGGCAGTCCATCTCCAGTTTCTGGACTCTGAAAGAATTTCTGAACACGTGTGAGGTTCTGGGGCTGTCCACGTCGGCCACCTTGCTGCAGAAAGACGGTGAGCTCTGCCCTCCAGCTCAGCCCGGAGTCAGGGGAGCGCGGGCGGGGAGAGGGGAGCCCCGGCCCGAGCCGCCTCCGTCAGCCAGGGTGGCTGTGCGGGCTTTGAGAGGGGCGCCCAGAGCAGGCCATGCCGTGGCCGTGGCCCCGTGGACCAGACGCTGCCTCCAGGCAGCGCCAGGCCCCCACTGCCTCTGTCTCCCGCAGCCTCCTGTGCCGACACCGCCCTGCCCTGAAGGCGGCTGCCTTCTTTCTCTCTTTTCCACCCGTGGGGCACCCACGCCTGGGCAGCGTTTCAGACGCCAACGCCAGCCAGACTCCAGTGGTGGTCAGAGAGGCGTCAGTGACCTTGGCCGCGGGCCGCGTGAAACCCAGGGGGCTCTGGCTCTGCCCACGCCGCACTCCTGTCTGTGTGAAATACACCACAGGCCGGTCCAGCCCGGGCTCTGCCGTGTGCCGTGTCTCTGCGCCACCGCCCCGGGAGCCCCACGGCCCCGCATCAGCACCCGCCATGCCTTGGGCTGGTGGGAGCAAGACAGGCAAGGCTGTTCTAGAACCTTCTTTAATAGGAGAGGCTTCGCCAGTCACACACTCGCCCGCACACGCAGGCGCAGGCCTGAGGCCACAGGTGCCCACCGACTCATTGTCTCGTGGAGCTGGGGTACGAGGGTGCTGGGAGGAACACAGGGTTACACGAAGCCCCCAGGGCGGGGACCTGGGAGCTCAGGGGACACTGGGGTGGACAGAGCGGCCAGCAGCGGGGGGACCCGGGCACTGGGCGCTGTGCTGAGGGCGTGGGGGCTGCCGATGGGTCTCCCACGAGTCGGCTGTGCAAAGGGTCGGGCGTCGCGGGCGGGGCCGCTTCGTGGAGAGGCACTGAGAGGCAGGGGCTGGCGAGGGGCACGCGAGCGTGCCTGGGAGGGCACTGCGGGGCGGCCCCAGTGCTGGGGACCCTGCTGCCCATGTGGGAGACCTGGATGGAGTTCCGCCTGGCCCAGCCCAGGCTGTTTAGGTCTTTTGGGGATGGAAGCTCTCTCTGCCTCTTCGTCTCTGTGCCTTTCAAATAAACCAAATCCTTAAAAAAGGCAGGCAGCTGGAGGCGGGGATGGGGGGCTCAGGTAGAGGGAAGGGGCCACTCCCAGGGCTTCCTGGAGGTCTCCAGTGGGTAGGGAAGCGATGAGAGTGGGCACTGCTGTCCCGCCTCACCCCTCCTGGCCCCTTGGGATGCCCCTCGCCCCCTTAGCGCAGAGCTGCCCGGCAGTGCCGAGGGCTATGGGCACGGGGGGCAAGGAGTGCAGGCTTCCAGCTCGGCTGCACGAGCTGGTGCCCCCCTGCGTGGACGCAGACCTTCCCGTGGGGGCGCAAGCCTTGGCGTCCACGACTGAGACCTGCACCCGAACGGGCTCCTCTGAACCCCAGAACTGCGGTCTGTGGAACCCCACATCGGCATATCAGGGGAAGAGAGACACAACCAGGGAGCGGCCCGGGCTTGGGGTGCCTGGGGTGGGCAGTGTCCCCGGAAGCTGGTGCCTGGGGGGCCTGGGGAGGGCCTGGGGTGGGCAGTGTCCCCGGAAGCTGGTGCCTGGGGGGCCTGGGGGACCTGGGGGGCCTGGGGGGGCCCCGGGGGTTCTCTGCTGCCCTGCCCATGCCTCTTCCTGAGAAGAGGCCCCAGTGCCCAGTGCCCTGTCCCTGCCGTGTCCCACGAGGCCCCCGCTTGTCACCGACTCAGCCAGCGCCTCTGCACGCACGGCTCTTCGTGGAGATTGTGGGGGCGGGGTTAGGGCGCAGCGGGTCACGGCTCTGCCTGCCACGTGGTGTCGTCACCGTGCCAAAGCACAGCTTCCCACACAGCTCCTGCCAGGGGCCTGGGAAAGCAGCAGAGGATGGCCGAGGGCTGGGCCTGCACCTGCGTGGGGGACCCGGATGGAGCTCCTGGCTCCTGGCCTTGTCCTGGCTGTTGGGGCCATTCGGGGAGTGAGCCAGGGGATGGAAGACTCTCTCTCTCTCTCTCTCTCTCTGAGGTTTTGCCTTTCAAATAAGTCAGTAAATGAATCCTGAACGAAAAATTGTGGGTTTGCTGTGTTTGCTTCTAATTTACTCCAGAGACTAAAAGCCACATTTACACAAGTCCACAGGAAACACGCCTCTCCCTCTAGACACAGAGGGGGAGGGAGGGAAGGAGGGAGTCAGTGTTGGGTGTCGGGTGCTGAGGGAGTCCCCCCCTCACTCCTGGGTGAGTGTTGGGTGTTGGGTGCTGAGGCTTTGCCCCTGGCTGCCTGGGGCTCACACATTGGGGCAGCGGGAGCTGTCAGGGAGCCTCCTCAGGCCCTGGTCAGTGCAGGAACGTGCGCACCGTCCAGCCCCTCAGTCCCTGGAGCCCCCTGAGGCTGAGCGCCCGGTGACCCCCAGGGCTGCGCCTGCCAGTGGACCCAGCCGTGGGGTCCGTGGTGTCCAGGCTGCCCATCGCTGCTGGGGTCTCGGGCGGGTTCGGGTGCTGGGCCAGGGTGCTGGCACCTGGTGTGGACCTGCAGCCCAGCACGGTGAGAGGTAATGGCCCTGTGTTCCGGCCGCCCCAGAGGAGCCACAGGTGCACGTCCGGGGCTTGGGCTGCCTGAGGACTCAGGGTTCCCACAGGGCTGGGTGGGGTGTGTGGGGGAGAAGGGAGGGCATCCGCTGGACGTGGGCCGCTGACCGCAGGACGGGCCGTGTGCTCTGAGGCAGGAGGCGCTGACGGCCCTGGGTGGGTGCGGGGGCCAAGCTCGTCCTTCCAGCCCCGGCTGTGCCTCCGGGGACTCAGGGCCTTCCTCTGCCCGGCAGATCCAATGTCTCTTACCCCGCGCGCCCGCGCCGCTGACCAGGGCTCAAAGCCACGACTCCCCGCCCTGGGGTCCTGCCTTCCTGGGCCGGGCTGCCCGAAGTGCCCCCGCTGCCAAGCCCACAGGGTCAGTGGCCGCTTCCCGCAGGGCAGGGGCGCCCTCTGGGGCTTCACTCTCCACATGAAGGAGGCTAGCTTGCGAGTGTGCACACACATGCAGCCCACACCCGCTCGCGTGTTCGTGTGCACATGCAGGCACACGGGTGCAGACACACACAGCTGCACACATGCAAACAGCATGCATGCACCCAGCACGATGTGCAGTCCACGCACGCAACCCACAGATGTGTGCATAAGTCTCATGTGTGTACACGCATGCACACATGATACCTCCTTACACGTTCTTTTTTTTTTTTTGACAGGCAGAGTGGACAGTGAGAGAGAGAGACAGAGAGAAAGGTCTTCCTTTACTGTTGGTTCACCCCCCAGTGGCCGCTGCGGCCGCTGCACCGCGCTGATCCGATGGCAGGAGCCAGGTGCTACTCCTGGTCTCCCATGGGGTGCAGGGCCCAAGCACCTGGGCCATCCTCCACTGCACTCCCTGGCCACAGCAGAGAGCTGGCCTGGAAGAGGGGCGACCGGGACAGAATCTGGCGCCCCAACCGGGACTAGAACCCGGTGTGCCGGTGCCACAGGCGGAGGATTAGCCTAGTAGTGAGCCAAGGCGCCGGGCATACATCCTCAGCAGACGGGCAGCTGCAATGTGATGGGTGGAGGGGGGCTGGCCTGTGCCCCTGACCCCTGACCTCTTGAAGACTGGAGGGCCAGCGCTCTGTCTGTCCTCATGGTGGCCACTCAGCCGGGCCCTCAAGGGCGGGGCTGTTGTGGGAGACCGGGCTGGGCTGCAGGGTCCAAGGCCTGGCAGAGTGTGGTGTGGGTCTGTGCACAGGGCATCCCTGGTGTGGCCGCGGTCACCTCTGGGTGGTGAACTTGGACTTGTCCTCTGCCCGCTGCGCCGTGAGAGGCAACCGGGCTCTCGCAGGAAGCTGTCGCTCTGCACTTCCGGCACAGGCTGCGGAACCCCGGGATTTTCTCCCGGAAAGCCCTCCAGCCTGAGGCCAGGCCCGGCCCCGAGCGCCCTCCGCACCTCCCAGGGCCGCGGTGTGGCCACTGAGCCGCAGTCCCCACCCAAACACGGAAAGGTGCCTGCACTGAGCACGTGCGGGCTTCCTCTTTCATTGTTCTGAAGACGGCGCACCAGAGAGAGCGCTTGCGTGGCATCTGTAAGGGCGCCCGTCACAGGGGTGAGCGGGGGCCAAGGTCACAGAGGTGAGCGGGGCCAGGTCACAGGGAGGAGGTGAGTGGGGGGCCCAGGTCATAGGGAGGAGGTGAGTGGGGGGCCCAGGTCACAGGGAGGAGGTGAGTGGGGGGCTGGGTGCTCACAGGGAGGTGAGTGGGGGGCTCAGGTCCCAGGGGGTGAATGGGGGCCCAGGTCACAGGGAGGAGGTGAGTGGGGGGCTGGGTGCTCACAGGGAGGTGAGTGGGGGGCTCAGGTCCCAGGGGGTGAGTGGGGGGCTGGTGGGTTTTGTCCGAGTTCCCGAAGGTGAGGTCAGCTCGTCCGCTGGTTTCCCGGGACCAAGCAGACTCCTCCCCGACACTGCCGCCCCGGCCCCCCTCCCGGCTCAGGTCTGTGTCCCAGGGTTATGGCAGGGAGGCCCCCCCCCCTGGAGAGGCCCCCCAGTGGCCTGCATGTAGTGTGGTGGTTTTTAAGCCTACTGAGGTGTTCACGGGACGCTGAGGGGCGGTGTGGACAGGGGCCCCACCCCTTCCCCAGTGCCCCAGGGGTGACTCAGAGGTCAGTGGGCATCCTGGCGGGCACGGCGGGGGGGGGGGGCAGGTGGAGGTTCCCTCTGCTTCCTGTCCTTGCCACGGAGGGCTCCCTGCGGTCCCACTGCCCCTCGCCCTGCGTGCACTCGCCGAGAGCGCCCCGTCCATGGGACCTGAGAGCATGGGCTCTGGGGGCCTGCGTATTCTTTTTCACGAGGGCGAGGGTGTGCAGACGTTCGGCCCGGGCGTGCGCTGAGGGCTGCTCCGGGTTGGGGTGGCTGCTTGGCACAGTGGTGGAGCCCCCATCCCGTGTCAGGTGCCTGGGACGGAGCCCCCCCCCAACTTCCAACCCCGCTTCCACCCAGTGCACCTCGGAGGCAGCAGTGATAGCTCCAGCACCCGGGCCCCTGCACCCACGTGGGAGACCCGCATGGAGCTCCTGGCTCCTGGCCTCTGCCTGGCCCAGCCCCGGCTGCTGTGGGCAGATGGGGAGTGAGCGGTGAATGGACGATCTCTGTCAGTCTTGGGAACACATACATCTCCTGGAAAAGAGAACATGTGAGAAACGGTCAGGCTTCCTCCCAGCACGCACCAGCTGTCTCCCAGC
The DNA here is from genome assembly GCA_015711505.1 of Sylvilagus bachmani. Lineage (NCBI taxonomy): Eukaryota > Metazoa > Chordata > Mammalia > Lagomorpha > Leporidae > Sylvilagus > Sylvilagus bachmani. Next base: position 92,267,851 of record CM027406.1, on the reverse strand, counting down.
ATGCACCAGGCTGCCTCCCAGCATGCACCAGGCGCCCTCAGGCTGCACGGCCGCTCCCGTGGTGTTTCACTGCCCCTGTGCTGGGTGCCCCCGGGCCTGGGTCTCTTGGGCCCAACTCACACAAGCTGCTCACCCCGACCCTGGGTCCACCTCCCCAGGCCACGCCTGTTTTTCTAAGCACCAGGCTCAGTGGCCGCAGGATGGCAGGGTGCTCACGGGCAGTCGCTGCTACCGCCCTGCCGGCACGGGCAACCACCCTCAGCTTCCGGCTGACCCTGGCTACGGGGGGCTCCGGAGGTTAAGGGGCAGCCGGGGTGACAGGAGGACAGGTCAGCGACCAGCGCTCCTCCCCTGGACGTGCCTGCAGCGACTCTGACGGCTGCCTGCTGGCCACCAGTGCGCTCACTCCAGGTCCACCAGAGCAGGGGTCTGGGAGACAAAGCTCAGGGAAGCCCAGAGAGGGAAGGGGGTGGGGGCGGCTGCAGGGGGCCCCAGGCAGGCTCAGGCATCACCACCGAAGGCTGTGACCAGGACAGGGAGTTCAAGTTTAACCAGACTCCGAGTACCCGTCCTCCCGGCACAGGAGGCCCCGCCCTCTGGGGGTGGCTCTCCTCCAGGAAGCTCTGGGCCTCTGCAAGTGGCCGCTGTCCACGTCGGAGGACAGCAGGGGGAAGTAGCCACGTCAGCTAGGGGAAGGCAGCAGCAGACGGGCAGCCAAGCGGGTGCTGCCCAGGGGCTCCTGTTTGATTTTACTTATATGAAGGGCAGAGTTAGCGAGAGCGAGAGAGAGCGAGAGTGAGCCCGGTCACTCAGACTGGAGGCGGTGGTGAAATGGAGCCAACGCACCTGGCTGGCCGGGTGGGCGGCTCAGCAGAGAGCTGAGACTGAGCGCTGTGTTCACACTGGGCTGAAGAGGGCACGGGGTCCACACGGGGCCCAGTGGGGCCGATGAGGGCACGGGGTCCACACGGGGCCCAGTGGGGCCGATGAGGGCACGGGGTCCACACGGGGCCCAGTGGGGCCGAAGAGGGCACGGGGTCCACACGGGGCCCAGTGGGGCTGATGAGGACAGGGGTCCAGTCCCCCCCCCCAGGACACAGGGCCGCTATGTGTGGATCAGGCGACTCCCCAGGGTTCTGCTTGGTGCTGTTGGGGGGAGCTCAGCTGGCCGGGGCAGAGGAGCCTCCCCCAGGACCTGCCCTGGAGGCAGGATGTGAGGGTTCACTGCTCGGCGTCTTCAGGCCAGGTGACCCACGTGGTGCTGAGCCGCGAGGATCCTCCTGGGTGGGGGGGCTGAGACCCCCTCTAGGTGAGCAGGGCCTGGGCAGGACTCCGCGGTGTGAGATCCCGGGCTGTGTCTGCAGACTTTGTTCCCCTCGGCCCCTCTCACACACCGGCTAACTTTTCACTTCCTACCCAGCAAATGGTGAGACACCTGTCAGTCTCCGGAGAGAGGGTCTTAGAGCCCTGACAAGGCACAGGAAGTGTGTGCAGCCCTGACGGAGGCCGCAGGCCCGTGCGCCAGGCTCCACGCCCTCCATGAGACCAGGGGCCCCCCCTCGTGTCTGCATTAACTCAGCCGACAGCTGCTCTGGGGACCCGACCTCACCAACGTCCCAGATGCCTGGGTCGGCAGGCGAGGCGCGAGGCTCCCCGGGGTCTTACACGGAGTCCAGAGACCCAGAATCGTGGCGCTGGCTTTGCCAGCAGCCCTCCTCAGCCTCTGAACGGCCCCCCGGAGCGCTGCCGGGAGACCCCTCCTCAGCCCTGACTTCCTCTCTGGTCCACCATCAATCAGGCTCTCAGAACACGGGAACGCAACTCTGCCAGTGCCAGGATCCAAGATCCACCCACAGCTCATCCGCCCGGCGTGACAAGGGCCGGCGCAGCCCCGTACCCCACATGGGCGCCGCTTCGAGCCCTGGCTGCTCCACGTCCATCCAGCTCCCTGCTGTGGCTGGGAGAGCAGCCAAAGATGGCCGAGTGCCTGGGCCCCTGCACCCGCGGGGGAGACCTGGACGGAACTCCTGGCTTTGGCCTGGCCCAGCCCCGGCCGTTGTGACCATCTGGGGAGTGAACCAGGGGATGGAAGACCTCTCCCTCTCTCTCTCTGCCTCTCCCTCTCTGTAACCGACTTCAGAATGAATAATTAAATCTTTTTTAAAACAACGTGGAAAGGAGCCACTCTGGCCCACTGCGGCCTGCGGGGAGGGAGCTCCCAGCACAGCCCGGCTACTCCACCTCTGCGCCCGCTCGGTTAGGCACGGTGCCAGCAGGGGTGCACGTGCCCCTGCACAGCTGCACGCGGGCCCTGGACCCCAGCCAGCCCTTGGCGAAGGCGCTGCCTTTCTGGCCGGATTCCCTCAGGACCCCCGGGGACCACGCTGCCTCCTCCCCGCGGGGCTCAGAGCCGGGCCAGGCTCCACCACGACCTCCTGGCGGCTCCTCTCCCCAATGCCCCAGAAGACCTGGGACGCCCGGGACAGCGGCAGGTGGGAGGCGCGGGGCAGGTGCGGGCCGACGGGGTCACGGGGACCTGGACAACCTCGTGCATGGGGTGGGTGCGAGGCCGAGGGGGTCACGGAGACCTGGACAACCTCGCGCGTGGGGCAGGTGCAGGGTCACGGGGCCTCGGACAACCTCGCGTGTGGGGCAGGTGGGGGTGGACCAGGTCACGGGGAGCGGGACAACCTCGCGTGTGGGCCAGGTGCGGGGCTGACGGGGTCACAGGGCCCCACACAACCTCGCGCGTGGGGCAGGTGCAGGGTCACAGGGCCCCACACAACCTCGCGCGTGGGGCAGGTGTGGGCAGACCGGGTGCACGTTGCCAGAACCGGGGAGACCCCGTGGGCACCCACGTCACAGTCGCGGGGTTCCATGACCCCGGCCCCCTTCTGGAAAGCCCTGGAAGCGCCCTTGGTTCTGAGAGGGACCCCGCCCCGTCAGGTCGCGGCTCCGGGGAGGACCCTGGGGTCCCCGCTCCGCCCCTTCCCGCGACGCACCGCGGCTCATCCGGTCACGCAGGGGCCGCCATGCCGCGCCGCGAGGCCGCGTCTCCTCAGGCCGCGAGGAAGGCGGGTGCGTGAGGGGCGCGCTCGGGCCTGGGGGAGTCTCGCGGGGCTCCGGCGGGACCCGCAGCGCGCGGGCGTCGAGCTCCTAGGGGCCTGGGGCCGGGCGGCGGGGCCGCGGGGCGTGTGCGGGGCGGCTGCGGGGGCGTGCGGAGGGCGTCCCCTCGTGCGGGGCGTGTGCGGGGCGGCTGCGGGGGCGTGCGGAGGACGCGGGGGGCTGCGGGGCGTGTGCGGGGCGGCTGCGGGCGTGCGCAGGACGTGGGGGGCTGCGGGGCGTGTGCGGGGCGGCTGCGGGCGGGCGCAGGACGAGGGGGGCTGCGGGGCGTGTGCGGGGCGGCTGCGGGCGGGCGCAGGACGTGGGGGGCTGCGGGGCGTGTGCGGGGCGGGTCCCCTCGTGCGGCGCGGCCCGGCCTTTCCCCGGCGCTCCCGCTCTTTTCCCGCGTCGGGGTGGGGGTTCCTGGGTGCTGGGTGCGCCCAGGGAGGAGGGCAGGGGCCAGGATGTGCGGGCGGGGGCTTCCCCGCGGACAGGGCGGAAACGGCTCGATGGGGGGGTCGGCTCGATGGGGGGGCCGTGGCGGCTGGGCTGGGTCGGTAGGGCGGGTCTCCTGCGGTCACCTTGACCCTCAAACCAGAGGGGGAGGGAAAGCTTTGGCGGAGGGAAGAAGGCTTACGTTGCTGTTGAGTCCAAGTTCCCAGTCAGTGCACAAGGCGCAGCGCGGATGCGAAAGCGGGGGTTTATTTGTCAGCAGCCGGCGGGGACCCCCGCGCGCACAGCCCTCTAGGCCCTCTCGTGTGCACGTACAGGTTTTCTAGCCTCACACTTGCAAGGGTGCAGGTCATCCCCTACGTAGGTTCCCTTCTCACTCTATATGGCGAGGTGTTGGGACCTGACATGATCGTTGGTTCATCTAAACGTAAAGGCCATACACGTTATGTGGCGGGAAGGCCACACAGGAGATGGCACAGGGAAGAACTGGCGGGAAGCATCGGGCCATGAACCCCAGGGGGGCTGGTGGGGGCAGGAGGCCATGAACCCAGGGGGGCTGGTGGGGGCAGGAGGCCATGTCCCAGGGGGGCTGGTGGGGGCAGGAGGCCATGTCCCAGGGGAGCTGGTGGGGGCCGGAGGCCTTGTCCCAGGGGGGCTGGTGGGGGCCGGAGGCCATGAACCCCAGGGGAGCTTACTTTCTTTGTTCCCAAGGACCTGGCCTGCCTCCTGGGCTGGTCTGGGATGAGGCCTGTCCCGGCATTACAGCAGGCCCGTAAGCTAGCCGGAGTACAGAGGCGGGACCGGCACGTCGCAAGCTAGGGACTCCAACTCCTACATTCCTTGTTGGCAAGGCCAGTGAGGGGGAGAGGTCGTCCGTCCCCGGGTCGGGGCCCGGATGTCCACAGCGCTGTGCTGGGCCAGGCCGAAGCCGGGGGTCTCGGCACTTGGCCGCCTCCACTGTCCCCAGCAGTTACAGGGCTGGGTCTGCAGTGGAAGAGCTGGGACCTGAGCCGGCGCCCATGTGGGAGCCTGATGCCGAGACAGGTGCGGACGGGCGGACTTTTACCTGGGAACTCTCGCGTGTGAGCCTCACTGCCCAGTAATAACACAGAGTGCGATGAAATGTGAGCAGAGGTGTAGACGGATGGGGAAGGGAGGGGAGGGGAGGGGAGAGGGGAGAGGAGGGGATGGGGGAGGAAGGAGAGAGGAGTGGAGGGGGAGAGGAGGGGAGGGGAGGAGAGAGGAGGGGATGGGGAGGGAGGGGAGGGAGTGCCCCGGCCTGCAGGGTCGTCAACTGGAACATGAGGAGGGCAGACCTGAATGGGGAGACAAACCAGACACGAGAAGGGAGACCGAGACAGTACTCTGATCAAGGTCTCGTCTATTCCAGCATCTCAGTGATATTTTATACGTAACCAGCTGCAGCTCAAGGCAATACAGACGTCAGCAACACACACAAGCAACTTACCAGGCTTTTTGTAACAGTCACAACAGTGGATTTCAGTGGAGTGTCCTTGTTTGGATCATTCTCCTAGAGCAGGAATTCCACAAGCCAAGACTGAGCCTGACTGTCTGTGACTTGTTTATGAAGTGCTGACCGTATCAGTGAGCTGTACAGATGGAATTCTCTAGTGAATCCTCCTTACAGGAACACAGCTGAAGGTGAATCTAACAAAGGCCTACGCAGGGAACCAGCACAGTGGCTCCCAACAAGGGAGGAGAGAGGAGGGGAGGGGGAGAGGGGAG
>CM027406.1:92246897-92262050 GCA_015711505.1 Sylvilagus bachmani | reverse complement strand
GGCAGCGGAGTGAAGATGAGGAGGAGGGGGAGGAAGGGGAGGGGGAATAGAAGAGGAAGGGGGAGGGGAGAGGAGGGGAAAAGGAGGAGGAGGAGGAGAGGAAATCCGATGAGGGGTGGGGGGAGGAGGGAGGGGAGGGAGAAGGGAAAGAGGAGGGGGAGAAGGAGGAGGAGGGAGGGGAGGAAGGGGAGGGGGAAGAGGAAGTAGGAGGGGGGAGAAGGGAGAGGGAGGGAGAGGAGGGGAAGAGAAGAGGGGAGGGGGGAAGAGGAGGGAGGGGAGGGGGAAGACAAGGGAAGGGGAGGGGAAAGGGAGGGGAGGGGGAGGGAAGAGGAGCAGGGGAGGAGGGAGGAGGAGGGAGGGAAGGAGGAGAGGAGCAGGAGGGGGAGAGGGGAGGGGGCGAGGGATCCCTCCGAGTGGAAACCCTGGGCTTCCCGCTGGCCCACGTCCTGCCCAGACAGACCCGGGTGGGGCAGCTGTGTGGGAGCAGTTGTCCAGGGCCCTGGAGGGCAGAACGAGCTGTGTGGCCGGGCCGTGGGTGGGAAGGGACTGGGCAGTCCTGCGTGCTGGCCCTGGGGACGGGGCTGAGCCGTATAAAGGGTGGCCGTAGGAGTGCCCCGCACGGCGACTCGGGATGAAGACCCTGCTCCTGACCCTGGGCCTCGGCCTCGCTGCTGCCCTGCAGGCCCGGGAGCCCCTCCAGAGCTCGGCCTCGGGGGAGCAGGATGTGAGGCTGGGCCGTGTGGGGGTGTGGGCGGGAGGAGCTGAGGCAGGGCCCCATCCCCGGAGACCCCCCCCCCCGGCTGTGGCCGGAGACAGTGGGAAGCCGGGGTCATCAGCATGGGGTGGGGGCTGGGTGCCGGGCATGGCCGGGGTGGACGTCAGGAGCCTGTGCTCCAGATGGCAGGCAGATGGTACATCAAGGCCCTGGCTGCCCGCACGAGGATCTCCCTGGAGAAGGTGGCCCCCGTGACCATCTCACTGTCTGGCAACGGCACCGTGTGGGTCTCCTCCACACACCTGTGAGTGTCAGGACCCGCCTGGGCCCGCCCCCCACACACCTGCACCCCCTGGGCCCGCCCCCCCCACACCTGCACCCCCTGGGCCCGCCCCCCACACACCTGTGTCCGCTCCTGCCTGGGCCCCCCACACACCTGAGTCAGCTCCCGCCTGGGCCCACCCTGCCCCCCACCAGCTGTGGATGCTGCTGGCCCCACCTGGGGGTCTGCTGGCTCCATGTTGGTCCCCTGATGCCTCCCACTCTGTCCCTTGTCAGGCCAGGCTCACACACACATGCACACACACATGCGCACACGCACACACGCACCTGCTTCTGCTCCCAGCAAAGACGGGGAGTGCCACAAGGTGGAGACGGCCCTGGAGAGGACGGAGGAGCCGGGCACATACAGCTTGCGTGAGTCCGGGGCTGGGCGGGCTCCCCGGGGCAGCAGGCCGGGTAGCGCAGGTGAGGTGCTCACTGCCCTGTTGCCCGGCCCTGCGCAGATGGAGGCCTGAGCTCCCTGCGCATGGAGGCCTCGGCCGTGAGGGCCCACTGCATGCTCTCCTACGAGGGGCGGCTCAGCGGCGCGGTGTTCAGAGTCACCAAGCTCCTGGGTGAGACCCAGCCCCAGGCGTCTGCCTTCTCTGGCTCCGGCACCTGACCAGGTCTCCCTGCTCCCCCTGCGGGAGCCGGGCAGGCCCGTGGGACTGAACGGGACAGTGCAGCTGCCCCGCGCTGCCTCCTGGGAGAGCCTGAGGGGAGGTGTCCTGAGGGACCCCCAGGGTGGACAGCTCAGGTGCTTCCCAGGGCTGACCTGCACCTCTCCTGGGGCACCTCTCCTGCAGGCAGGAATCCGGACCCCAACCCTGAGGCCCTGCAGGAATTTAAGGAATTCACTGAGCGCAAGGGGCTCCCACGGGAGAGCATCGTCACGCCCGAGCAGGCGGGTAAGGCCGGTCCCGCCCGCGTCTCCCGTGGGCCTTGTGTCAGGGCTGGCCGCGGTGGGGCTGGGCCCGTGTCTGGCGACTTCTCACCAGGGGTCCCCTGCCCCCGACAGAAAACTGCGTCCCCGGACGGGATGAGGGTGAGCAGCCCTGGAAGTGACGGAGAGCCCTGGGCTCACAGGGCCCTCAGGACCCCCACTCCCACCTCCCAGGAAACCGAAGCTGCAGATGGGAGACCCCACCCCACCCGTCCTGCCCTGGGCCGTTCCCCCTCCAAGTTGCCACTCGGGGGTTCCCGCCTTCCCTGGCCCCGCCCCCTCCATCCAGCGCCAGGCCCCAGCTCTGCCCAGGCCTCCAGGGAGGCTTCCACTGCCCGCCCAGGGCTCACCGGGGAATCTTCTCTCCAGGTACCATCTCCCGGGCGCTCAGGAGTGCAGGCGCTGGGAGCCGGGGGCCTGGGCAGGGCAGGGTGACCGCTGGCCAGCTGGGGCGCCAGGACCCTGGACAGGTGCACTCGTACCAGGCAGCTCCTGCGCGTACAGGGCTTGGCTGTCGGCAGACAGCAGAGGGGACCCCTTGCCTCTGCCCAGGTCAGGCCTCAGCCCCAGCGCAGGCAGCCCCTCACCGCGGCGCAGGCAGCCCCCCAGCACTGCCCCCCCCAGTGCCGCATAAAGAGCTTCAGCAGCCGCAGTGACTGCCGGCGTGTGGCCCTGGGGTCTCAGCCTGGTCCTGGCTCTCTGGGGCGTGGGGTCCTGTGGGTGTCTCCCAGGTCTCTCTGGGTGTTGGGGGGGATGGTGAGGGTCACGGGGGCTCCGGCCCACAGGTGGGAACCGGCAGAACAGCTGTACAGGTGGCAACCACCTGGGCTTCCCAGGATCCACCCGACCGGCTTCTGGAGCGGGACTGAGGGAGGGGACACAAACGCATGGCCCTGGGCCCTCCAGGGTGGACGCACTGCCAGCCGTGGGGGAGGCTCAGGGCCGTCCACAGCCAGTGCTCCCGGCGCGGGGCTCGCTCCTGCCAGGCTGCGCCAGCCTCTGCTTTATGTGAGGCTGCTCCCCCCAGGCCCCCCCGGCAGGGGTGCAAGGCCAAACACTTGCAGGAACGAAGCTGCCCAGCCCACAGGCACCGGCCCTGGACCCCCACCCCAGCAGGGGTGAAGCTGCCCAGCCCACGGGCACCGGCCCTGGACCCCCGCCCCAGCAGGGTGAAGCTGCCCAGCCCACAGGCACCGGCCCTGAGACCCCCACCCCAGCATGGGTGAAGCTGCCCAGCCCATGAACACAGGCCCTGGACCCCCACCCCAGCAGGGGTGAAGCTGCCCAGCCCACGGGCACCGGCCCTGGGACCCCCACCCCAGCAGGGGTGAAGCTGCCCAGCCCATGAACACAGGCCCTGGACCCCCACCCCAGCAGGGGTGAAGCTGCCCAGCCCACGGGCACCGGCCCTGAGACCCCCATCCCAGCAGGGTTTGCCCCAGAGCTGCCCTGGCTCTGAGTGGTCCTGCCTGGGTCTCAGGGCCCATGGCTCGGGCCGGTCCAGCTGCACCCACAGGCTGGACACCTGGCAGTGGGGAACTGGACTCAAGGCCGATCCAAGCCCAGGGAGGTGGCCAGGACCAGCCGGACTCTGAGAAAGATGCTGTGAACGGCGGTGCCCGAGGGACAGGCTCCCAGGGTGGCCCCTGGGGGCCCCAGGCTTTCCTTGGGGGCACAGAAGCCACCGTGTCGCCGGAGCCCAGGTGGCCAGCCCAGGCCTCTAGCCCTGCTCCTGAGAGCACTCTCAGAAGGGGAGGGGGAGGTCTGGCCCCAGCCCCCCCGGCCCCCCAGCCTCCCCTCCTGCTGGGGCGGCAGTGTCCCCGTGTGCACACCCCCCCCCCCGGTCTAGTCAGGAAGGTGTCGGGGCTGCGTCTCAGCGTCCACCAAGCAGCAGGGGCCGCGTCCGGCCTGGGCTCCCCACCCGGGGGGACGGCTGGGGTCCTAGGCCGGGAAGGGCACTGACCCCGCACTGTCCCACTGGCCCAGCTCAGGCTCCAGGCCACACCTCCCGAGCCGCAGCCTCACCCCGCCCCCTTCTTGTCGCTGACCCAATCCCCGCCCCCCCCTAACGTGGGCTCAGCCTGTACCTTCTGGAAAACCCAGGTTCCCGCGGGAAATCCCCTGTGCGGCCCCTCCCCCCAGCACGGAGCCAGCAGCTCAGAGGCACCCGAGGCTTCCCCTCCCCCGCTGAGCTGCCCACCTCTGCCCCCATGCTGCCAGCCCCACAGAAGCCCCGCCCCAGCCACGCCCAGCCATGCCTCCTGTTTGTGGGCCGCCCCTCGTGGGCACGGCCCCGGGGGACCCTGGCACTGGACCCGGTCTTCCCGGCTTGCCCGTGCTCAGGTGTGCACCGGACGCCACGCCTTCTGCCCGCTGGATGCCGCATGGCTCAGCCTCGCTCCGCCCACAGCCTGGGCTGCTCGCCCGGCTGTCAAGGGGGCGCCCTGGGGCACACGCATGGTCTTTCTGTGGCTCCTTGAGGCTGCCGCCCGTCTGGCCAGGGGCCACTCCGTCTCCGTGACCTGCAGTGTCCATGCGGGTCCCGCTCACCTCGGGCCAGCCTGCCTGCCGTGCTGTGCTCTGTGCAGTCTGGTGACCGCTGTGGCGGGAGCTGCCGTGGCGGGGGGCAGGGCAGCTCGGCAAACCCCACACACCCGGGGCCCTGGTGTCCAAGGAGCCATCGGGGCCGGACAGAACGGCGGACCCTGCAGGAGCAGGGGCGGTGCCTCAGGCAGGGGCTCCCGGGCTCTGCCCCAGACCCACGAGGCCAGGAGGGGGCATTTGGGGGCCACAGAGGGCTCTAGGGCCAGTGGATGTGGGTTCACCTGGCCTCCCACCACAGGGACCCACAGACATGCACATGTGTGCACACATGTGTGTACAAGACACAGGGACATGTACACATGCAACAGACACGTGTGTGGGCACGAATGCTCAAAACTGCGACATGCAGACGTGTGCGCACAGCACATGCGTGATACACATGACTCGTGACACATGTGCACGCCGATGCACACAGATGTGTCCAGCTGGCGAAGGGCCAGGCTGCAGGGGTGCCGACACCCGGCCTGCGCTCTGCTCGCTGTCCGAGGCTTGGGACGCAGGGGTGATGTGGGGGCGTTGCTCTGGCTGGAGCTGGAGCCTGGGTGTGGGACAGGGCCCCAGGCCAGTGGGCAGCGAGCCGGCAGGTGCAGGCTGGGGCCGTGGAGGTGGGGGCGGGGTGAGGGAGCACAAGGAACCCTGTTGTCACCCCCAAGCAGCCCCTCCCATCCTGACCCCTCCCTGTCAGTCAAGGCGTCCTCAGGAGTCCCGCCCATGCTGGTGCTGCGAGGTCACAGGGCCTGTGCCGAGGGGAGGGGTGGGGGGGTCCTGCCCCAGGGATAAATGGGGCATGGGAGCACAGAGCAGCCGGGCCTGGACCATGCGGCTGCTCCTGCTGACGGCCGGGCTGAGCCTGCTCTCGGCGCTGGGAGCCCAGGGCCCCCCAGCGAGCCAGAGGGAGGAAGTGGTCATTTCTGCCCGCTCTGAGCAGGTGAGTGCCGGGGAGGGGTTCGCCCGGGGAGGGGGCTGCTTCCCCGGCCGGGGCCTGCACAGGGTCGAGCTCGGTCCAGCTGCTGGAGCCGCGGGAGACCCCGCTCGTGCCTGTGGTGGCATCGGACACGCTGAGTGGATTCGGGCACAGGTTTCCGTGGGCAGTGGGGCCCCCGCGGCCCCCCACTCCGGGGGATTGTGGGAATCACACGCCTTCCCAGATGTTGCTCCCTCGGAGTCAGCCCTCGTCGGCTGTAAGCAAGAGGCCTGTGGTCTCCGCCTCAAACACGGGGTCACCCGGGAGACCCCCGCACTGCGGGGGCAGTGGGCAAGGCTGTGGCTCCAGCTTCTCTGGTTGGGCTAACAGGACCTTTGGTGTGGGAGACCCAGGAGGTCAAGGAGAGTGACCCAGGAGCCCCAGGGGTGAGGCAGGAGCTGGCGCAGGGGAGTCGAGTCCTGGTGGCCGGTGGGTCCCCAGGCCCCGGGGTCGCTGTGCACAGCATCGCCAGGAGCACCTGCCCTGGACTCAGAGAAGTTTGGCCACGCACACTGCCCAGTCGTGGACCCGTGGATGGCGGGCGGGGGATGGGTGATAAGGCGTGGATGGACGGACGCACAGGGGGGTGCCGGGCCCACATGGACCCGTCCAGGCGCTCGCTGGGGGCTCCACGCAGCCCCCCCCCCTTCCTGCTCTGGCTCAGGGAGCGACTCCTGCCGCCAGACCCGGGCCACTGCCCCAGGCTGCCCACGTCTCGCACTCTGCTTTCTGGGTGCGTCTGTCTCCATCGTGTCCCCTCTCTCCCATCAAACGAACCTCCCCTCCTGCCCGCCCGGCCCTGCCCGGGGCTTCTGGCCGTCGGGTCGTCTGCTCAGTGTTTCCTGCTCCCAGGCGCCTCCCTCTCCGTCCTCGCTTTCTTTTTTTTAGAGATTTATTTATTCATTTGAGAGAGAGAGAGAGAGAGAGAGAGAGAGAGAGAGAGAGAGAGAGAGAGGTCTCCCACCCACTGCTTGCTCCCCAAGTGGCCACAACGGCCAGCGCTGGCCGGTCCAAGGCCAGGAGCCTGGAGCTCCATCCGGGTCTCCCACGTGGTGCAGGGGCCCGAGGACCCTGCCTCCCCCGGCCACAGCAGGGAGCCTGGCTGGGAGTGGGGTGGCCGGGACAGAGGTCGAGGGACGCCATTGCGGCAGGGCGGCTGCTCGGGTGGCCGCGCAGCGTGGTGGCACGGGCTCTGTCCCCAGCTTTTAGGGAGGTGGTACATACACCGATGGGCGGGGACCATACCCTTCCCCCCGGAAAAGCGCTCTGAGCCGCTGCCGCCCTTCAGCTTCGTGATCAACTACAACGGGAAGCTCGAGTTCCGCATGCGAATCCTGTGAGTGCCCGCTCCCCCGCCCCCGCCCTGGGGGTGCTCCTGCGTCTCCCGCGCCTGGGTGCTCAGCCCCCCACCATGGGGCACTGCTGACCCCCACTCCCGGGGCGGGGGAGCGGGCAGAGTTGGGAGCCCCCGCTGGACGACACATGTGCCCGTCCATCCCAGTGCCCGGGTGGGGTCCTCAGGGCCTGTCCTGACAGCGGGCCAGGGAGGGCCCGAGGGCCCAGCGGTCCAGGCTGCCCCTGGCGCCCAGGGCAGCCCCGACCCCAGCGCCGGTCCCAAGGCTGCTCTGTCCCCAGGAAGCCCAGCGGGTGCCAGCTGCTTAAACTCCCCTTCGTAGCGTACGACACTGGGCAGTTTAGCACCTGTGAGTAACCACTGGGTCAGCCTCAGGTGGGGCAAGGCGGGGCGGGGCGGGGCCACACTCAGCCAGCTGGACCTGCAGTCACCCCGTCTGGCCCCTGGGCTGCCATCCCAGGGCTGGCCTGGCTCTCCCCACCTGCCCCTGCAGGGTGGAGGCACCCCATGTACACCCTGCTCTCCCTGCAGGGTGGAGGCGCCCCATGTACACCCTGCTCTCCCTGCAGGGTGGAGGCGCCCCATGTACACCCTGCTCTCCCTGCAGGGTGGAGGCGCCCCATCTACACCTGACTCTCCCTGCAGGGTGGAGGCGCCCCATCTACACCTGGCTCTCCCTGCAGGGTGGAGGCGCCCCATGTGATCCCGGCTCTCCCTGCAGGGTGGAGGCGCCCCAAGTGCACCCGGCTCTCCCTGCAGGGTGGAGGCGCCCCATCTACACCTGGCTCTCCCTGCAGGGTGGAGGCGCCCCATGTGCACGCGGCTCTCCCTGCAGGGTGGAGGCACCCCATGTACACCTGGTTCTCCCTGCAGGGTGGAGGCACCCCATGTACACCTGGCTCTCCCTGCAGGGTGGAGGCACCCCATCTACACCTGGCTCTCCCTGCAGGGTGGAGGCACCCCATCTACATCTGGCTCTCCCTGCAGGGTGGAGGCACCCCATCTACATCTGGCTGGCCAGCGAGGGCGGGTGCGGCATCGCCTACTTTGAGGACAAGATGAACAACCAGGACATGCAGATGATGATGCTCTTCAGTAGGGACCCGCCCACCCCTTTGTGTGCGCGTGCACGCATGTGGCTGGTGTGTGCTGTGACTGCGTGTGAACGTGTGTGTGCACCTGCTCTGCTCTGCACAGTCACGGTGAACCCATGCCCTGCCATGCCCACAGCCAGCCGGACCCCTACCCAGTGCCTCCCCCTCCCAGCTGGTGTGCACTTCCTGTCCCTGCAGCCCAGGGCCTGGGGGACCCTGCTGACCTCACGCTTGGTCACTCTCCTGCCCCACCCTGTCCTTGCCTCCACTGCCCATGCTAAGCACCCGAGCACCTGCCAGACCCCAGCCCTCCCACACTGCCCCTCCTATGGAGCTGACCGGGGTGGGGGGGTCCAGGCCCTAGGATGTCCCAGGAGAGTTCAGAGCAGGGCTGGGCCCCCTTCAGATCATGGCCAGCACCTCCCCATTCCCCTCCCCCTTCCCTCTCCCTCCCTTTCTCCTCCCCCTTCCCTCCTGGGGTCCCCTGCCAAGGCCCACAAACCCAAGGCTGAGCTTCCTGGAGGCCCCTGGGGGAGTTGTCCACGGGGAGGGGCTGGCAGGGGGCCCTGGGGGGGCTGTCCACGGGGAGGGGCTGGCAGGGGGCCCTGGGGGGGCTGTCCATGGGCGAGGGCTCTGGGGCCCCACCCGCCCACGCCCCTCCCCCTCCCTCTAGGAAACACCCTGGATGAAAATCCCAAGTGTGTGGGGCTCTTCTATGAGTTCGTCAGGAGAAAAGGACTGAACACGAGCGACATCGTCAGGCCCCCTCACGTCGGTAATGCCGGGCCCCCTCGGCACCCACCCTGGGACAGACACCGGGTGCCTCTCTCCTGCACCCTGCTGACCCCCAGCTCCGGTCTGCAGCCGCCTGCAAGCTGCCTACAGACCCCTAGTGCCCGGAAGGACCTGCCCAGCCCTGAGCCAGCGTGATGGACTCAGAGGGAACTCACCCCCGCCGGAGACCCCCCCAGCCCGACGCGAGGGGCTGTGACTAACAGACGTCACCACGGAGACGAAGCTGCTGCCGAAGACTGACAGGGACGGGGCCTTCCCGGCCCCTCCCCTGCGGGGTGGAGCCCCTTCCCGCCTCCCCCAGCCCCAGTGTGTGAGAATAAAGCTGCCGACCCCCCTTCCCCCGTCGGGGCCCTGGTCCTTGCTGATGCGGCTTCCAGGTGAATTCAGACCAGTTCTGGGCAGCTCGCTCCCCAGCAGGCTCCGCCCACTCCTGCTGGCCAGGGGCAGCTCCTCCCGTGATCCCCCCGGGTGCCAGATGCTCCTGGGGGTGCACAGACAGGCCCTGTGACGCTGGGGGAGACGGGGATCCTTTTCACAAAAAGATTTATTTATTTCAGAGAGAGAGAGAGAGAGAGAGAGTCTTCCATGCTGGACACTCCCTAGCTGGCCACGATGGCTGGGGCTGGGCTGAAGCCGAGAGCCCCATGTGGGTGTGGGGGCTCGTCCCGCTGTCGCCCCGGGGCACAGGCTCCCTCACACGCAGCCCCCCGTCTGACTTCCACGCATCCGCATCCCTGCCTTTTTTCTGCCAATTTTTAAGATGTCTTTGAAATCAGTCGTTCATCCAAGTATCAAAAAGAAGTGGAGAACAGCGAGGGCTCAGCCGTGTCCAGCCTGTGTCCAGGCAGTGTCCAGGCAGTGTCCAGGCTGTGTCCAGGGCATGTCCAGGCCGTGTTCAAGCCATGTCCAGGCTGTGTCCAGGCCATGTCCAGGCAGTGTCCAGGGCATGTCCAGGCTGTGTCCAGGGCCGTGTCCAGGCTGTGTCCAGGGCCGGGTCCAGGCCGTGTCCAGGCAATGTCCAGGGCATGTCCAGGCTGTGTCCAGGGCCGTGTCCAGGCCGTGTCCAGGCTGTGTCCAGGGCCGTGTCCAGGCTGTGTCCAGGGCCGTGTCCAGGCCGTGTCCAGGCCATGTCCAGGGCATGTCCAGGCCGTGTCCAGGTCGTGTCCAGGCCGTGTCCAGGCTGTGTCCTGGCCGTGTCCAGGCCATGTCCAGGCAGTGTCCAGGGCATGTCCAGACTGTGTCCAGGCTGTGTCCAGGGCTGTGTCCAGGCCATGTCCAGGCAGTGTCCAGGCCATGTCCATGGCAAACACAACATCACCCTGGCCCTGGCCACGAGCCCATTGCTGCAGGGATGGGGAAGCAGGCCCTGGTGCCAGAGGCTCAGGCTGAGGGCGCCGTGGCCCTGGGACACCTGCAGGTCGGCCCCTGTGGAGCTGGGCCGTGCCCCTGGGGGACTCTCACCTGGGGGCTCTCACCTGGGGGCTCTCACCTGGGGACCCTCACCTGGGGAATCTCACCTGGGGGCTCTCACCTGGGGGCTCTCACCTGGGGACTCTCACCTGGGGAATCTCACCTGGGGGCTCTCACCTGGGGACCCTCACCTGGGGAATCTCACCTGGGGGCTCTCACCTGGGGACCCTCACCTGGGGAATCTCACCTGGGGGCTCTCACCTGGGGACCCTCACCTGGGGAATCTCACCTGGGGAATCTCACCTGGGGATTCTCACCTGGGGGCTCTCACCTGGGGATTCTCACCTGGGGAATCTCACCTGGGGATTCTCACCTGGGGAATCTCACCTGTGGGCTCTCACCTGGGGAATCTCACCTGGGGACCCTCACCTGGGGAATCTCACCTGGGGACTCTCACCTGGGGGTTCTCACCTGGGGACCCTCACCTGGGGAATCTCACCTGTGGAATCTCACCTGTGGAATCTCACCTGGGGATTCTCACCTGGGGGCTCTCACCTGGGGAATCTCACCTGGGGACTCTCACCTGGGGATTTTCACCTGTGGAATCTCACCTGGGGGCTCTCACCTGGGGACTCTCACCTGGGGGTTCTCACCTCGGGAATTTCACCTGGGGGTCTCATCTGGGGAATCTCACCTGGGGAATCTCACCTGGGGACTCTCACCTGGGGATTCTCACCTGGGGGCTCTCACCTGGGGACTCTCACCTGGGGGCTCTCACCTGGGGGCCATGGGAGGGGGCACAGGGCTTCACTTGGGGAGATGGGCCCTGGGGGCGGGGTGTTCCCTCGGCACCTGTGGCCACACCCCAGCGCCAGTGTCCAGGCAGTGCTCGGGGCTTCCCGTGGGCTAAGGCTGCTGCACTGCAGCCAGCAGCACCAGGTTCATGCGATTTAATTTTTAAAAAATATTTATTTATTTGAAAGGCAGAGTTATGGAGAGAGACAGAGAGAGAGGTCTTCCCTCTGCCGGTTCACTCCCCCAGTGGCTGCAATGGCCGGGGCCCAGCTGATCCGAAGCCAGGAGCCAGGAGCTTCTTCTGGGTCTCCCATGCAGGGGCCCAAGCACTTGGGCCATCTTCCACTGCTTTCCCAGGCCACAGCAGAGAGCTGGCTGGGAAGTGGAGCAGCCGGGACTCGAACCAGTGCTGGTGTTGGGAGCAGTGGCTTAACTGCTGGGCTACTGTGACGACCCTGAATTCGGTTTTAGTATTTCTTGACTTTTGTTTTGAAATAATTATGAACTCACAGGAAGTTGCAATAATAGTACAAAGAGGCCCCTCCTGGCGCAGGGGCGAGGCTCTGGCTGGGCTGCCTGTGGGCACCGGAGTCCCTGCCTCCCATGCCAGCTCTCAGCCGTCTCTGCCCCCGCACGTCCGCATCTCTTGTAACCCCTGCCCGGGGCGGACAGCAGGAGACTGGCGGAGGCCTCAGCTCTGGCTGGGGTCCCCGTGCTGCAGGCGCCCTGTGTGGGGGTGGGGGCTCTGTGCGGTGTGCCCCTCCCCCATCCCCACGGGAGTCTCGCCCCTCACAGCCAAGCCATCCCCAGCCCCAGCAGCTCCTGCTCTGGAATGGCTGTCGTCTCTCGGGTGCCGTAACCACAGCCTGTGGAAGGGACGCCGGCGCTCGCTGGCACCAGTGCCGGCCCTGGGCCCTCTGCCCGTGCACCGAGGCGTGTCAGCCACGCCCCGCTCTGGGGCCCTGCTCACCATCTGCTGAGAAGGAGTGCGACAGGCGCACCCGTGCCCGGGAACCTCGGCGTCTGCGGGGGACGCACTGAGCCGTGAAGCCGTGGTGACGCCGGGGAGCCCAGGAGAGCCTCTGTCTCCCTGCTCTGTGCTGTGCCCCCTCCCCCCGGGCCATCCTGTGGCCGTGTGGCAGCCCCCCGCTGTGCCCCGACATCTCCCTGGCGCTCCCGGTCCCTCACTGCCGCCTGCTCGGGGACTGTGTCTTTCCTGCCGTTTCCGTTCTCGGACTGGATTTGATTTTTGGTGCTGAGTTTGGAAACCCCTCACAGGCGCCAGGTCCCAGGCCTGGGGCCCATCCTGCACATCCGGGCCTGGTCCTCCCCTGCTCTGCACACAGCAGCCGCTCTTGCTGTCCACACAGCCGGCTTCCGTGTTGTGTCCACACAGCCGGCTTCCGTGTTCTTGGTGCACTCTGCAGCCAACTGTTCACCGTCTCGGCCCTGAGCACTTTCTCTCATTTTATTCACCTGTGCCTGTGCTAAGACCCCCCCCCCCCCCCCCCCCCCCCCCGGGGCCTGCGTAACGGCACAGGTGGACGCCATGGAGGCTGCTGGGGATTCTCACCTGGGGAATCTCACCTGGGGAATCTCACCTGGGGGCTCTCACCTGGGGATTCTCACCTGGGGAATCTCACCTGGGGGCTCTTGTAACCCCTGCCCGGGGCGGACAGCAGGAGACAGGACCAGCAGAGCCCGAGGAGCAGCGTGGACGCCGTGCCAACCGCGATGCAGCGGCCGCGGGGCGGGGCCTGCTCTTGGCTTCGCGGGCCAGGGCGACCACCTGACCGCCAGCCACCCCGAGGAGGTGAGGAGGGGCCGGGGGGGATGTGCAAGCCAGGAGCCCCCGCCTGGAGCCCCAGGTGGACACTGGCTGCCCCCCTTGGTGGGCGTTCCCAGCCCAAAGCCAGGCATCTCCCAGACACATGCCCTAGGCTGGTCTCGCGGGGACAGCTCCGGCCCCGTTAGGCTCGGGGTTGCAGGGCGCCTGGGGGGCCCTTCCCCCAGCTCCCATGTGGAGAACAGGGCCTGCTTGTCAGGACTTTCGCCCTTTAAAAAGCTGTGGGATGATGAGAGCAAGAACTAAGCCTTGCGTGCGTCCCGATGCCGTCCTGTCCCCAGCCACGTGGCCCAGGGCTGCCGGTCTTTCTTCCCGAGGACGCTGTGCCTCTCGCTAGGCGGTCACAGGGACACCCGGCCCCAGGTGTCCTCACCCCCAGGCCCCCACTGCTGGGCTGGGGCTCCCCCCGCGCCCCCTCGCCCCTTGCCTCTGTGGGAGCCGGGCGGCTGACAGCCGCACCACTGTTGGCCTGCGCTCTGCTGAGCCCGCGTCTCCACCCAGCTGACAGGGGGGTGGCACGGCCTGTGCCGGGCCGGTGAGCCCATGGAGGGACGCCCCTGCCACAGATCGTGCGCCGCTGCCGCCTTTCCCACTGCGCCTCTGCAACGGCACCTTGATGCTGGATGTGAGCCTCAGCTGCGTGCCTGGCCAGGGCCTCCCGGACACCCAGCTCCGGGCAGCGGGCAAGACCGTGTGCCCTCCCTCCTGCCTCCCTCCACCACCGCCAAGACACCCACCTCCGATCCAGCGTCTCTGTACACCTGTCTGACTGTATGTCTGTCTCCCACCCATCTGTCCATCCACCCATCTGTCTGTCCATCCGTCCGCCCATACATCCACCCACCCATGCACTCACTCATCAGTGTCCGTGGCCTGCCCCAAGGTGACTGTTAGGGACTCCGGAGACAGAAGCTGCTCATGCCCAGCAGTGCTCTTCCTTCTGGAGGTCCCTGAGCCCGCGCCTGGGCGCTGGTGCACCTGTCCACACCTGTCCACACGGCCACCTGTCCACACCTGTCCACACCTGTCCACACGGCCACCTGTCCACACCTGTCCACACCTGTCCACACGACCACCTGTCCACACCGCCACCTGTCCACATGACCACCTGTCCACACCTGTCCACACGACCACCTGTCCACACCTGTCCACACCTGTCCACACCTGTCCACACGACCACCTGTCCACACCTGTCCACACGACCACCTGTCCACACGACCACCTGTCCACCTCCCGGGCCTGTCCCTGGCCCCGGCCCACCGGCTCCCCAGCCTGGCCCCGGCCCCGGCCCACCAGCCCGCAGGCCGCCCTGTGGGAGCCGAGGACGACGTGGTGCTGAAGATCTTCGAGGATTTGGTGGAGACCCAGGGACTGAGCAGGGTGTACACTGTGGTGCCGTCGCACCTCGGTGAGGGCGCGGGTGCCCGTGGGTCCGGGGGTCCCACCAGGGGTAGGCAGGAGGACCGTCCCCCTGCTCTCGGCCCCTCTAGACCCCTGCCCGAAGGCCTCCAGTGGCTGAGGTGAGTGACCCCAGCCTGTGCGAGTCCGGCCCACCTGGGAGGGAGAGCCCCCAGGTGGCTGGGCGTGGGTGGGGGTGCTGCCTGCACCTCCCGGCCGGGACCTGGGAAGTACTCAGGGCACAAGGGGGTGGGGGCCCCCTTCCCCAAGGGAGGCCCCTCTCCCCCCTCTGGTGCTGGGGGGCAGCACTGCCCTTTTGTGTCCTCGCCAGTGGCGCCCGGGCCTCCTGCCCCGCCCCGTGCCCCTGGGCCCCTGCCTGGCCGCTGGCAGGGCGCTCAGGCTGGCTCTGGGCTGGGGCGGGGGGTGGGGGGAAGAGGAGGGGTTGGCGGGAGCAGGGTGGGGCTGGGGCTGCTGCCTGCCCCTCAGGGACCCGTGTGTGACATGGCCTGGGACGGGCACCCCCCACTCGGGGCTCAGGACCAAGCCCACCTGCTCTGACGGGTCTGCCGAACCGGCAGCAGGCCGGCTGCTTCGGGAGCCTCCTGCGTCTCTGTGCCCTGGGCCTCTCCCGCTCGCTCCCCTGCTCTGAGCCTCGGCTGCCGCTCCTGCAGCCTTCCGAGGGCTGGGTGGGCTCTCACCAGGCTGTGCTCGGGGCTTGAGCCCCAGGGGCTGTTGGCTCCCTGGAGCTGGCCGGGCATCCTGGTAGACCCTGGGCAGGGCTCAGCGCCCTCCCTCTGCCCTGGCCTCCTGCAGGTTCTTGCCGGGCCTGGTGGGGACCTCGGCCATTTGGACCCGGCCCAGACGCCCCAGGAGTCCTCGCCGCCCCTGGGACCAGCTGTCCTTGCTCCAGCTCC
>CM027406.1:92234699-92246397 GCA_015711505.1 Sylvilagus bachmani | reverse complement strand
GCAGTGCAGGTGTGAGCTGGGTGTGCACAGTGGGGCACGGCAGTGCAGGTGTGAGCTGGTGTGCACACCCGGGGACAGCAGTGCAGGTGTGAGACGGTGTGCACACCCGGGGACAGCAGTGCAGGTGTGAGCCGGTGTGCACACCCGGGGACAGCAGTGCAGGTGTGATCTGGGTGTGCACACTGGGGCACGGCAGTGCAGGTGTGAGCCGGTGTGCACACCCGGGGACAGCAGTGCAGGTGTGATCTGGGTGTGCACAGTGGGGCACGGCAGCGCAGGTGTGAGCTGGGTGTGCACAGTGGGGCACGGCAGTGCAGGTGTGAGCTGGGTGTGCACATCCGGGGACAGCAGTGCAGGTGTGAGCTGGGTGTGCACACTGGGGCACGGCAGTGCAGGTGTGAGCTGGTGTGCACACCCGGGGACAGGGCCCTGGTTCGGGTCTGCAGTGCAGTGGTGCCAGCACCGGCACTCCCGTGGTGTCTGAAGGATTCCCTCATGCATGGCGCTCCTGGGTCTTGGCTGCTGATCAGGGTCCTCTCCCTGATAGTGCTGTCCCACAGGCGACCTCTGACCTCTGACTCTCCACCCCACAGCCCCTCCCCAGGAAGTGCTCCTGACCCTGGACGCTGGCTGACCCCAGCCCTTTCCCCGTTGTCCCTGCCCAAGGGGACTGGGAGGAAGAAGGCCCCCATTGTCTGGAGGAGGAAGCGCCCCAGGGCCCAAGGAGGAGCCTGGGGGTCCAGTGCGTGGCGTGAGTGGCCGGGGCTGGCCCTCGGCTGCCCTCTTCCTGCATTAGGGCCCGAGCCCCGGCCGGCCTCCCGCAGCCACACGGAGCAGCAGCTCGGCCCAGCATGAAGACCCTCCTGCCTGCCCTGGGCCTGGCCCTCGTTTGCGGCATCCAGGCCATCTTCCTGCCCCAGCCCCCGAGGGACCTGGATGTCCAGAAGGTTCTGGAGCCTGGGCTGGGGGCAGGCAGGGGAGCCTGGGGCCTCAGACCTGAACTGGGTGCAGAAAGGACCCCAGCGCAGGGGGCATCTTGGTCCCCCTCCATCTGACCCCCGAGCGCCCACGTCTCGCCTGGCAGAGCTGGGGGCTCGGCTGCTCGGGGACGCCAGAACCCTTTCTGGTGCTACGAGCCGTCAGATTCTGCTCCAAGCACCTGGGCC
This sequence comes from Sylvilagus bachmani, assembly GCA_015711505.1. Taxonomy (NCBI): domain Eukaryota; kingdom Metazoa; phylum Chordata; class Mammalia; order Lagomorpha; family Leporidae; genus Sylvilagus; species Sylvilagus bachmani. The sequence continues at coordinate 92,245,231 of CM027406.1, read as the reverse complement.
CACGGATGGGGACCAGGGCTCACCGCAGGGGAGGGGCAGTCAGCTCGGGTCCCCTCAGTTGGCAGGTGCGTGGCATGCCACAGCCGTGGCGACCAGCGACTCCTTCCGCACGGAGACCGAGAGCAAGCTCCTGGGGATGTACATCAAGGAGCTGAGGCCCACGCCCGAGGGGGACCTGGCGATCGTCCTGAACCAGCAGTGCGCCCTCCATCAGGAGGGGTGGGGACAGCACAGGCAGCCGGGCAGGGTCCGCTCCAGCCACTTCCAGAAGGACCCCGGGGTCCATGTGGGCCCCTCCAGGGCGCCCAGGGTAAAGAACGGGGCTCGGGAGACTTCCTGACCCCTGGGTCGGCGGCCAAGGGCTCTGCGCCACCACGGCCATCCTGGACATCTGGGCAGCTCCTCCCGAGCCCGGGCCGCCCCTGGAGCCAGGCTGGGTCAGAGGTCAGCATGTGGGCGGGGGGCCTTTCCGAGGGCGGCCGTGGTGAGACTGGGCTCCGCAGAAGCACCGCCAGGGTCCGTTGGCAGCTGCAGGTGCCCAGCCCCCGCCCCCCGGGGCCAGCGCATCGCCAGGTGTCCGGGCTGTGTGTGGCCCTCTGTCCACATGCCTCAGGCACCGTGAGGACAGCCGGTGCCTCCTGACTCCTCCCCGGGGGCCCAGGGCCGGGCTGGGCTGGGCCCTCTGTGGCCCGGGTGCTGTCCCCTCGTGGGTTGGGGAATGGTGACCAGACCTGGCTCCCCAGGGACGGCGGCGGCTGCGTGGAGAAGAGTGTCATCGCCCGGCAGACAGAGGAGCCCGCCGTGTTCACCTTGGACTGTAGGTGCCCGCCCGAGGGGGCCGCCCCTCTAGGCCTGGCCCGATGCCCCGGCGGGGGAGGGGACGGGGCTCCTGCAGGCGGGCTGGCCTGCAGTGACCGCTGCACCCTGCTGTGTGTCCAGACCGGGGGCGAAGGAAGCTCCTTGTGCTGGACACAGACTGCGTCCACCTCCTGCTGCTCTGCACCGAGGCCCCCGCGGCCCTGCTGAGCTGCCCGTGGCTGAGCACCCGGTCCTGTGCCAGTGCCTGGGTACGTCGGGGTGCTTCCTGGGGGGCCGGGCCCCGAGCAGGCAGCCCTTGCTGGCCATCTGCTTGAGCAGTCCTCAGAAGCCCCCCACCCCGTGCGAGGACGGGGAGGGGCCCAGCGCAATGCCCTGCCCGTGTCTGCGGGGCTGTCCCTGGGGCAGGGGCCACGGGAGCAGTGGGGACCACTTCCTGCTGCGCCGTGACCCGGGGAGGGGGGCTCTCCCCAGGCACAGGGCCGGCTCTCCCCAGGGACAGCAGCTGGCTGTGGTTCCCAGACCCTATGTGGGCTGCGGCTTGGGGCTGCCCGGCGTCCCCGTCTGTACACCAGACGCCCTGGGCGGCCGCACAGGGGTTCCCCTCCCGTCACCCAGCCGCCCTCACTCCCCAGGGAGGTGACAGAGCTGGGGTGCGGCGGCACCGGAGGCCGGGCTGGGAGCCTGTGGGAAAGACCCGTGAGCCCAGGGCCGACCCCTGTCTCCACAGCCAGGACCCCGGAGGTGGACGACGAGGTTGTGGAGAAATTCAGACGCGTGCTTCAGAGGCTGCCCACGCCCGCGCGGGTCACGCAGGACCTCACCCGGGAGGAAGGTGTGCTCCGGCCCGGGCCACCCAGCCTGGGAGCTGGACCCCCCCCCCCCCCGCCCAGGGGTGGGCGTGGTGCAGGCGGGGTCCCGCTCCTCTGCTGACGGCCTGTCTCCCCTCCCAGAGCCCTGCCACGCCCAGGGGAGCTCCTGCCACCCCTGCCCTGGTGAGTGCCAGCCCCGCACCTCTGCCCCGCCAGGCCCCTCCTTGTGCCACCTGCCAGTGCCTCTGCCCATGTCACTGCCCAGCTGAGGCCCTGCCGCCTCCAGGCGGGGGTGGGGTGGGCGGGAGGAGGGGCCCTCACCCCCGGGGAGGGCTGGCGAGCCCCTGTGCTTCCCAGAGTCACAGGGGACCCCTCCCCGTCACATCAGGTGCCCGGCCCCCTAAGCAGAGAGACGAGAGCAGGGCTGAAGACCCAGGGCGCAGCCGGCCCCGCCCGGGGCTCCGCCGGGCGCCCTGTTCCCAGCTCTTCCTGCGCAGCCGTGAATAAAGCCGCCAGCACCCTCCTCCCGCCTCTGGGCTGCTGCGTGGGGGCCCGGGGAGCCTGCGGCCCCCTCGGGTGCGGGGTGCTGGGCTCTGCCCCTCACTGTTGGCTGACTTGCTGCTCCAGGGCCCACCCGGGATCCTCCCAGCCCCCACCAGGCTCCTGAATTTCACGAACAAGCAAATTGTGAGGAGCCTCCCTGGGGTCCCACAGGGTCCCCTGAAAGAGCAGGGGCAGGGGTCCCCCTCCCTTCCCATGCGGCCGCTGGCTTCCGTCCCCCTCACCACACCCCGGGGCTCCGTCCACTCCCATCCACGCGGCCGAGAGGTGACCTCATCACACCCAGGCCCACATGGCCAGAGCGGACACGTTGGTCATTCTGACTCAGCGCACCCGGCCGGCACCTCCCTCCCCTCCCAGGGGAAACCCAGCCCCACTCAGAGAAGACAGACGAGGGACAGGCGATGGCGCCGGGCTGGCACAGGCGCAGGAGGCGGGGTCCTGTCGGCAGCGTCGGGGCCTGAGACCCGCTGCTCGCTGCTGCCTGGGGCTGGGCGAGCCCTGTTCCTGCCTGCCCGGCTGCACACGGCACGCACGCCCCGGCAGGAGCCGCCTCTCGGTGTGGCTGGTGAGGAGCAGAGAAAACCCACGCGTGGGGTGGTGTGGGGGTGGGGCTGCAGCCGCCCCTGGGACTTCCGCCTCGGGCGTCCTCGTGCTTGGTCGGGGCGGCTCCAGCTCCTGCTCACGCGCCTGGGAGGCGGCGGTGAGGGCGCACGTGCTCGGGTCCCTGCCACCCACCGAGGAGGCCGGGGGTGTTTCCAGCTCCGGCTGAGGCAGGCATCGGGTAGTGAACCGGAGCTGGGCGAGCTGCGGCTGCCTCTGCCTTTCAAACAAACGAGACAGCTGAAGAAAGATCGTGAACGGGGCCGGCGCTGCGGCGTAGGGGGAAAGCCGGCACCTGCAGCGCCGGCCCCGTGTGGGCGCCGGTTCCAGTCCCGGCTGCCCCACGTCCCATCCAGCTCCCCGCTGTGGCCTGGCAGAGCAGTGGATGATGGCCCAAGTGCCCGAGCCCTGCACCCACAGAGGAGGCTCCTGGCTCCTGGTTTTGGATCGGTCCTGCTCTGGCCGTTGTGGCAATTTGGGGAGTGGACAAGCGATGGAAGACCTCCCTCTCTCTTTCTCTCTCTCTCTCTCTCTCTCTCTATCTCTCCTCCTCCTCCACCTCCTCCTCCTCTGCCTTTCAGATAAATAAATCTTTAAAATTTTTTTGTAAAAAAAAAACCCAACCCTCGTCACTCCTACGAGAACCGTTTCTTGTGGGGAACCGCAGGCCGGCCGCCTGTGGGGACCTCCTCGTCGCAACCTGCCTCAACCTGCTGAGCAAAACAAAGTCACGGAGTGCTGACCACAAGACTTGCTAGAGATACACGACCTGAGGACACGCATGCCCTTTGATCTAGGTCGGGGCTCAGTTCTCGGGGCTGGGTCTGCAGGTCCGGCTCCCGCCATCGGGGCCCTGGAGCCTTGACCCTCCCCCTGCTCTGTGTTGCTCATGGTTGGTCGGGTGACAAGGCAGCGGGGAGGCGCTGACACGGGGCTGAGCTCTTGTGCTTGGACGTTTGGTGCTCAGGACGGCAGACGTCACCGGCTTGGGGCCGACTGGGCCCGCCCCCTGGAGGCCCCAGGTGACAGCTGCAGGTCTCTGCCGCGCAGCCACCTGGCTCCCTCCCTGTCCGCGGTGTCGCGTCCCTTGTTTTCGGCGACCTACGGCCTCTGATGGAAATCACTGGATGGAAACTTCCAGAAATCACCCCCCCCCCACGTTCTGACGCCTCGATCATGGCGCACGGCGACCACCGCTCCATCTCGTCACAGCCGCTCATGTCTTCCCGGGGCTCATCTGCACATCTCAGACACAGCGCTCTCACACCTGGGGTCTGGCACAAGGGAGGTTCCAGGCACCTGTGGAACATTCTGGAAGACTGTGAGAGGAGCCACTGTCTGTGTCAGTCCAAGGTAGACGACACTGACCGGCGTGTGTTCTGGGGGTTTGCTGGAGCTTCGGGGGTCGGCTGACTCCACCTGCACCTGCACCCCCAGCTGAGCTCCCGCACCCACGCCCGCTCACCTGCGTCCTCTGGCTGCCTTGGCTATGCGGTTTTGGGGGCCTCACTCTGCACCCGCGGCTCCTCCCCGGCCCTGGTGCCCCACACCCTGCACCGGGACCCCGTCTGCTCTCGCTGCGGTGGCCACCTCTCTAGGCCTCGGCCTGCGACTCACAGCTGCCCAGTCTCTAGGCTCTCGCCTGCGTCTCCTCGACTCTGTGACCCATTCCTGCCTCGTGGGCTGGAACCTCGGGCAGCAGCCTGGGACGTGGTGGCGCCGCTCAGAGGCCGCTGTCTGGGGGCCGGCGCTGCGGCTAGAGGGTGAAGCCACCGCCCATGATGCCGGCATCCCATACGGGGGCCAGCTCGGGTCCTGGCTGATGCGCTGGGAAGGCAGTGGAGGACGGCCCAAGTGCTTGTGCCCCGCACCCGTGTGGGAGCCCCGGATGGAGCTCCTGGCTCCCGGCTTCAGCCTGGCCCAGTCCTGGCCGTTGTGGCCATCTGGGGAGTGAACCCGTGGATGGAAGACCTCTCCCCCACCCCCATCTCTGCGTTTCCTTCTCTGTAACTCTGAGTTTCAAATAAATACACACATAAACCTTTTTTTTAAAAAGACCATTGTTTGCCCGCTGGCCAGGGCTTCACCCACTTGGAGGCTGCAGCCGAGCCTGGAAACAGAATCTCCCCCAGCTCCACCCCTCCTCCCCAGTTTTGCCCCTCCCCTCCAGCCCCGCCCCTTCCCTCCAGCCCCACCCCTCCTCCCAGCCCCGCCCCTCCCCTGCCTTCCTGCTGAGCCTTTGGCTGAATTCTTCGTATCAGCAGCTGCACTGTTCAGCTCTAAACTTTTTCTAAAGATTTATTTATTTATTTGAAAGGCAGAGTTAGAGAGAGAGAGAAAGAGAGAGAGGTTCACTCCTCAATTGGCCACAACGGCCAGGGCTGGGTCAGGCCAGAGCCAGGAGCCAGGGTCTCCCACGTGGGTGCAGGGCCCAAGTACTGGGCCACCACTGCTGCCCCCCCGGGCCACAGCAGGGAGCTGGATGGGACGTGGAGCAGCCGGGACTGGAACCGGCGCCCACGTCAGAGGTGGACAGTCTCCTCACAGCGCACGTGCCGGCTCTTTCCACCGAGTGCACCTGCCGCCTCTGTCTGGCTGTCCCCCGCTTTGCTGAGTCGTGGTCACCCTGTCACCCTGTGTCCCGAGTGAGTCCCTTCTACCCGCTGTGCCTCAGCAGCTCGTGGAGGTCGCCTGCCGTCGCGGCGTCTGGACTCACCCAGCCCCCTCCTCCTGTGTCTCGCCTGAGCCTGGGCCCCGCAGCCCCGGGTCTGGGTTTAGGTCTTGGCTGGAGAAGCTCCTTGGGCTGCGTCCTCTCCTGGGCTCCGCTCCGTCCACCGCAGCGGCGGGGGAGGGGCCTCCGCAGGGCCGCCTCTGTCCCCCCAGGTGCCCCCGGAGAGCCAAGGCGCCTTCCTCATCCCCGCCGACCCTTGGATTCTCCCCCTGGGGCCCGGGTCCTCACTGAGGGGTCTCAGCAAGGCCTCCATCGGGGACAAATCTAGAAGAAATCACCTCCAGGGAGCTTCACGGCCTGGGAGGGCGGTCAGGAGCAGAGACGGAGACACGGCCGTGTCCCCAGCCCAGAGCGAGTGGGAGAGGCGATCTGCGGCAGGGTCCACGCACGCGTGGCGGGGGTGGGGGTGGGGGCGTGGGAGAGGCGATCCCACGGCTGAGTCCGCGGCGTGGGGGGGTCGAGGCCAGTCCTGGACGTCCAGGGAGAGGAGACCGTGGGGTCTGCGGTGACACAGCACCCTGGGCCGCACCGTGCCGGGGGGCCTTGGGACGCAAAGGGAACGCGGCCGAGGAAGTCTCACAGCAGCCGGCTCAGGTGCGGCCGGGACGGAACGAAGCCCCTTGGAAGGGATGGCGGCCCCAAGCTCTGCGTGAGCCGGGGATGCGCAGGTCCAAGCCGCAGCGTTGACCGGGAAGCAGGAACCCGGCCACCCGGGCCTCGCGCAGGAGGAGGGGAACAGGCGGCATTTACAAATCGCTCCAGGGGCCGGCCTGTGGTGCAGGGGCAGAGCCCCACACTGCTTCCGGTCCTGCTCTCTGCTGACCTGGGCGAGCAGGGAAGATGGCCCGAGTGCTTGGGCCTCTGCCCCTCGCGGGAGACCCGGAGGAAGGGAGAAGCCCCGGCCGCTGTGGCCATCTGGGGAGTGGACCGCGGGTGGAGGACCCCTCTCTCTGCAGCTCCGCCTTTCAAGTAAATAAACAAACAAACAATCTTTACAAAGAGCTGCCGCGGGGTGCTGTGTAGCCCAGTGGTCACGCGCGGCTGCGACACCCGCACCCACATCCCAGTGCTGGGACCCTGCAGGCTCTGCTCCCGTCCCAGCTCCCAGGGCAGCAGGGCCGGCTCAAGTGGTCGGGCCTCCGCCACCCGCACGGGAGCCCAGTTCCTGCAGGCTTCCGTGTTGGCCCTTCTCGCGGTGCGTCGGGGTCTGCTGTGTGCACAGGTGACGCTGCGTGCGTCCCCTCCAGCCACAGGAGTGTGCAGGTGCTTACGGGTGTGTGAGGCGTGAGGGGTGTGCGCAGGTGTGTACAGGTGAGTGAGGTGTGCATGGGTGTGTGCAGGTGTGTGTATAGGTGTGCACAGGTGTACAGGTGTGTGAACGGTGTGTGCAGGTGTGTACAGGTGTGTGAGGTGTTCATGAGTGTGTACAGGTGTGTGGGGTGTGTACAGGTGTGTGGGGTGTGCACAGGTGTACAGGTGTGTGAAGGGGTGTGTGAGGTGTGCACAGGTGTGTGAGGTGTGTACAGGTGTGTGGGGTGTGCACAGGCATGTGTGCGTGCATGCGGGTGTGCACACTGCATTTGGGCCATGTGCGCCGTTTGGCTGCTGGGGACCCGGAGCACCAACTCCTCTTCCAGGTCCTGCCCAGGGCCCTCGGGTGTGAGCGGGAAGTGGGGTGGTGACGGGAGCCTCTGCCCTGCAGTCAGCTGGGGGCGCTGTGGCAGGTGCACCCGCCGAGGACGGGGCCTGTGGGGGCAGGGTGGGGGTGCTGTGACTTCGGGAGTTTGTCAGGGTTTGTGGGGGACCAAATACCGGCAGGTGTGTGCGCCCACGGGGGCCCCTGTGCTGACCGACACGGGCCCAGACTCGGGCTGGTGCCCTCGAGTCCCGGCCACTTCCCCGGGGCAGGAGGGGAACTGGGGTGCCCAGGGCTGCCCGAGACACGGCCCACGAGCCCCAGGGTCTCATTCTGAGGACGGCAGTTCCCTGGCTCGGTCCTCGGTGAGACCCAGGAGGTGCTGGTGGGGCCCACGTCGGGCTGGGGTCTCCTCCTGGGTCTCCCTCACTGGGCCGCCCCCGGCTGGGCTGAGTCCCCTTGCGACTGATCTGTCCCGAGCTGGCCAGCGCCCTTCCTTGTTCTGGGCTTCTGCATAACACAGTTCCTGGAACCGTGGACAGGGCCCGGGCAGCGGCCTCTGTGGCCACGGGTCACAGGAGCATTCCAGAGACTGAGAGCTGGCAGGGAGGACCTGCCCTGGGCTGCCAGGATCCGGCCTTTCCCAGGCTCGGAGAGCCGGGCCGTTCCGGCCTTTCCCTGCTGGCCTCCCGGGCTCAGCCCGGTCTTGGTCCAGAAGCCGGGCCTGCCTGTCGCCCTGGCCCCAGGGTTGCCAGGGAAGAAACTCTGCACTGGCGGCCTCAGAGGCTGACAGTCCAGGGGCCACAAGGTGCCCCTGGCTCGTGCACCCGCACCCTTCTTTCCAGGAGGGGTTGGGAGGGGCCCCGCCCCGCCCATCCTGCCCTCACTGCCCCCTCCGAGGCTTTGGAGAGCTGTGGGAGCCCGGGAGGCGGCCCTCGCGCAGGGAGCAGGTGCGTCGGGTGCAACAGTGCCAGGAACGGTGGACACCGAATGTGCGGCTCCTGCCTCCTCCCAGCGAGCACCAAGCCTCTCCCCGAGCCGCTCCCGGGCGCAGCGCCTCCCTGGGGACGGCTGGCCACGCTGACCGGCCAGCTGTGCCCAGCAGGAGCAGAGGCCGGGCCCACACACGGCCGCCTGCAGCAGGACCCCTGGTGGGGCCGCCCGAGCCCCCTCCCTTTGGCTCCGCGGGCTGGGGACAGGAAAGTGGCCAGGGGCACTGGCACAGGAGACCCCGGCGCCCACCCAGCAGTGTCGAGGACGAGCGGGTCCCCACACATCCCTGAGGTGAGGAGGCCCCCCCAGAGGAGGCTGCTGCCCGGCTCCCCACACCCACCCCTCTCTCAACCACCTGCCAGGTGAGTGACAGGCACGCAGTCCCGGCGTGGTCGTGGCCCTGCGCCCGCCGGCCCCGTCCCCGCCATCGTGATGGGCACCTGCGGCTCTGGGCTGCGAGCTCGGGGGTGATTTGAGTCCCACAGAGGCCGGTGTTGAGGCAGGGCCAGGGGTGAAACCGGCCGCCACCCCTGTAATCGCCCAAGTCACAGCCCAGCGGCTCTGACCCCAGCTTCCCTCCCGTGCCTGTGCCTGGGGGACAGAGGTGAGGCCCAGGTGCTTGGGTCCCTGACCGCCCCCCCCGTGGGTCCTTGACAGCACCGTGAATCCCTTACCCCTCCATAGGTCCCTAACCCCCCCATGAGTCTCTGACCCCCCCCATGGGTCCCTAACCCCACCGTGAGTCTCTGGCTCCTGGCTTTCACCTGGCCCTCGTCTGCCCCAGACCCCGAGGGACATGGACGTCCGGGAGGTTTGCTGCTGCGGTCAGCCCGGCTGCCCCGACTGAGCCCCACGCTGCCAGGACGTCTGTCCAGCCTGGACGTGGGATCTGAGGGCAGGGCCGGGCGGGGGCTCCTCCCAGCCGCCTTCTCCCGTCGTCCTCACACAGCCGTGGCTCTGTGTGCACCTGCTCCTGCCCCGTCCTCTCAGAAGGACCCCACTGTCACCGGTGACCCCGTCTTATGCTCTCCCAAGGCCCCGTGTCCACACGCAGCCACGGGCTGGGGGCTGGGGGCTGGGCTCAAGCACGCCTGGGACTGAGCCCCTGGGCCCCGAGCACTCCCCAGGAGGGGGCCCGGGGCTGGGTGGGGCCTGTCCCCCAGAAGTTCAGCTGCTTCTGAGGCCAGCCTGGGGGGACTGGGGCCAGGGGTCAGGAGCACTCAGTCTGGGTCCCCAGGTGGCAGGGTCGTGGCCCACCGTGGCCCACCATGGCTGCCAGGGCCCCTCGGGGCCTGAGACGCAGAGAGGTCCTGAGGACGTTTGTCAAGGAGCTGAGGCCCCACAGCTCAACCTGGAGATGGTCCTCGGCAGGCAGCCGGTGGTTCCTCCCTCGGGAGGCGGCAGCGGGGCTGACCTCTGACCTCCGCCCCCGCGCAGCCAAGGCTGTGGTTTGTGGGCGTGGCCTTCGTGCCGCGGCTCAGGGACTGAGCCTGATTTCTGGGAGAGGGAGCAGAAAACCCAGCACCCGCCAAGTTCAAGGCCCAACGCCGCCGGCCGCTAGGTGGCGCCCGCGTCGCCCCCAGGACGAGCCTGCGGACGCCGTCAGGGTCCCCAGTGCGGCCGGTAGGTGGCGCCCGCGGCGCCTCGGCACAGGCACCATCCAGAGGACCACCCGGCTGATGCTCAGAACCGGGCCGGGGCGCCGTCGCGACCCCCTGTCACCTGAGCAGGATGCAGCCGCCGGGGGCCACGGGGGCGCAGTGGCCAGCTCCTCCGCGGCACCCGCCGCGTGCGCTCGCCCTCTCCCCGGGAGCACCGGACACCTGAGCCAGGTGCTTAGCGCTGTCCAGCAGGTGCGGTGACCGTCCCGTCAGCAGCCCTGGGGACCGAGGGCGGGAGGCTGCATCACACAGCAGGTGCCCCGAGAAGAGGCTGACCCTCAGGGCGCATGGCCGCGGGCGCCCCTGGAGGAGCACCCCCAGACCGACACGGGGCGCCAGGACCTCGACAACCAGCAGAGTCTGCGAGCCTGCCACGGCCGGCCGGCGGCCAGGGCACCCGGCAGCCACAGGTGGGGGCTGCACACGGCCCTGGCCCCGCCCCCCAGCTGCCAGGCTTCCCCGGGGAAGGGGAGGCGTGCGGAGCCCCCTCGCGCGGAGGCGCCTCTACCACGGTCTCCATGCCGCTGGCCTCCCTGGGCGCTGTTCCAGCCTGGCTGTTCCCGTTTGTGCGCGAGTTTTAAGATTTGAGAGGGAGAGTTAGAGAGAGAGAGGGTGGCTGTGTGGTGCGGTGGTTAGCTCCCCACTGGGACACCGGTGCCCCTTACCCGAGGGCCTGGGTGGGGTCCTGGCTGCTCCACTGCCGACCCAGCTGTCTGCCC
>CM027406.1:92222900-92234599 GCA_015711505.1 Sylvilagus bachmani | reverse complement strand
CGTGGAGACCGGCCGGGCCCCCAGCTCCCAGCTTCACCTGAGCCGGCCCTGGCGCTGCGGGGATGTGAGTGTGCGTGGCAGCCGGCCCACTGGGCGGTGTGCAGAGGGCAGGTGGTCCCGCGGCTGGGGCACCTGCTCCCCGTGCTCCCGGCACCACCGAGCGCGGCAGAGTGGGCCGAGCTGTGTCACTGGCGGGGGCGGGGGAGGGGGTGCTGCAGCTCACGGCTCAGCCGCCAGCCCTGGGGTTCCCCAAGGTCAGGGCGACACAGGCGATGGTCACGATGCCAGCCCACACTGGATGGGTTTTTAACTCAGGACTCAGGGAAAAGCCACTCCTCAGCCTAACCAAACGTCGCATCTCTTCTGTGCAAGATCCCGTGCATTGTCGTGGTCACCTCGGACTCCTGTATCCATTCCTTCAGAACTGAGTCACCAAGCACAGAATTGTTTCCTGGGCGGCGCTGTGGCTGGCGGTCAAACCTCCGTCGGCAATGCTGCCAAAAAAACCAAAACCAACCAAAACCCTCCTGGCCGATCACCGCAGAGAGAGGACCCCCCCCCCCAGCAAGCCCTGATCAGAACTCCCGAGAGGGCTCCTGTGGCCGCGCCAAGGGCCCGGGGCGCGGACACCGCTCCTGCGGCCGCGCCGAGGGCCCGGGGCGCGGACACCGCCTGGCATGCGACAAGTCGAGGCGGCACGGTGGGCTGAGCTCCTGCCACTGCACAAGCATCCCACGTGGGGCTGGTTCGAGTCCCGGCTGCTCCACTTCCCATCCAGCTCCCTGCTGTGGCCTGGGAAAGCAGCGAAGATGGCCCAGGCCCTCAGGCCCCTGCACCCGCGTGGGAGACCCGGAGGAAGCTCCTGGCTCCTGGCTTCGGACCGGCGCACGTGTCCACCCCTGCCTGCATCAGGGGCTACCCCCGGGGTGTCCTGGGTGAAGCCCCATGGTCCAGGCTGTGCCTACTGCGGGTGTGGGGTGGGGTGGGGCAAGGAGGGGCCTCTGGGTCAGCACCAGGGGCCCAGGAAACCTACGAGTGCACAGCCCACCCTAACGGGGCCCTGGGAGCATGGCAGAATCGTGGCTGGCCCCGGGTTCTGTCTCCAGCACCTGCAGCCCCCGAGGCCAGGAGGGCCGGGCTGGCTTCCTTGAAGACCGGGGATACCCAGGCAGGGGGTGAGCCTGTTCCCCACATCCTGCAGCGTGCCCCCACCATGCATAGCCCACAATACCCCCGGGGGCGGGATGGGCCCTGATGACCCCCCCGCCCCAGCCTGTAGCATCCTGCAGGAGAGCCCGCCCCCCCAGCCCTGAGCGGCACGGTTGCCTGGGGATTGAGAGACCTGGGCGGGGTCTGGGACACATCGGCTCAGGGTTCTGCCAGTGGCGCCAGGCTGCCTGGCCAAGCCGCGGTTTCACGTCCAGCTGGGGTTCCGGTGGTCACTGGGCCGCCAGGCTCTCCTGCCCAGCAGGTGCAGGGACCCGAGACACCTGTGAGGACCTCACCTTGAAAAGGCAGGGAGCCTACGGGTAAGTGCACGGACGCCCGCCGACGACACGCAGCGGGCAGTCACAACGCACCCGCTCTGCTGCTAAATCACACATCCTGGACAGCGACTCAGCGCCCCGTGTCCTACAGGAAGCCGTAACTCCGTGACCCTACACGGGGCAGGGGACACGGCTGTCGCTGGCTGGGCCCGGGTGCCGGAGACCCCGCTGGTGAAGGGAGGGGGGCCACTCCCAGGGGCTCAGCCCTTTGCAGCACTGAGCAGACAGGAAACTTCAAAACGCGTTTCCTCTGTGCCTAAGCCCCAGTCTCAGCCGTGGCCGCCCAAATGCAGGTGCACTTGGCGAGCTCTGTTCCCGGGGCAGTGCCGCCCTCGGGGCCACGCGCCGGGAAGCCGAGCAGCCAGCGGCCAGGCCGACTGCCCGAGGCTGTGGAAACGCTGGGGCCAGCTTGCTGTGTGCGGGCTGGGAGGCGTTGCGGCTGCTGGCTTCGAGCTCCACCCACGCTCGGCGAGGAATCGCCAGGGTCGGTGGGCGGCTGTGCGCAGGCAGAGGGGGGACATGTTGGCTTCCTAGGGGGCGCAGACCACGCGCAAGCAAAACCGACCGTGGGACGACTTTGCAGGGTCCTCGGCCAGGAGCCGACCCAGGGGAGGCAGCAGGGCCGCACGGCGTGGACCTCCAGCCGCTCGGTCATCGGCACCGAGAGGAGCGGCTCAGGGTCAGGCGGCGCTGAGCAGAGGGCAAGCTGCTCCGGGAACTGCGATGGGTGTCCTGGAGGAAGTCGGGAGACGTCGCCTCGCTCCGGCTGCAGTGGCTGCGCCCAGCAGAGCAGGGACAGGCGTGACGCCGGCCGGGCAGTTCAGACACTGGTTCGTGCCCCACAGGGAGCCCCCGGGCTCAGCTCCCTGCTCGTGCACACCCTGGGAGGCAGCCGTGATGTCCGGGTCCCTCTGCACCTGCTGCACCCACACGGAGGCCTGCGTGGAGACCTGGGCTCGGGCTTCAGCCTGGCCCAGCATGTGGGACATGAATCCACAGACGGACGATCTCTGTCCATCTGCCTTTCAAATACACAAAACTAATCAAGATATTTTGCAAAAAGAAAAAAATACCTGTGACCATTGCAATCCTCCCACCCCTCCCAGAACTGCCCCACCCCCTGAACCACCCGCTCCCCAGTGCTCCCACCTGCAGGCCTCGGTGTGGCTGCTTTGCAGATGGGATTGGGAGGAGGGGGTGAAGGAGCTTTGGTGCCACCAGCGACGGTCCTTAGGAGAGCGGGAGAGGAGGACGGAGACGCGGGGCCGACTGAACACACAGCATGGCTCCCTGTGCAAGGTTAGGGTCAGGGTCGGGGTCAGGGTTAGGGTTGAGGTCGGGGTTAGGGCTAGGGTTAGGGTTAGCGTTAGGGTTGGGTTGGGGCTGGGGTTGGGGTTAGGGTTAGGGTTAGGGTGGGGTTGGGGTTGGGGTTGGGGTTGGGGTTGGGGTTAGGGTTAGGGTTGGGGTTGGGGTTGGGGTTAGGGTTAGGGTTGGGGTTGGGGTTAGCGTTAGGGTTAGCCCCGCATGGGCACCTGCATCCAGGATCTGACCAAGGCAGTGATGTGCGTGGGTACTGTGCCCCCTGGGGAGCTGGGAGGTAAGGTGGGGCCTCTTGGTTGTCGCAGCTGGGTGAGGGGGTCATCACCTTCATCTGTATTTATGAACCACCTCTAATCTATCATCAGTGATCATTACCTGTCTATACAACCTGGGTATGTAGCTACCCGTCTGTCGATCATCTGAGCATATCTGTTAATATAATCTCTATCTTCATTTAATCTATCATCTATATCTATAATCAGCCATCTGTGTCCATCTAATCTGTCATCTGTATCTATCCGTCAAGCTTATATCTATAATCTGTGTATTTAGGCCGGCGCTGTGGCTCACTAGGCTAATCCTCCGCCTGCGGCGCCGGCACACCGGGTTCTAGTCCCTGTCGGGGCACTGGATTCTGTCCCGGTTGCTCCTCTTCCAGTCCAGCTCTCTGCTGTGGCCTGGGAGTGCAGTGGAGGATGGCCCAGGTGCTTGGGCCCTGCACCCCATGGGAGACCAGGAAAAACACCTAGCACCTGGCTCCTGCCATCGGACCAGCGCGGTGCGCCGGCTGCAGCGGGCAATGGGGGGGGTGAACCAACGGAAAAGGAAGACCTTTCTCTCTGTCTCTCTCTCTCTCACTGTCCACTCTGCCTGTCAAAAAAAATTGTATTTATCTATCTGTCAAACTATTATCCATGTATATTTATCAATCATGTATCATCTACGCACACGTACTACATACACGTAACTTACCACCTATCTGCCATTATCTACCCGTCACCTATCTATACCTGCCAATCAACCCTCAATACCATCAGTCATCCATATCTATTGGTCAGTCCTGTACCTACGATCCCCTGTGTCCTACCCACCCGCCCTTCCCCCGTTCGTCCCCGTGTGTGCCAGTCACCTGCTCACCTCCCTACTTCCTGTCTAATGTTGACAGTGGTTCTCAGTCCAGGACGAGGCCCCTCACCCTGGGGCACTGGGCCAGGAGCATGTCGGATCCTCAGGGGTTACGGCAGTTGGGGGAAGGGAGCTGCTTGTCTTGTGGGTGGATCCCAGGGATGCTGCCCCACCCCTTACGGTGCACAGAGACCGGCCAGGACACGTGCACGGCATTGAAGCTGATGACACGGCTCACGGGTGCGTGGGACCAGGCGGGGACACTGCCCGCCCCACGTGGCCCAGGAGGGGACACTGCCCGCCCCACGTGGCCCAGGAGGGGACACTGCCCGCCCCACGTGGCCCAGGAGGGGACACTGCCCGCCCCACGTGGCCCAGGAGGGGACACTGCACGCCCCACGTGGCCCAGGAGGGGACACTGCACGCCCCACGTGGCCTTGCCAGCTCTTGGGTGCTGGAGACCTGCCCTGAAGCCGACAGGAGCCACGGCAGCTGCGCCCTCTTTCTAGTCTGCACTGTAGATGGGTTTGGCAGGGAGCTGACCCGGACATCAGAGGCTGCCATGTGGGCCCAGGGTGGACACAGTGCAGCCAGCTGTGTCCTCGGCCAGAGTCCCCTCACTCACACCGGCGCGCAGGCTGTCCTGGCAAATACAGAGGATCTCGGACAAAGGTCGCCGCTTTCACCAAGGCCGTTGCTGTCTTCCTGTGTCCCAGCCACGGGCGAACCTCAGACCTGCCCCGGACTCAGCCCACGGACGCCGGGCAGCCAGAGACGCCGTCTCATCCCTACACACGCATCTGCCAGGGCGTGCTTCAATTCTGGAAAGGATTTATTGTTTCAGAATGACTTACTTTTTTGAGGCCAACACAGAGAGCTCTCCCATCTGCTGGTTCATCCCCCAGATGCTCACAACAGCCAGAGCTGGGCCAGGCCAAAGTCGGAGCCAGGGGCTCTGCCCAGGCCAAAGTCGGAGCCAGGGGCTCTGCCCAGGCCAAAGTCGGAGCCAGGGGCTCTGCCCAGGCCACCCGAGGGCTTGAGCCATCACTGCTGTCTCCCAGGGTGTGCGTAACAGGAAGCTGGAGCCAGGAGCCTGCAGCTCCAGCGGGGTCACCCGTGGGCGCGGCAGGTGCGCGGGCCCTGAGACGTCCCCTGCAGCTCCAGCCGGGTCACCCGTGGGCGCGGCAGGTGCGCGGGCCCTGAGACGTCACTGCTGTCTCCCAGGGTGTGCGTTAGCTGGGCGCTGGGACTCGAACCCAGGCCTTGCAGTGTGCAGTGTGGGCTGCACCCACAGCCACCCCGGGTACCTATAACCGATCACCTCCTATTATCAATACATCTGTCTCCCGCTGGTGTTGCGCCTCTGGAGAGCCCGTGTTCACCCGAAGGCAGAGACAAACTCACGTGTGAACTCTGCTCTCAGAAATGACGGGAACAGGAGTGGGCCCCATCCACGCTAGGGACACGGACATGGTGGGGTCCCACGGCTCACAGCTCGGGCCACCCCCTTCCGGTCTCCCCTTTGGGTAGGACCCACAATTTCGGCGTCTGTGCCTGGCTCATCGCCCACTGGCACCCGCACACTCCCAAGGAACAGGGTCCCCTCCACAGTAGGACCCCCAGTCCGGGGCAGCCCCCACCTCCACCACCCTGAGCCTGGGGGACCCCGTGTGCACCCCGCCTCACTTGTGGGGACCTCCCACCTCCACCGCCACTGAGCCCACGGGGACGCCCCCCCTCCACCCCCGCCTCATTCGCCCAGACGCACGTCCATCACCAGCCTCCCCGCCCCCGCCCCGGCAGCGCGCCCGGAAGTCCCCCTACTTCCGCGTTCCGGGGCGGGACCTCCCCCTGGAGGCCGCGGGGAACGACGGTCCCTCCGGAGACAGCGGGTTTCCATCCGGGGCTCGTCGGTGGGCGGGGCTCCGCGGAGGAGGCGGCGGCCGCCGCGCGGCGAGGACTTCCGGGTCTGAGGCGCGGGCTCGGGCGCGTCCTCCGCCTGCGGTGTCCTCTCGGGCCGGGGCCGCCATGGTGCTGTGCCCGGTCATCGGGAAGCTGGCGCACAAGCGCGTGGTGCTGGCCAGCGCCTCCCCGCGCCGCCGCGAGATCCTGAGCAACGCGGTGAGAGGGGCGGCGCCGACCCGGGGGTCGAGGGCTGGGCGGGCCCGCGAGCCGGAAGTGGGGGTCTCAGCGGCCGGGGCGGGGGAGACCCGGGCCAGGACCCCGTGGGTGGGGTGGGGTCTCTGCGGCCGTGGGGATGCGGGTTGGGATTTCCAGTGGGGGGTGGGCCCTAGTGACAGTGGGAGGTGCGGGGGGAGCGGCCCCGGGGCCCCAGGGAGGCGCTGGTGGTGGGGCCGTGACGGGGGCGGGGCCGGGGGGGGTCTGTTAGGGACGGCTGTCTGCTTGGTCTGTGGCCCTAAGGGAGGGGCCTCGGGGTCCAGGGGCCGGAGCGTGGCACGCTGGGGCCGGGTGACCCCGTGACCTGCAGGCGGGGTCAGCCATGCCCCAGGGTGGGCGTCCGGAGCTGGGAGCCGGTTCCGAAGGAGGAGGCCGTGGGGGGGAGCAGAGGGGCCGGCACCTTACGAGAAGGGGACACGAAGGGGACACGTGGGCCCGCGCCCCCCCAGAGCCTGGCTGTCGCCCTGGTGAGTGACAGCTGTCTGAGCTGCGGGGCAGCCGGGAGGCGCTGTCAGAGGTCACACGCGCCGCTGCGGGTCAGGGTCGCCCGCGCTGTGGCCATGCAGAGGTCTCGGAGTGGGGATTCCGCGTCGCCCCTGCCCAGCCCCCACCCCGCACCGGCTCCGGCTCTGGTCGCGGGGAGGGGCCTCTGTGCCCCCTCCTCACCCGCACGCCCCGTGTGCCCAGGGCCTCCGGTTTGAAGTGGTCCCCTCGAGGTTCAGAGAGGACGTCAGCAAGAGCGCCTTCCCCGCCCCGCACGCCTACGCCGTGGAGACCGCGCGGCAGAAGGCCCTGGAAGTGGCCGGGAGGATGCACGAGGCAAGCCCCCCCCCGCAGGCCCTGGTCTGGGGCGCGGTGCCCCCCCGAGGGCCGTGGCTCAGCCTCACCCAGGCTGGGACTTGGGTCACTTCCGCAGTTACCCCCCGGCTCGGCAGCTGTGTCTGCCGACCCACAGGTGACCCCAGGACCCCGCACAGCCCCAGCCCTCTGAGCCCGCGTGTAGACCACGTGTCTACACAGGGCACTGTCCCTGAAGCGGACCCTGTCTCCTGCAGAAAGACCAGCGGGCCCCGGACGTGGTCATCGGGGCGGACACCATCGTGGTGAGTCGGCGCCCGCCGGGCTCCGGGGTCGCTCCTCCCTGCGCCGCAGCAGGTTACCCGTGATGTCCATGCACGCCGTGGCGCCGGTTCGAGTCCCGGCTGCTCCACTTCCTATCCAGCTCCCTGCTAGTGGCCTGGGAAAGCAGTGGACGGTGGCCCCAGTGCTTGGGCCCTGCACCCACGGGGTGACCCGGATGGAGCGCCTGGCTCCCTGCTCGGACTGGCGGTCTGGGGAGTGACCGGCGGGTGGAGGACCGCCCACCCCTCTCTGTCTTGCAGACGCTTGGGGGGCTGATCCTGGAGAAGCCTGTGGACAAGCAGGACGCGTACAACATGCTGTCCAGGTGGGCGCGGTGGGCCCTGGGCCCTTTATGGTCAGAGCCGCAGCCCCTCCTCCGCCCTCCCCGCTCCCCGGGGCCAACGTCCGCGCACCCAAGGCGGCGCCGGCCCTGGCCGTGTCTTGCAGGCTGAGCGGGAGGGAGCACAGCGTGTTCACCGGCGTGGCCATCGTGCGCTGCTCCTGCAAAGGTGACGTCACCGCGCACCGGATCCCTGCGCCCGGGGAGACCCCCGCCCTGGGAGACTCCGGGCCAGCGCCCCCAGCCTTCCCCGCGCTCTGTGCGGGAGGGAGGAGCGTGCACCGTGCACGGATGCAGGGCTGCGTGCTGACGACCCTGGCTCGTCCCAGGCACCTCCCCCGGCCCCAGCTGCAAACGGCGCAGGCGCATTCGGCAACCGCAGACCTCACGGTGGGCATCGGCTCCGTCCTCACTTCCGCCAGGGGAAGCCGGTCCACCCCGCCCCTCGCGAGGCTCCCTTTGAGAGCTTCCCGTCTCAGGGGCCGGAGGCGGGAGCACCTGGCTGGCGAGGGGCTCCCCCCCAGTGAGACCCTTTCCTGCCGCCGCGTTCCACGCCCCAGGGTCTTCCTCAGGGCAGCTGACAGCCTTACGTGAACCCCAAAACCTGCGCCCTGAGACTTTGCACAGAAACCTGACATGGCCTCGTCCGCGCCCACGCGCCGACCCCGGGTTGTGTGCTTACAGACGGCCGGCTGCACACCGACGTCTCCGAGTTCCACGAGGAGACCCGGGTGACGTTCTCGGAGCTGTCGGAGGAGCTGCTGTGGGAGTACGTGCACAGCGGGGAGCCCATGTGAGCACGCGGGGCGGGGTGGGGCGGGGCCGAGGTTCCCTCCTGGGAATGTGCACATCGGGGAGCCCATGTGAGCAGGAGGGGTCAGGCTGGGGCCGGGCCGGGGCCGGGCCGGGTCGTGCACAGAGTCCAGGGGCCTCAGCGGGGGGCGGGGCGGGGCCGAGGTTCCCTCCTGGACCCCAGCTGCAGAAGGCGGGGGCAGCGGTGATAAGTCGTGTGGTTCCTGGGAGACCCGGGTGGAGCTCCTGGCTCCCAGCCCCGCCGCTGCAGGCGTTTTGGGACTGTCAGCCGTGGGAGCGCTCTGTCTCTTTAGCCTTCTTAATTTACGAACATTTTAAAATGCATGAATTTATATCGGTGCAAAACGTTTTGAAATACGTGCACAATTCGGTGGTGGTATGTGTCTGCCGTGAACTAAAACCTCTCAGATGTGTGGATTTTGGAAATGCGTTACCCCAGAGCCAGCTTATCTTTGAGTTTCAATTCTGCATGAACCCTGGAGATGACCTCCTAGGTTCCCGTGGGGCGGGGCTGCAGGGAGGGGTGGGGCTGGGGGTTGGGCTAGGGGTACAATGTTCTGCAGGGCGCGATGCAGCGTGGCTGCAGGTCACGAGGCTGCACTGAGCGCGTCCTGCAGCGTTGCCATGCACCACGTTGTGCAAGGGCTTCCAGCTGCTCATGGCTGCTGGGTGGGTGCTTGGTCACCATGTCCCTTCCCATTCTACAGCGGAGGGTCTGGGTTCGAGTCCCAGCCCTGGCTCCCTGCTGCTGCTCGCCCTGGGCGGCAGCACTGACGGCTCAGGGCCCTGGGTCCCTCCAGCCAACCTGGGTGACCCAGATGGAGCTCCTGGCTCCTGGCTTCAGGCGGGGCCAGTCCTGACTGGCGCAGACGTTGGAGGGGTGAACCAGCAGACGGGGAGATGCTTCTCTGAGGACCCGGGCTCGTCCCAGGCGCCTCCCCCCAGGCCCCAGCTGCAAACGGCGCAGGCGCATTCAGTCCCAGTACCCACGAACTTTACAGAAAAGACGAATTATGTATATATTTATCTGTGGACTTGAAAGGCTGAGTGCCAGAGGGACAGAGCTGCCCCCCGTCCACTGGTTCCTTCTCCACGCCCAGGAGGGAGAGCGCTGTGGGCCTCAGCACAGGTGCAGGGCCCAGGCCAGCAGGGGGCTGGAGCGGAGGAGCAGCGGCTGGGACTCAAGCCAGTGCCCATGGGGACACTGGTGCTGCAGACGGGCCCAGCCCGCTCACCACGGAGCCGGCCCCTGGTGTACACTCTTCTGAAACAGTTTGCAGGCACCCGGGTGTGGGTTGGGGCACTCCCAGCGGCCGTCTCTGGCGTCGCTCACACATCCCTGTCCCTGAAGCGACTCTGACGCGCTGGCTGCGGCTTCTTGGTCCTGGGGCCCTCACCCCCCCCTTGTCACCGTCTCCCCCAGGGACAAGGCCGGCGGCTACGGCATCCAGGCGCTGGGCGGGATGCTGGTGGAGCGACTCCAGGGCGACTTCCTCAACGTGGTCGGCTTCCCCCTGAACCGCTTCTGCAAGCGCCTGGCGGAGCTGTACCCCGCGCCCAGCCCGGCGCCCGCCCCCGCCCGGGGCCCCAGCCCCTGCTCCCACGCCCTGAGCGGCCCGGAGCCCCCTGGGGAGAGCGAGGCTGGCGGCTCCCAGGGGACCGGGGGCACCCTGCCCGCGCTGCCACCGCGGCTTCTGGAGCTCACGGAAGGGTTGAGGGCGTCAAAGGTGTGCCCCCCCAGCACCCCAGGGCCTCAGGGGGAGGTGGGGCAGGGCCGTGCTCTCTGGACAGGCCCCGGGGGGGCTTCCCGCCTGCCCCCGCTGCTGTCCCCGCTTGGACCTGTGGGGGGTGCCCGTGGGAGGTGACCCCGGCGTGGGGTGTGTGCGCCCTGGGGCGCCTCTCACGCCTTCGCTCCGCTGGGCTAGCCTGGCTGCCACACGGGCGCTCCGTGCCTCCTGGGTGTCCCTGGGCCCTGCTGGCAGGGCAGAGGACGGACCGTGGCGTGGGCCTGGGCGGCAGCTGGGCTTAGGACTCCTGACCTCGTGCCCCCCAGCTGTCCCAGTCAGTGGGCGTCCTGGACACGGAGCTGCTGGAGCCGGCAGGGCCCCTCTGGTCACGTGACCTGCCTGGCCACTGCCGCGTCCAGGAGTGGCTTTTCTGCGGCCCCTGGGGCCCAGCCTCGGCGGGCGGGGGCTCCGCGGTCACCGCCGCTGTGTCCCCCGCAGGCCCTGGTCGCCGCCTGCCGGCTGCGGGTGTTTGATTTCCTGCGAGAGGCAGCGGGGGCCCCGCAGACGGCGGCGCAGGTGGCCGGGAAGGTGGCCGCCCCTGTGCCCGGGACGGAGAGGCTGCTGGACGCCTGCGTGGGCCTGGGGCTGCTGCAGAAGACGGAGCGAGGTGCGGGGACCCTCGGGGCTCTCGCGGAGAGATGGGGGAGGGTGTGGCCGCCTCAGCCCGGGGCGCCCCGCGGTCAGACGGGGGAGGCTTGTACCCGTCCCCGGGCGCACGGCCCAC
The DNA here is from genome assembly GCA_015711505.1 of Sylvilagus bachmani. Classification (NCBI taxonomy): domain Eukaryota; kingdom Metazoa; phylum Chordata; class Mammalia; order Lagomorpha; family Leporidae; genus Sylvilagus; species Sylvilagus bachmani. The sequence continues at coordinate 92,223,643 of CM027406.1, read as the reverse complement.
TGTGGTCGGGGGAGGCTCGTCCCGGCGTCCCCGGGCGCTGACCTGCCGCTCCCCTCTGTCCGCCCCCTGGGGGCCGCCCGCCGTCTCAGGCTACAGCAACACGGAGCTGGCGAGCACCTACCTCGTGTCCAGCGGCCTCCTGTCCATCCGGGACGTCGTCCTGCACGAGGGTCATAGCTCCTGGAATCTCTGCGCGTGCGCAGAGCTGGCGGTGCGTCAATCGGGGTGGTGCCCCGCCCCACCCCACCTCCAGTCCACACTCAGCCCTGCCCAGACCTGGGCTCCCCCAGGGGATCCCCTGCCTCCTGGCCCTGCCCAGCCCAGCCCGGCCCTGGGCACCCTGGGGAGACTCCGGCCCATGGGGCGACCCTGTTGCGTGCTCTGTCCCAGGATCGTGCCCCGCTCAGCCGGGAGGCTCTGCCCTGCTTCCCGGACAGCCCGCACGGCCTCGCCAGGCTGACCGCTCGCCGGGTGGCCACGGCCTTCGACCTGTCCCGGTTCAGCGCGGCCTGCAGCCTGGGAGGTGTGTGGGCGCCTGCGTGGGCGGCTCCGCGCGCTCGGCCTGCATTCCTGAAGCTAGGGGGTGCCCCCCTGACTGGTGCCTGCCTCAGGGTGGGGGTCCCTTACCTGCTGCAACACTTGGCTCTGCGGGGGCGGGGATAGAGCCCCCGTCCCAACACTTGGCTCTGCGGGGGCGGGGGTAGAGCCCCGGTCCCAACACTTGGCTCTGCGGGGGCGGGGGT
>CM027406.1:92210465-92222400 GCA_015711505.1 Sylvilagus bachmani | reverse complement strand
CCAGTGTGGCCCGCCCCCATCACACGGCTCAGACGTGTGGCTGGCAGACAGCCCTGTCGCTCTGGTCCCTGCGGTGCAGCCATAGCCATGGCTGGGTGATGGGAGCTCAGAGAGTTGTGGGCTGGGGCCCAGGCCAGTGTCCACCTGGACTTCCCCTCCATCTGCGTGGGAGGCCTGTGGCCTTGCTCTTCCACAGGCAGGGTCACTGGATCCCTTGCTGGATCACTGGATCATGGGATCACTGGATCTCTCTCACTGGATCACTGGATCTCTTGATCTCCTGTCAGATCATTGGATCGCCGGATCTCTGGAACCCTCACTGGGCCACCGGATCATGGGATCACTGGATCTCTCTCGCTGGTTCCCTGGATCCCTGGAACCCTCGCTGGATCACGCTGGATCACGCTGGATCCCGCCCACGCTGTGGCTCTGATCTGCAGGTGCCTGAGGCGACGCTCCCCCCGCACGCCTGGCTCTGCAGAGACGGGTGCGCAGACGCGGAGGCCCTTGCACAATCCCCGGGGGGGTCTGGAGACTCACCTGGACCCGTTGTCCACTGCCCAGCCCGAGCTCAGCGGCACCTCACATCCGGCTCCCTCTGCACCGCGGGCAGAAGCCCGCGCTGCTGCCTGGGACCTGGTGCCGTCCCACGGCCCCTCCGGCCGCCCCAGCCGCGTCACAGGAGCAGTCCAGCCAAGGCATGGGTGGGCAGGAACGCCCGCCCAGGGGCCAGGAGGCCCCACGCTGCCTTCCGGAGCTCCTCGGTCAGACTCCCGTTTCCGTCCGTGCCCCCGAGCGCTGCCTCGGTCTAAGCACCTGCTGTCTGCGCTGCAGCAGCTTCCTCCGCCTAATTTTAGACTCCCCCGAGGTGCAGTTGGGGCTGAGACTGCTCAGCTCCGGCAACGCCCAGGCAGGGCTGCCACAGCAGGTCGGCCACTCCCAGCTCAGGAGGAGAGGTAGACACCTGGCCAGCACAGAGACACCCCGTTCCTGCTCACAGCACGCTGGGGGCAAGAGGAGGGGTGAGCACGCCGCGGGAACGGCACGGCACGAGACAGACGGGACGTGTAAGCGGTCCAGGGCCAGGCGGTGTCGGGGGGAGGATACCACCCTTGTCCAGGCCCTGTGGCATCGGGGGGGATACCACCCTTGTCCAGGCCCCGTGGTGTCGGGGGGGGGATACCACCCTTGTCCAGGCCCCGTGGCGTCGGGGGGGGGATACCACCCTTGTCCAGGCCCCGTGGCGTCGGGGGGGGGGATACCACCCTTGTCCAGGCCCCGTGGCGTCGGGGGATCTTATTCTGCTCCGTGCTGGCTGCTGTGCGCCTGCAGATAACTCGCTGCCGGGCGCATTTGAATGCCACGCACCGTTGAAGCGGTGACAGTTGCTGCAGCCGGCAAGGAAGAAATGGTTGCAGAGTCCCTGGCCCGCGTCCCGGCCCCCCTCAGCCCTGCCCGCGCATCAGCTCCGCCTGGCTGGCTGCCGCGTGTGCGTCGGCATCCGCCGGGACCCAGCGGGAGGCCCCTCTGCCTCCCAGAGCGCCCTGGGCTCTGCAGACACCTGTCCCCTGTGGGCGGCCCACGGCGGCCTAGGGCGTCTATGGCCGGGACAGCCCGCCGCGGGCGCTGCGGCTGCCGCTAATCTGCTGAGAAAGAGCCTCTAACGGCCAGCTGCCAGTTCCCGGAAACAGGAGGCGTTGTGGTTAGGGTTAGGGCCCCAACGAGGCAGTGGGGCGGTGGGATGGAAGTGGTCCAAAGTGGGCGTGGCGGCTGGAGCCGGCTTCCATCAATGCTGCACCAGCAGGTGTGGCTCAGGGAACGGCATGGGCACCAGCTGCCTGGAGCAAGGTGGATGGAGCACGGGCAGGCGCTTGGCCGCCACAGACGGTCCCCGTGGGGGCTGTCACGCCAGCCAGCCTCAGCGCAACCAGCCTGGAACGGGGGCCGCCCCTGCCCCCGGGGGCCACCGAGCCAACCCCCACCAACATCTTAAAAAACAGCTCTATTGAGGTGCTGTCTACGTGCCGTACACTCTCGCCCGTGGAAAGCGTGTAATCCGGTGTCTTCCCATGGCCTCACCCACGTCAGCAGTCCCGGCTGCTCCACTTCCCATCCAGCTCTCTGCTGTGGCCCGGGAAGGCAGCGGAGGATGGCCCAAGTCCTTGGGCCCCTGCACCCGCATGGGAGACCCGGATGGAGCGCCTGGCTCCTGGCTTCAGATCTGTCTAGCTCTGGCCATTGTGGCCATCTGGGGAGTAAACCAGAGGATGGAAGACCTCTCTCTCTCCCGCTCCCTCTCTCTCTGTCTCTCTCTGTGTAACTCTGACTTTCAAATAAATAAACAAATCTTTTAAAAAAGACCCTCCCTAATGACACCTGCAAAGACCCTGTTTGCAAACAAGTTGCCACGCGCAGGTCTGAGGATCAGGCACGGAGCTCTGGTCTGAGGAGCCCGTTCGGCCCCCGCCGTTGTCCACGGAGAATGTTCCCCAGAGCTCGTCGGAGGGTTTTCCAGCCCCCGAGGCACCAACATCGAGACAGGAGAACTCTACAGGGGGAAGCCGTCAGGGCTGGCTGTCCTCAGGCCCCCCCATCCCCCACCAGCAGGGTGGCAGCGCCTCTGGCCCCTCCCTCTGCTCCACCGACGTCTGAGCTGAGATGTCCGGCCTCAGCCACGTGCCCCCGGGGCTATGGACATTCTTGGGGGCACGTGCCCCCTGAGAGCCCAGCCTGCCAAGGCAGAGGCACGAAGCCCATCCCACCACTCGGAACCCGAGTCTCGCCCGGCCTCTGGCCAAGCTCAGCTGAGCCTGGACCGGGGGAAGTCTGAGCTCTGCTCCCAGCGCATCCATGACCCAGTCGGGGGCGGTGACCCAGTCGTGCGGCCGTGACCCAGTCATGCGGCCGTGGCCTGAGAGGCCCCGGGAGGCCTGCCCAGAGGAGGCTCTGCTGGGTCTTCCCGTCCACGTGGGCGGCTCGCAGAGCCGGGGGAGACCTCCCTGGTGGTTGTGGGCTGACTCGTGTCTTCCTCAAACTCGGGGTGCACAAACCTCAGCCCCATTTCCTGGGCACCTGACGGCTGGAAGTAGTGTCTGAGTCAGTCACTGGTCACGGGAGGGGCCGGCATCTCCCGCAGGCGCGGGTTCGAGTCCCGGCTGCCCCACCTCCGATGCAGCTACAGTGAGGCCATTCGGAGCGGGACGGACCCCTCCTCTGACCAGACTGCCGTGTGTTTGGGACGAGGGGGTTTGGGCACGGGGCGAAGGCCGTGGGGGCAGCAGTGGCACGAGGATGCACGGGTGGGTGTGTGGCTGCTGCCCGCAGCTACGGGAAGCCACGAGGAGCCAGGAGGTGGTGTGGAGGTGTCCCTCCCCGGGGCGCTTGGACCTCGCGCCTACACTGGGTCTCCAGAGCTGAGAGGACACAGTCCTGTCCACGCCGCCTAGCGGGTGGACACGTGTTGTGGCAGCCCCGGGCAGCCCAGGAAGTCTCCCTCCGTGGACTCCGTGGACAGGAAGAAAGGACACACATGCCACGCGGTGTAGACGAGAGAGACGGCCGCGCTGAGAACTGAGGATTGCCACAGCCCTGGTCTGTGCCCCCAGGAGCCGCGGTTCCTCCACTTGCTGGCGGCTGAGGTGCCTGATACGATAGGCGGAGAGGCTGTCCTTGTACGAGTTAAAAGAAAAATTTAGACAGGAGGGGGTGGGGGTACCCCACGCTCTTCAACCTGTGTGTCGGAAACACGGAATTTGTCCACCGTATGTAAGTCAACAAATTTTTGAATTAAAAAAATCCAAGAAAGCACGATTGTGCCACAGCTGAGAGTGGAAGGAGTGGGCACCTGAGGCCCAGGTTCCTGGGGCCAGCGCTGTGGCACAGCACGTTAAAGCCCCATTCTGCAGCGCCGGCATCCCGTATGGGCACCGGTTCCAGTCCCGGCTGCTCCACTTCAGATCCAGCTCTCTGCTGTGGCCTGGGAGAGCAGTGGAAGATGCCCAAGCGCCTGGGCCCTGCACCCACGGTGGGGGACCCAGATGGAGCTCCTGGCTCCTGGCTGCAGATCAGCTCAGCTCCAGCCGCTGGGGCCATCTGGGGAGTGAACCAGTGGATGGAAGACCTCTCTGTCTCTGTCTCTCCTTCTCTCTGTAATTCTGCCTCTCAGATAAATAAATAAAATCTTAAAAAAAAAAATGACCACCCCACCTCTACGAGAGACATTGACGAAGGAATGAGCCGGCTGTAGAACACACTTGATAGGACGGGGATCTGAAAGGCACAAGGAATGGTTAACTCAGCGCCAAAGAGAAGCAGCCTCCCTCGGTGGCAGTGGGTCGGAGACCTCCACAAACCCACTCCAGAAAGGAGACGTGGTGGAGAGGCGAGCGCGCAGCGGGGCAGAGCCAACACCCCACGGCCTGTCTGCCTCCTATCTCGGGGCAAGGATCTCCCTGACAAAGCACAGGTGCAGCGAGACCTCTGACCCCCCCCATCCCGCCCGAGCTGGCGCAGTCCAAGTGCAGCCTAGCGGGGCCATTTGCATGCAGCCGTCTGTGCAGACCGCGAGCCTGCTTGGCTCTGCCTGCCCCAGGACAGCAGCCGGGTTCCGTTGTCTTTGATTTCTGCGCCTTGAGGTGCACTGGGTGGGTTCCGTACGAGTCAGAAGCCGGGCGCCCCGGAGACAGCAGGGTTTTCATCTAGGGCTGTTCTCCCGGCAGCAGCAGCCTGAGCCCGTGGGGCTGCTGGGCAGGAAGCCACGGGCGGGCGGCGCGGGCTGATTACCATGAAGTCATTCTGTGAGCTGCAGGCACCGGCCGGGGCTGCCGGGAAAAAGTGGCCGAGCTGGGTGCGTTGTGCAATTCAACCACTTCCCCCATCCCGAGCCGATTGCCAACGGTTCTGGAACGTTCCGCCGGAGCCCAGTCGTGGGTGAATGGGAGTCGGGGTGGGGGCCTATAGATTTGCATATTTGCATATGGTCCTATCGAACTGCCCAGGGAGAGAGGAGTGGGCTGCAGGGCAGGCTTCGCACACTGCTGCACCGGGAAGCCACGGACACGGAAGCCTCTGTTAGTGCCGCCTTCCAGGGCGCATGCACACTGCGGTCCCACCTCGGTCCTTGTCCAGGCATGGAAAATCAGTCCAAGGAGCCAGGTGGAGCCATGAGGAGCCATGAGGAGCCAGGAGGAGCCATGAGGAGCCATGAGGAGCCAGGAGGAGCCAGGAGGAGCCAGGAGGAGCCGGGAGGAGCCGGGAGGAGCCGTGTCGCCCCCGACTTAAGCCCGAGGGAGCTTAAGCTTGAGCCGCGGTGGCATGGCCCTCACTCGCACACTTAACCCAGACCCCCAGCACCGGAGCGTGACTCGTGCTCGTCGGTCTCGGTGTCTCTGCGCAGGCAGTGTTAAAGCTGCCGTCTGGTTCAAGCGAGCTCTCTCCAAGGTTCCGGGAGCACAGAGATGCGCTCTGTCCCAGCGCTGGAGAGCTCTGTGCACTCAGTTGTTTCCAAAGCAGATGCGGGTGCCGGACGCTCTGTTCTGCCTCAGCCGGAGCCCGGGATGCAGGCACGGCTCGCCCAGGCCCCACGCGCCGGGAGATGCGGCCCAGGACTTCACAACCTGTGTCTGTACTTGTCTCTCTCTTCATCAAAACCACAAGACGCTGCGCTTCCACGGCGGTGCCCGGATGGAGCATCAGACATGCATTTCTGTAGAGCGTCGGGCGGCGTGCGGGTGTGGTCCGTGTGTCCTGTGCTGCAGTGACACCCTCCCGGGCGCTCTCCAGGGTGCGAATGCAGCCCCCGTGGACCCTGGGGAGGCGGGGGGGCCATCAAGTAAGGTCGTCAGGTTGATTGGATTCTGGTGGCTTTAGCGCAAGAGGGCCCAGGAGACACGCACTGCTTGTCGCTCACCGTGGGTGCCCTGGGCCGCCCCGGGACTCTGCCGTCGCCAGCTGTGGCCCCGCAACCGTGGACCGAGACGGCACTGGGTGCAGGTGGACGTGGGAAGGTGAGGGCCCGCAGAGACGGAGAGTTTGGGGCTGCGTCACAGAGAAGACAGAGGGGCAGGCCCAGGCTGGGCGATGACCTCTCCCAGCAGGCTCGCGCCTTCCCTTGCCACAGGGGGTTGACCCCGCGTCCTGCGTCCCTGGCTGCTGAGAGCAGAGTCGCTCCCTCGGGAAGAAGTGAGGGGCCCTCCAGGGGTCCCCGGGGGGAATCTGGGAAGCCAGGTGTCCACACGGCACCCTCGCGGGGAGCGGGCCTGGCGAAAGACTGCGGATGCATTTCAAGGCCGCTCAGTCCTCCACAGGCGCCTCTTCCTGCCGTGTTTCTGCCGGCGTTGGCAATGGCGCTCCTGCCGCTGCTGAGAGCCGGGTCAGTGGGGAGCTGCACCCCGTCCAGGTCCACGGCTGCTGAGGGTGTTGCCATGGAAACGCAGGTGCTTCCGGGGGCCCTTAGCATCCTCAGCCCCTCCCCAGGAGAATGCGCTCCTCAAGGAGGGGGTCGTCCCCCCACCGGAAGGGTGATTCCGGGTCACTGGGGTAAGATTCGGGCAGGGTCAAACAGTGACTCCAGGGCTCAGCCGGAGCCACCCTGTGAGGATGGGGCCTGAAACAGGGACAGGGGCTGCGCCGGACCCCGTGGGCAAGGCCGCTCCAGAGACTTCAAGGGTCACGCCAGCTAAGGGCAGGACGCTGGGTTGCACAGGAATAGCCCATGGCCCCACGGGGGAGGAGCGAGGCTCTCGCTGAGTGCCCGCTGGCCACGGAGGGGCCGTCAGGACACGCGACGGGAGGGGAAAGGGCTCAGCGCGGGTCCCCGCCCCGGGGCTGCCGTGGCTCATCGCTCCAAACCGGGTGACACAAAAGAAGTAAATCCTGTCCCAGCCCTGAGAGCAGAGGGCTGAGGTGCAGGTGTCGCAGGGTCCTGCTCCCTCCCGGCTCCAGGGGCGGGGCCTTCCTGCCTGCCCGGCCCCCCGGGGCTCTGGGCGTCCTTGGCCCGCGGCCGAGTCACTGCCGTCTCTGCCTGTCTTGACGTGGCTCCCCTCTGTGCCTGAGTTTGTGGGCACACCGCCATGCACTTAGGGCTCCCTCACCCTAAGGCCCCTCCCTGACGGCATCGGCGAGCACCCGGTCCTGCCTCCACCTGCGGCTCCGCTCGTCGGCTCTGGGGCTCGGGGCTCGGACCTATCTGGGGGCCACGAACTCCAAGCCCCCGCAGCCGTGGTTAGACCTGGCATTGTCAGCGGCGCTTGGCCCAGGGCCATCTGGTGAGCACAGGAGGTCGGCGTGGGGTTAGAACACCCCCGCCACACACACACACGCGCACACGCACACACACACGGCGGCTCAGGGACAGAGCTGACGGGAGGGGAGAAATGGGCCAGCATCTCACCGGGGAGGAGACGAGCGTCGCCCCAGGCTGTGACACAGGAGAAGGCCGTGGGATGTCCCAAAGGAAAAATCCTGCATACACATACATGTGCACACACACGACCCGGTTCCTGGGAAACGTGTGTTGTGGGAAAACCACGCATGGGCTCTCGAAACGCTGGCGCCAGAATAACCTTCTAATTACACACACCCTTCGCTACACGCGTGTGCTTGATTACTGTGAGAGACAGGCGGGTGACGGACGCGTGGGTTGACTGGGCAGGGTCGGTGTAGATGGGTGACAGAGATGCTAAGCGGGGGATGGGCGGGCAGAGGCGTCTACAGGCAGGAGATAACCTGATTGATTGATAATCGGAGGGTAGATTAGACTGACTGTCTAGACGCCTGGGGATGGGTGGTTGGTGGGCGGGCAGATGAGATTGAGAGAAAATTGATGGACATATCAGAGGGCCATCCAGGAGAGAGGTGGAAAGGTGGGTACATAGTTGGGTGGATGTGACAGGCAGGTAGAAACGGATGGGCGTGTGCGTGGGTACAAGTGATTGACAGGTACCCGATGGCAGATTCGCCACAGCGCGTGGGCGTTTCCCATTTGCCGTGGGCAACAGGGAGAGCCGAGGGTCTGCAGCCCAGGGAGACAGGAGGGGCTGGGGCTCAGGTCCGAGATTTGGGGACCAGCAAGACCCGGCCTGCCGTGGGCAGTTAGCGGCTGAGCCAGCACACAGGAGCTCTGTCTGTCACTCAAATAAATACACGAATAAACAAGCACGCATTGTCTTGGCCACAGTCTCCATGCGTGTTCCAGTCTAGTCTCCATGTTACAGGCAATGGAATTTTACTAATGTTTACTTCTCGTCTGTCACTTAGGCTACACGGACAAATAAACCACTCCATGTCTAATTTACACGCACACAGGAAGACACGTGTCACGTGTTATTTGCATGTAACCCTGGTATAGAAGACGGGTCGCAGCCTCCCATGCCGGGGACCAGGATGGAGTTCCCTGCTCCCAGCTCCAGCCCGGCTTGGTTATTTTGGGAGTGAACCAACAGGTGGAGGCTCTCGCTCTGTCTCTCCACCTTGCAAATGAACGAAAATTTGAAAAAAAAAAAAAATCAGATGCTAACAAAGGGGGGAACTGGAGCCAAGGGCGCAGCCGCGCTGGAGAACCGTTGCCGCTCAGCGTTCCACACGGGGCCGCCAGATTCTGCAGTGCCACTCCTGGGATCCTGGGATGCTCCCGGAGAGGCGGCAGCACTGCATTCGCCAAAGAGTCGGGGACGTGCAAGCCCATGGGGAGGGGCCGGGAGGAGGAATTGGGGACTGAGAATTTTCTGGAACAAGGTAAGGTGATGGCTGCATGACAGGTGCATGTGACAAGCGTCCTTGAGCTGCACCCCTGAGAGCAGTGCATTCTGGGGCCGGCACTGGCACAGCAGGTAAAGCCGCCACCTGCAGTGCCGGCGTCCCGTACGGGCGCGGGTTCAAGTCCCGGCTGCTCCACTTCCCATCCAGCTCTGCTGTGGCCTGGGGGAGCAGTGGGAGATGGCCGAGTCCTTGGGCCCCTTCAGCTGCGTGGGAGACCTGGAAGAAGCTCCAGGCTCCTGGCTTCAGACCAGCTCAGCTCTGGCCATTGCGGCCATTTGGGGAGTGAATCGGCGGATGGAGGATCTCTCTCTCTCTCTCTCTGTAACTCTGCCTCTCAAGTAATTAAATACATCTTAGAAAAGAAAAAGAAAGAAAGAGAACCGTGCATTGTGGGCGACGTGAGCTGCAGCTCGATACAGAAGCAGCCGCTGGCCGGAGCCCTGGGAAGAGCAGGTGGATTTCTGTTTCACTTCCTGTGTCACGGCTGACCTTTGCCCCATGACCTCTCAGTCCTGCCTTCTGTGCACCCCAGGGCGCCCCAGCCAGCCCAGGTCCCAGCAGCCCCCAGGCTGAGCCCCCGGGGGTTCAGGTCCAAGCTGCCAGCCATAGGGGCCACGGCTGGGCCACGGCTGGGTGTCTCGGCTGGCCGCCCACGCTTTGCAGCCTGCGGTCACCACGGCCCGAGTGCAGCGGGAGAGGGGTCTCCCCTTCAGGATGACGTCATCCTTGGAGCTGGGAAGCCACACAGAGAGACACAGAGACAGAGAGACAGACAGAGGCGGGGGGCTTCCATCCCCTGATTCACTCCCCAAATGGCTGTGAAGGCCAGCGCTGGGCCAGGTCAATGCCAGGAGCTTCTTCCGTGTCTCCCCGTGAGTGGCAGGGACTCAGGCGCTTGGCCCATGTTCTGCTGCTTTCCCAGACGCGTGTGCAGGGAGCCGGGTCGGAAGCGGAGCAGCCTAGACCAGAACCGGTGCCCACAGGGGATGCGGGCGCTGCACCACAGTGTGGTCGACTTATGCAGATGGGCCGGGGAGCGTCTGCACCTGCTCTCGGGGAGGGAGGCAGAGGACGGGTGGGGAACGCACAAGCGACTGACACTGTAGCTCTTGGTGGGGCCGGGAGTGGATGAAGGGCTGGACGGGTGGTGCACGGGCCCTGTCTATCAACCCCAGAGGCTGGAGGAACAAGTGACACACGGGAGCCGCGTGGGGTGATGTAGTGGACGGGCACACGCAGGAGCTGCAGAGGGACGAGCTCAGGGCGGAGCAGACGCTGGACGCGGAGCGAGCCACACGCGGGGCAGTCCCCGCAGGGGTGACCGAGCGCGGGGAGGGCGAGTGGGGGAGGGGTGACACTCAGCGGCTCTCCGTGGCCTGGAGAGGTACGTGAATGCATGAAGGACGCCAGGTTGCCCTCCATCCACGCAGACTGAATGAATGAATGAGTGGGAGCTACAAGCCGCAGCCCCGGGTGAAGACACGACCGGCAGGGCAGGCCGGAAGCTCGGGGAGAGAGAGTGACCAGGTCTCCTGGACCCCAGTGCGCCTGAAGCCACCCGGAACCGGCGTTACCCAACTTGACAACCTGCACATAATCACCAAAGCCGTCTCCGGCCACGGTTCCACGTCTGGCGCCGTGAAGACTTTGCCTCGTGCACTAGGACCTTGCCCGTCACGCTGGGCACCCTCAAGGGGACAGAACAGCCCCAGTTCCACGTGGACGGTGCGCCTGGCCCCAGCGCCCTGGCCTGAGGCCGAGTACCCAGCCACGAGACGGTCGCACGTCCCCAGCGCTGTCCCTCAGCCCCCAGGGCCGCAAAGAGTGGTCCTTGGCCCTCCAGGTTTGCCCCGAGAAATCAGACAGGTGCACCTCCTCCCCCAAAACAAAAAACAAAAGCAAAAGCGGGGGGCCACCGGCAGTTCTGAGAGACGGGAGAGCCAGCCGCGTTTGTGCCCCGAGAGTGGCCGAGCCCCTCCAGGCCAGCTGGCTGGGCCCACAGCCGCAGGCCCGCACAAGGGTCCTTTCCCATGTCCCCACCCCCCGTTAAGCCCCTGTGTCGAGACAGGTGCCACCGTAGCACATGCTAAGGACTCCCCGGTGCCGGAGTTCACACTGCACGCCGCCAGGTGAGCTAAGCCGAACCTGCTTCCTGCAGCCAGGCCGCACCCGTTCACCAAGGAGGGCCCCGACGCAGGCCGCTGGCCGGGAACCTCCCCCGCCCGGCCGCTCCCCCGACCCCCTACTCACGGTGGCTGCAGGGAGAGCCGCAGTCCTGGCAGAGCCGGCCCCACCCGGCTGGTCTGGGCAGCTGTGAGCCGGGCCCTGCCGTCAGGGGCAGAGCAGGCTGTGGACGGGGACAGGAGGCGAGGTCGGCGCCCCACTCCCCGGGCCGTCCCCACCCCGCACGGGGCTCAGATGGCCGCAGAGGCCCGGCCCTGCAGGCGAGCAGGCTGCTGTGAGCCCGCTGTCACCTGCAGCCTGTGACGGCACAAGGTTACGAAACCGGGAGGCCCGGGCACGGCCACGGCCGAGGCACAGCCTTCCTCTTTCCCCACGGGGCCGGGGGTAGAGCGGCTCACGGGAGGGGATTTACATAATCTCTCTCCTGCATGTTTTTCAACGTGTTTTTTCAAAAAAAAAAAAAAAAGCTCTCTGAGGGTTCGCAAGGACCAGAAGCGGGGACCTCCCCTGAGCACATGTCACATGCGGGTCTGGGGGAACACGGACTTCCTGCAAGGATCCTTCACACATCCGAGGGGCAGAGTAAGGGGGGCTTCCGTCCCCTGGTTCTCTCCCCAGACGGCTGCGACCGCCAAAGCTGGGCCGATCTGAAGCCAGCAGCCAGGAGCTTCCTCCAGGTCTCCCACGCGGGTGCAGGGCCCAAGCACTTGCACCATCCTCCACTGCCTTCCCAGGCCACAGCAGGGAGCTGGATGGGGAGAGGAGCAGCCGGGACTTGAACTGGTGCTCATATGGGATGCTGGCACTGCAGGCGGCAGCTTTACCTGCTATACCACAGCGCCGGATCCGGGCTGTTTTAAAGAGAAACACCTACCCAGAACGAGCCGGTGGCTGTGTGGTGCGGTGGTTAGCTCCCCACTGGGACACCGGTGCCCCTTACCAGAGGGCCTGGGTGGGGTCCTGGCTGCTCCACTGCCGACCCAGCTGTCTGCCT
>CM027406.1:92194684-92210365 GCA_015711505.1 Sylvilagus bachmani | reverse complement strand
CGTGGAGACCGGCCGGGCCCCCAGCTCCCAGCTTCACCTGAGCCGGCCCTGGCGCTGCGGGGATGTGAGTGTGCGTGGCAGCCGGCCCACTGGGCGGTGTGCAGAGGGCAGGTGGTCCCGCGGCTGGGGCACCTGCTCCCCGTGCTCCCGGCACCACCGAGCGCGGCAGAGTGGGCCGAGCTGTGTCACTGGCGGGGGCAGGGGGTGAAGATGATATCAATGATATCAAATTTCAGGGTCCAGGGGCTGTGGCGCAGCAGGTTAAAGCCCCGGCCTGTAGCACAGCATCTCATATGGACGTCAGTTCTAGTCCCGGCTGCTCCATTTCCAATCCAGCTCTGCTGTGGCCTGGGAAAGCAGTGGAAGACGGGCCACGTCCTTGGGCCCCTGCACACGCGTGGGAGACCCGGATGGAGCTCCTGGCTCCTGGCTTCGGACCGGCACAGCTCGGGCCGTTGGGGTCGTCTGGGGACTGAACCAGCGGATGGATGACCCCTCTCTATCTGTCTCTCTCTCTCCCTCTCTCTCTCTCTGTCTCTCTCTCTGTGTCTCCCTCTCTGTCTCTGTCTCTTTCTCTCTGTCTCTCTCCCCTTCTGTGTAACTCTGCCTTTCAAACAAATAAAAAAGCCTTGAAGAGCAGACACCGAGTTCCAGGGAGACGGCAGGATGAGCCCTGTGTCACGCGGTGACTGCCGGGAATGCAGAGGCGTTGCATCCAGCAAACCTCTCCGAGTCCATGCCCAGTGTTCCCGTACGAGCCCACGGCAGGTACGAAGCTGCCTCAAAGGACGGTGGGAAATGGGATGGAAAGTGGAGGTCGGGGCCAGGCCTCGGTGCCACGGTGACGGTGCCGCTGGAAACCCTGTGACAGAGGCCCGGCTCCGAGTCTCGGCTCCGGACGCGGCTCCCTGCTCTGCCGCCCGGGCCCTGTGCTCCTGCTGCACCACAGGGAGGCCTGGATGGAGATCTGGGCTCCTGGCTTCACCCGGCCAGCCACGCCCATCTGGGTCTTCCACCCCAGGCACTTGGCCATCACCTGCTGCCTCCCAGGGACCCTGTGTTGTCTCAAAGACAAAAAGATAACACAAGAGAGGGATTTCTCCTTAGAAGAAAGGGGGGAGAGGAGGGAGGAGGGGAGGGGAAGCGGTCTCCATCGCCCTCTTGTGTCCGAGTTTGCTGCAGGCCGCTGGGGCGGCCATGGCGGAGCACAGGCATGGGGGTGACCTAGGGGACGCGATCCTGCGTTATCTGCGGACCCCACACCCTCATGGCGTCCAGCCCGTCTCAGTGCGAAAGGGAGGCAGGAGAGGGAACCGGGCATCGCAGCGGCCACAGCCAGATGTGCAGCAGACCCCGCCCCCGCCCCCGCGGGGCGCGCAGACCCCGCCTCCCGCAGCCGCCCAGGGGACGGTAACTGCTCGGCGGGCCCCAGCCCCTCCCGCGGGCCCTGGCTGGCACCTGCGGGCTTGCGGCCCCGCCTGCCCCCCCAGCCCCTTTGCCGTTAGAAACATGCCTGCAGGAGCCCGTGTCGCACACCCCAGGGCCCCAGGCCCGAGCTAGGCCGTTCCCTCCCTCCCGCCTCCCTGCCGCAGGTGCCTGGGGGAGGGGCGGGGGCACGTGGCCCCACGGTGGGTCGGGGCTTTCCCCAGCCGCGGGCCTGGGAGCTGTGGGATGTGGGAGACCACACCGCACCTCGGTTCTTCACAGTGGGAGGCGGGGATTTTAACCCGACCTTTGCACTTGGCCAGGGGTGCACCGTCCAGTGGGGGGGGCTTGGCCCGTCTTGGGGCTCCCCAGGGGCAGAGCTGGCTTCCCTGCAGGGGTTGCCTCCTGACTCCAGCTGTGGAGTTTTTTGGGGTTGTCTTGTTTTTCTGCAGTTTCCCCTCTCCCGGCGGGGCTGAGTGGCTACCTGGGAAAGCAGCCGGCGCCAGACCCGGTGCAGCATGCGCTCGTCTCCACACGCAGCTAGGAAAAGGCTGAGCTTGAAAAATCAGGCCAACGGCGCTGTGGCGTAGCCGGTAAAGCCCCGGTCTGCAGTGCCGGCATCCCATCCGGGCACAGGTTCCAGTCCCGGCTGCTCCTCTTCCCATCCAGCTCCCTGCTGTGGCCTGGGAGAGCAGAGGAGGACGCCCCAAGTGCCTGGGCCCTGCACCTGCGTGGGAGACCCGGAAGGAGCTCCTGGCTCCTGGCTTCGGATCAGCTCAGCTCCAGCCATTGTGGCCATCTGGGGAGTGACCCAGAGAATGGAAGACCTCTCTCCTCTGTCTCTCTCCTCTCTCTCTCTCTCTCTCTCCTCTCTCTCTCCTCTCTCTCTCTCTCTCTCTCTCTCTCTCTCTCTCTCTCTCTCTGCCTCTGTTTCCCTGTACCTCTGGCTTTTGAATAAATAAGTATTTTTTAGAAATTAGGCCGAGTAAGAGGCGACAGCAGGAACCATGAATGAGATAGAGCAGTGGCAGCGGCCCGGTGGCGTGAGCCGGTCCTCGCGGGCTCTGCCGCTGTCCACACGGACCTGCTGCCTTGCACATACTCAGGACGCCCACGGCTTCTCCCCGGCGCGGGAGTGGTCAGGGCGCCCACGGCTTCTCCCCGGCGCGGGAGTGGTTAGGACGCCCACGGCTTCTCCCCGGCGTGGGAGTGGTTAGGACGCCCACGGCTTCTCCCCGGCGCGGGAGTGGTCAGGGCGCTCGTCGTGTCCTCGGGGTGCAGGGTTGACCGACGTCTCCCCGGAAGAGTATTTATATGATTCATTTGAAAGGCAGACGGGGCGGGGGGAGCATCTCCCCCATCCACCCCCCAGGTGACTGCCGCACTCCACCCAGCCCCGCGGGGCAGAGACCCAGTTCTGTGGGCGGCGTCTGGTGCTGCCAGGTGGGGATTAGCAGGAAGCTGGGGTCGGGACCGAGCCCGGCTCCCCAGTACCGGGCACCAGCTTCCAAAGTAGCGTCCTTAGTGCCAAACGCGCACCCCAGACAAGAGCTTGGAACACAAGCTCCGGAAGCCCCGACGCTCGGATACGTGGGCAGCCAGGCGGGGGCCCCCGGAGGGCAGCCGGGACGTGCAGCTGAAAGCCCACGAGGCACCCACAGCTGGAGCGCTCTGTCTCCTCTCCCCGGACCAGCAGCCGTGAGGCTGGGCTGAGTGAGGGGGCGGCCGGCCGGGCAGGGGACGCCTGTGTGGGTTTGTGACGCGTGCAAACACCACAGCCTGGAAGCGGCTGCCTGGAGTCCTGGCTGCCTCTGCTCTTGGGGGGGCCTCGACCTACGTGCACCCCCCCCACTCTTAACAAGGAGTGTGCTGGTCAGAACAGTCGGGCTGGGGTCCCACGGGGCATCCTGGTTCCTCTTTCTGCCCCTCCTCTGGGGCCCGGCTGCTCCCCCGGCACGTGCCCTGGTGGGGAGCGTGTCCCTGTTGCCGTGGGGACCGCGTTCCCCACTCACCAGTGTGGGCGTCCCCTGGGGAGGTTGTCCTGACCCTGCTGTGTGACACGGCCGCTCACAGCACCTCTGGTCTCCAGCGTGGACCTGAACTGGAGGCGGGGTCTTTGCAGGCGTCTCTACTGGAAAGACCTCGGGATCGGACCATCTTGGAGCAGGGAGAGTGACCTCGTAAGAGACAAGGACGACGCCCAGACGCAGAGGAGGAGCTGCATAGAGGCAGAGACCGCAGTGACTCGGCCACAAGCCAAGGACGCCCGGAGCCACCGGGAGCCAGGGGGCAGGAAGGACCCTGCCCTAATGCAGCATCTGGGAATTGGGGGTGGGGGCTCCAGGTCACAGCACCCCCACCCCCACCTCCCAAGGTAACTGGGGTGGGGGCTCAGCTCACAGCACCCCGCCCCCTACCTCCCAGGGTAACTGGGGGGTGGGCTCAGCTCATGGCACCCCCACCACCACCCAAGATAATTGGGGTGGGGGCTCAGCTCACAGCACCCCCGCCCCCACCCAGGGTCGCCCACTCATGGATTCCTGCACTCACTCAACTCTGGACCAGGCCGGTGCACGGAGCTCAATCCTCAGAGGTCAGAAGTCCGAGGTCCCCACAGATGACAGGGACAGAGTGGCCGGCATCCCTGCTGGGCCCCACCAAGGCCTTAGCTCCAAGGACCAGCCCCGAACCGACGTCAGTGGTGACCGACTACATTTAAGCCAGGATCCTGAGAACACCCTGCCCCGGTCCAAACGGCACTTTTTTTTTTTTAAAGATTATTTATTTATTTGAAAGTCAGGGTTATACAGAGAGGCAGAGAGAGAGAGAGAGAGAGAGGAGAGGCAGAGAGAGAGATAGAGAGAGAGATAGAGAGAGGTCTTCCATCCACTGGTTCACTCCCCAATTGGCTGCAACAGCCGGAGCTGCGCCAATCCTAGGCCAGGATCCAGGAGCTTCTTCCGGGTCTCCCACACGGGTGCAGGGGCCCAAGGGCTTGGGCCATCCTCCTCTGCTCTCCCAGGCCGCAGCAGGAAGCTGGATGGGAAGAGGAGCAGCTGGGACTCGAATTCCAGCGCCCACATGGGAGGCCGGCACAGCAGGTGGCAGCTTCCCCCGGCGCCGGCCCCCACACTCCGGTGTGCCTAGGCCTGGG
This sequence comes from Sylvilagus bachmani, assembly GCA_015711505.1. Classification (NCBI taxonomy): domain Eukaryota; kingdom Metazoa; phylum Chordata; class Mammalia; order Lagomorpha; family Leporidae; genus Sylvilagus; species Sylvilagus bachmani. Next base: position 92,205,786 of record CM027406.1, on the reverse strand, counting down.
GCCAGCGTGAGCCGTCGCCCCATGGCTGCCTCACCGCAGCGTCACGAAGGCTCAGGTTCCCCGAGGAGGAGCACCAGCTGTGTGATTGTGTGCGGTGTGGATGGGAGGATCAGAGAGGGTTGTGGACCCCACAGTCGAGGCCACAAACTGTGCACCCTACAGCAAGCGCACGCCGGGGGAGCCCGCGGTGCAAGCTGGTTAACCACTGCTTCTGATGCTGGAATCCCGTGTGACACCGGTTCAAGCCCCGGCTGCTCCGCTTCCAACCCAGCTCCTGCTGATGCAGCTGGGAGGGCAGTGGAGGACGGCCTGAGCGCCTGGGCCCTGCGCCCGCGTGGGAGCCCCGGATGGAGCTCCTGGCTCCTGGCCTCAGCCTGGCACAGCCCTGGCCATTGTGGGCATCTGGGGGAGTGAACCAGATTTGGGGAGTGAACCAGTGGATGGAAGATCTCCCTCCTCTCTCTCTCTTTCTCTCTGCATTCCAAATAAACAGATATACTTTATTTTTAAAAAAAAATATTTATTTATTATTTGAAAGAGTTAGAAGCAGAGGCAGAGAGGAGGGAGAGAGAAAGGAGAGAGAGAGAGGGAGAGGGGGAGAGGGGGAGAGGGGGAGAGAGGGAGAGAGGGAGAGAGGGAGAGAGGGAGAGAGGTCTTCCATCTGCTGGTTCACTCCCCGGATGGCTGCAATGGCCAGAGCCGAGCTGATCCGAAGCCAGGAGCCAGGAGCTGCTGCGGGGGCCCATGCCTCGGGCCGTCTTCCACTGCTCTTCCAGGCGCATTAGCAGGGAGCTGGTTCGGAAGTGGAGCAGCCGGGACTCGAACCTGGTGCCCATACGGGATGCCAGCAGTGCAGGTGGTGGCTTTACCTGCCGCACCGCAGCACCGCCCCCACATATACTTGAAAAGAAGGACACAGGTGTCTCTGGACTCCGCCAACATGCAGATGCAGTTTTCCATCACCAGTTCTAGACGACCCGGGAGGGCATCACCTGGCCTGTTTCTGTGCGGAGACACGGGTCTGTGACTTCCACTTCCCGCGGAGTTTCCGCGTTTCCCCCGATTTCCTGCGTGGAGAGGCCGCGGCCCTGCCCTCGCGGTCCTGGCCAGACCCACCCTGCTGCCTTGTCCTGGGCCAATGTGCCACCGGGGGCCCCCGAGACACCCCACGCCCTGCCTGGGTCTGCACCGGCTTGTGAGGGAGGGCGGGGCCTGCCTCCTGCTGGGCGGAGCCGAGACAAAGGGCGCAAAGGGGGCGTGTGCCCCCGGGGGGGACGCGCTCCTGTGACCCCAGGCGGCCTCGTCTGGGGCTCTGCACCCCCCGCCTGGCAGGAGCGGCGTTGGCACCCTGCTTCCCCTGTTATTAAAACAGAGTTAGTTGGGTGCCGTCTGCCACGTGAGAACGGGGCCCACCCCCGGGGGAGGCAGGTCTGCAGCCCCCCCCCCCCCCGCTGCCTCCCAGCGACCCCAGGGAAGACTGCAGACTCCCGTAGCCTGGGCACCACCCAGGCCTCTGCCGGCTGTGACCGCCACTCCCGACCGGCTCTGCGCATCCGGCAGCAGGGAAGCAGAGCTGGGGCGTCAGGGCCCGCGCCGGCCCCTCAGCTGGGCCGCACCCCGGCCAGCCCACAGCCTCCCTGATGGCCGTCTTGTCCTCATGGGAGTCCCTGGGGCGGAAGAGACAGGATCTGTAGTGTCCTGCCAGGCCAGCCTGAGGCTGGAGGCGGGGGCGGGCAGGGGCAGGAGCGGCAGTGGGGGGGGGCCTGGCCAGGCGCCCACGTTGGCTTTGGAGGCTGCCCAGCCCACAGGCAGCACAGCTCAGGGCGCGCCGGCCTGGGCCCCTCTGGCTCCCCTGGGCCCCACCCAGCACCCCCACGGCTCCACCTCCCACAGGTGGGCCGATCTGCCGTGGCCCAGGGGCCCGGGCGGCCCCTCCGGCTGCCCCCACCACCCCGCCCTGACCGCCACGTCCCTGCTCACCCCTCCTGGTTGGGGCTGGGGTCTGACAAGGGCTGTGCCCCTCGTACTCTGGACGCAGCCGCAGCCAGTGGCTGTCCCAGGTCCTGCACGCGCTGGTGGTCACCGGCTCCCCCGTGGCAGAGTGCGTCTCCACCACAAGCCCGTCTGCAGCTGCCTCTGCCCACACACGCTCAGCACAGAATGTCCCCCACACACACAGACACGTGTGTGTCCTCACACAATGCACACGCATGCGCTCACGCATGCATGACGCTCAACACAGGTGTGTGCACACGTGTGCCCACAGGCAGACACATGCACCAGGTGTGAAGGGCAGAGCCCTGCTGGAGACCCAGGAAGCTCCCACTGAGACCCCACTGCCACGCCCTTCCACCCGCTGGTGAGGGGGCGCCGCCGTAGCCTGGAGACCGGGGGACCCCGACGCCTCTGCCAGCTCCCGCCGACAGTGACCTCATCTCCTCCCAAGCCCGGGGCCCCGGGAGCTGTAATCCTCTTAGTGCCGCCACAGGTGCGTCCTGACAAGTCCTGGGCTGGGTGCCCTGGGCGTCGGGACGTCCAAGGCTCACAAACACCCCAGCAGTCACCCCGGGGCTCAGAGGGTCACCCTGGGGCTCTCATGGCACCTGGGTCCCCGTGTCAGGAGGTGGCCAGGCCAGCCTCAGCTGCCGCCTGTGTGGCCACCATGCTGCAGTGACCAGAGGCCCACTTGCTTGGGGTGGCATCCGTCACGCTGACCCCAACGCTGCAGAAACGGCTCTGCTGGGGCCAGGGCTCAGGCTCCAAGGCTCCTGGTAGCACAGGGGCCTCATCCAAGTGGCCTTGAGCTCATGCGGCCGCCGGCTGGCAGAATGCCGGCAAAGCCAGGCAGCCCCAGGAGCACCTGTGTGCACCCCAGACTCCCAGGGGCACCTTGTGCACTGCACCCACACACACTGGGCTCTGGGGGCCCTCGGCCCTTCTGAACACGCCCTGAGCCCCGGCTCGTGCTGGGGTTCACACTCCCGCCGGCACCCCACGAGGGCCCCGAGTCCCGGCGTCCGCACAGTCTGTCCTGACCTTTCCAGCCGAGGCTGAGGGTGCTGGGCCAGGTGCCTGCTCTGCAAACATGTGGATCCGGGAATGACGCGAGGGGCAGGGGGCCAGGACGGCTGCTGGCTCCGGGCCGCCGTCCCTGCACAGTACATATGCGGGCGGCCGCGGCCTCACTGCGTCCCAGGGAAGGAGCCGCCCGCGGAGATGCAGCTCCTGCTCGTCAGCCTCTTCCTGAGCCTGGCCTGGGCCCTGCAGGACCAGGGCCAGGTGCCCGTGCAGCCCGACTTCCGGCCTGAGCAGGTGGCACCCCGGGGCTCCCGGAGGGAGGGCGGGGAGGGCAGTCCACATCCCCAGAGGACCCTGTCACACCCCCAGTGCCCAGGCACTCCCACGCCAACACCCACGACACTGCCCAGGGAGACAGCACGCCCCAATTCACACAAACATACTAAGGGTCCAGACCCCCGAGCCGCTGAGGCCGGGACCCTCGTCCCTCAGCCTCTGGCCACCTGGGACCCCCACAGCCACCCCGGCTCCGAGGGCGGAGCCCAGAGTCCAGCCTGGGGGACCGGAGCCTCCACCACCTCCACTCCCTGCGTGGGCAGCTGCTCGCCTCGGGGAGGGGCCACTGCTCAGAGCGCAGCTGCAGACCAGGTGGGGTGTGAACCCCGCCCCGCCCCGCAGCCGCGACCCGGGCTCCGGGAGGGCTGCCCCGCCCGCAGTTAGCAGGAGGCCTGCGGCCTGCAGGTGGAGGGGCACTGGCACACCATCAGGCTCGGCGCCACCGACCGCGCGGCCATAGAGGAAGGCGGCTCCTACCGGTGCTACATGTCCAGCATCAGACTCCTGGAGAGTGGGGACCTGAGGGTCACCTACTTCCACAGGTGAGACCTGGCCCCTGCCCGGGGCGGCTGCCCGGCCTCCGTCCCAGCCCAGCCGCACACACACTGCCCCGCACGCCTCCCGTGGGGAGAGCCCACAGCCCCGCCACCCCGGCCCCTCACTTGCCGGCTTCCCTCCCAGACAGGACGGCAGGTGCGTGGAGGACTTCTACACCGCGGAGAAGACGGACAGCCCAGGCCGCTACACCTTCCAGTGTGAGGGCACGGACCGGAGCTTCCTCCCGGCGGCTCAGACGGCCGGTGGCTGCGGCTGTGGCTGTGGGCGGTCCCAGGGGGGGGGGGCCGGGAAGGCTGACACAGCTCAGACCTGGCGGCCACGCTCTCTGAAACCCAGAACCCCGGAGCAGGGACCCCCGCAAACCGTGAGGGCCCCAGCTGGGCCCCCGCCCTGCCTGAGGTGGGGGGGGGAGCGAGCCTTGGGAGCCTCCTTGCCCCGCCCAGGGTCCGGGGTCCTGCAGCTGGGAGGTGGCAGGACAGGGCTGGGGGTGCTCCTCGCCCCCAGGCTCCACCCACAGCTGGCCCTGAGCTCTGGCAGGCAACAAGACGCCGCTGTCCCCTCCTGACCGAGACCCAGGCAGCCAGAGGGGCGCAGCGCCCTGCACAGAGCGGGATCTGGATCCGGCCGGGGTCTGGCGCCCTGGGCCGAGCGGGAGGGGGACACAGGGCTGAGCTGGCCGGGGGAGGCGCCGGGCTGTGCCTCCCAAGCGGCGCCATGGGCTCTTCCCCACGTTCCGTCCTAGACGAAGGCAAGAACTATCTCACGTTCGTGGCCACGTCTGACGACTTCGTCATCATGGACCTGGAGAACCACAGTGACAGGGGCCAGCTCATCGTGGTCGAACTCCACAGTGGGTGTCGGCCCCCCCGGCCCCCCAGCACGGTGCAGGGAGGGAGGGGGCGGCGGGGGCTCAGGCTCTCCGCGGCCCGGGATGCCCCAGCGGGCCCCAGGCTGCCCCGGCCTCACCCGTGACCACCCTGGGGGCTGCAGGTCGGGTGCCCTGGGCAGGGGAGACGGGGCAGGAGGCGTACAGGAAGCACACGCAGAGCCGGGGCATCCGCCAGGACGACATCGTGGACCTCTCTGTGGACCGTAAGCCGGAGCTGGGGAGCCCAGTGGTGGGCGGCTGGGCAGGATGGGGGCCGTCGGGTCCTGTGGAGCTGGGCTAGGCGGCTGTGGGCCGTGGGCAGGGGGCAGGGGGCAGGGGCAGGCCAGGGCTCCCACGGTGACCAGGGCCTCCTCTGTGACAGCGGCGAGATGCAGCCCCTCTGACCCGTAGGTGAGTGTTCGCCGGCTGCCTCCATTCCCGCTGCACCCGGTCCCTGGCGGGATTCCGAGCAGCCGTGCGGGCCCAGGGGCACCCTGCTCTGCCCAGATGCGGGGCGGGGGCTCTGCGCAGGGGCTGCTCTCCTGGGAGCCCTGGCCCAGGACCCCCGGAAGGACCCCGGCTTCCTCCCCCCGCTGCCTTCCTGCAGCACGCGTGCCCTCGCCCAGCTCCAGCCCTGGGTGCCCCCGGGACAGGCTGCCCCCCACACCTGTGTCCTGGCCTCCCCAGGGGAGCAGCAGGGGTCACTCCCACTTCTGGGGGACGAGGGGAGCCAGGTCCTTCCGCACCTCCCTCAGGAGCCGGGGGTGCAGGGACTCTGAGCCCTTGGCGGCCGGGGTCAGGGCTCTGGGTGCACGGATGAAGCCGGATGGGGGCAGAGCGAGGGAATGTCCCCAGGAGCCCTTCCTGGGAGCCAAGTGCTCCTGGCACCCGGGGCTGTCGTGCTGGGCTGGGGACTGGCAACCGGGCCTGTGACTTCTCCAGGTCCTGCTCGCTGCCACCCAGAGCCCGCATTTCTGAGCCTCCACCTCTGCATCTCTTGCCCCACAGCCCCCCACCCCTGCAATAAACCGATTCTGCATCCACCTTGTGGCCGTCTTGTCTGCACCGGGGTGGGGGCTTGTGGGTCAGGGGAGGGGCCTCAGGAGGGCGAGAGGGACAGGGCAAGAGGAAAGCCCCTGTGTCCTCAACCAGAAGCGGAACCTCAGCCGACACCGGCCCGGCCACTGGGACCAGGGACCCGGGGAGACCCCAGAGCAGAAATCCCGAGCTCTGCAGGGCCACCAGGGCCTGCCCACCTCTGCCCCGCCCTCGGCTGCCCCGCCCACAGCTGCCCTGTCCAGCAGGTGCACGCGGCTGGCAGCAGCAGGCAGGGGCAGCCTGCGCCCAGAGCTGAGCCAGTGCAGGTGTGGCTCCCATGGGGCCCCGGGGACAGTCCTGGGGTGCAGAGTGCTCCGTCGGCCACCTGTCCCCTCCCCAAAGCTGGGGCAGAGCCCGGCTCGGCCCGCGGGGCCACGTCCACCATGGGCTCACGCCATGGGGTGGCCTTGGTCCCCCGACTCCCAGTTGGAGTCATGGCGTCGCGGTCAGCAGGGGGAGGCAGGGCCTCCCCTCCTGCTCAGCCACTGAGCTCCCAGGACAGGGAGCAGCTGCTCTGGGCCCATCAAGGGCCCAAGGCTCAGGCCACCCTGGGGTCACCGTGCTGCCCACGTGCCCTCGGCACGGGTCTCCAGAGTCTCCCTGGCCTCAGTCCCAGCCGCCCGGGCAGCCCAAGCAGGACGGGTGTGCGGGAAGGTACCCTCGGCCCCTCGGCCCCGGGGCGGGTGTGCGGGAAGGTACCCTCGGCCCCTCGGCCCCGGGGCGGGTGTGCGGGAAGGTACCCTCGGCCCCTCGGCCCCGGGGCGGGTGTGCGGGAAGGTACCCTCGGCCCCGCAGGCCCCAGGGCGGGTGTGCGGGAAGGTACCCTCGGCCCAGCAGGCCCCAGGGTGGGTGGGTGGGAGGCCGGGCCCCGGGGGCCTGCCCACGCCCTGGAAGACTGGCCGGCGACTCCCAACCCAGCACCGTGCCAGGCCCCACACGAGCGGGCAGCAGGCCCTGGGATGGTGTGACAGACGTTGGGATAGAGGGGATGACAGCTCCCCCCGCTGTCATCCTCAAACCTCGTCACGCTGCGGCCCATGGAGCCGCCTCCCCTGCCCCCTGCTCCGTCCTCCCCCAGGGTGGCCGCCCCCATCCTGGGCCAGGCGTGCAAAGTGGCCCAACTGCCCGGTCTCCACACCACACACGGGTGGCCGCAGGGGCTGCTGGGACAGCAGGGTGGGCCAGGACAGCTGGCCGCTGGGGCCCCTCACAGAGGAGGGGGAGGCCGGGAGGGGCCTGCCCTTGGCGCCTGGAGTCACGGCCTGCGGAGAGCCCTGCCCCTGCGGCTGGCCTTTGGCCTGGGCAGCCGGGCTAGGCGGGCAGAGGGCGAGAGTCGCAGGGCCCAGTCAGGGACGCGGGATGAGGTGCTCCCAGCAGCCCGCGGTGCGGCCCAGCCTGACCCTGCGCCAGGGGCCCGGCTGCTCTCCCACGGCCGGCAGGGGCCATGACTGACCCCTGAGCCCCTCCACCCTCTCCTGGGCCATCACGCTCCGTGTAGGGGCATTGGGGGGGGCAGGGGGCAGGAGGGGGTCCCAGGGGCTCGGCAGGTGTGGGAGAGGCCACCTCTGGGAGACCCAAAGGGCTGGCCCTGGGGAGGGGGACAGGCCAGCCTCACCCTGCCCTGGAGGGGCGTGGCTCACCTCGCAGCGGGTGGCCAGCCAGGCAGACCCCACACTCACAGGCACACACACAAACGCACGTACACACCCACACACACTCAGGCACACACATGCATTCATACACAAACCTACAACCACACATGCACACACACAGCGGGACTCAGTGCAGCCCACGAGCCTCCCTGACCCCACTCAGCTGCACCCCCCACACACAGGTCAGGGCGCCCTGTGGGCTGACCCTGGGCTGGCCGGGCCTCGCCGGTCACCATGGGCCCCCTGCGGGCTGACCCTGGGCTGGCCGGGCCTCGCCGGTCACCATGGGCCCCCTGCGGGCTGACCCTGGGCTGGCCGGGCCTCGCCGGTCACCATGGGCACTAGGTCTGTGAGTTCAGCAAGTCTTTGCAAACACAGAGGGAGGCCTATGGCTCTGCCCACCAGGCCACCCGCCCTCTGCCGTCCTGGCATGTCGGCGCGGCCAGGGATGCAGTGGCGGGGGCGGGGCTCGCCATGCCCAGGGTCCCCACACCCAGGGTCCCCACACCCAGGAATGCGCCCTGGCAGGGAGGGAGTCTTTATTTTTCCTTTTACAGATGGCACCGTGCTTCTGCGAGCATCCCTCCACCCCACTCCCCACCCGCGCGAGCAGCCAGCGCTCTGGCACAGCTGTGCAGACCACAGCGGCCCCGGGCCGGCGTCCTGCCCCTGGCCCGGGTGAGGGGCTCTGCAGGGGCGTCTCCGGCGCCCTCACCAGTCGCGCCTGGGGTACTGGGCCACCTTCACGTAGTGCACCTGCGGGGGCGGGTTGAAGGTGGTGTCCCAGCCGTACTCGGGGGACAGCAGCTTGGCGGGCTTGTGCAGGAAGAAGTACTTGTTGAGGTGCCTCTCGTACGTGCTGTTGAGGCCGCGGGCCCAGTCCTGCAGCACGCCCGTCAGGTAGGCCTCGACCAGGTCCAGCAGGCGCTGCGGCGTGCCGCCCACCAGGGCCCCGTCGTAGTAGAAGTCGCCCTGCCCGAAGGGGATGTAGGCGGCGGCGCGCGGCCGGCGCTCGTACGGGAAGTTCCTGGTGCGGCGGAAGTACCACCAGCCGTGCAGCTGGGCCACCGAGGCGCCCAGCGTCTCCAGCCCCACGTGGCTCTGGAACTGCTGGTCGGCGGTGACGCTGAACAGGAAGTTCACCTCGCGCGCCATGTGCTCCACGATGTGCGCGCCCAGGCTCTGCATGCGCCGCAGCTGCCGGTCGCCCCCCCAGTGCTCCTGGCTCAGCTGCAGCACGTGCAGCGAGCGCAGGGGGCCCAGCTGCAGCTCGGGCAGCTGCACCAGGCTGTCACTCATCACGTAGAAGATCACGCGGTGGCCGGCCATGAAGTGCGCGTCCGCCAGCCGCAGGAACAGCTGCAGGGACTGGTCCACGAACCTGGGGCCCCCCCGGTGGGCGGGGTCAGGGCCCGGGAGGGGCGGGGCCGGGGGCGGGGCAGGGACTCCTGGGAGACTGGGGAAGCCTGGGGGTGCTCACTCTCATCCCCCCACCCCCGCACACAGGGGGAGCGGGCGGCCGGCGGCACCCACCTGCCCGGAGCAAACACGGCCAAGCCCACCGTGAGGTTGTGCCCTCGGTAGAATTTCTCCAGGACCAGCCTGTTGAAGGTGCCCTCCCACACCACGGGAGCCAGCCAGTCGGTGGTGGTGACCACGTCGGGACGCTTCCTGCGCAGCAGCCACGGAGCGGACTGGGCCGGGCGGGGCTCAGACCCCCGCAGCCCTCGCCCGCCCCGCACAGGCCCCCCAGACGTTTATCCCACAGATCAATGCACACTGGAGGGAGCTGTTCAATGACTGACACCAAATGCCACTTACAGCAGCCCCAGGCTGTAGGTCAGGAACTGAGACAGCCGCAACCCTGGCCAGCGTGGGGACGGGGCTCCCTCAGGGAGGGGCCTCCACAGAGACCACCCCTTGCGGCAGAGCCAGGAGCCCTCAGCCGAACCGCCTGTCCCAACAGCCCCAGGTCTGCACCCCCAGGACACCCCCTGCACAGCCGCACCTCGGCCGCCGCCACTCCCCGTTCCCGCAAACTGAGCAGGTGCATTGGGCCTTACCGTGGTTCAAACCAGTCCGAGAGCCGCAGTTCTTCCCGGTGGTGACTCCTGGGACAGAGCGGGCTGGTTATCCCAGGATGCCCCACCCCACGCATTCAGCCAAGGCCCCGAGGAGCCGCGGGCGCTGGGTGGAGACGGCGCCAAAGCCACCATCCCACGAGTGACAGTCCCCCCGCGGCAGGTGCCGTTGGGCAGTGACTGAGGGCAGCTGGCTCGGGGGAGGTCCTCCCAAGGAGGGGCGCTCGGGAGGAGGCTGGACCCAGGCAGGACAGTGAGGAGGATCCGGGTGTTGGGAGGAAGGCGTTTGTCAAGAGAGAAAGCAGGGTTGAGGTGCAGGGGCTGTGCCTGTGATGCAGGATCCTGTAAGGGCGCTGGTTCAAGCCCCAGCTGCGCCACTTCTAACCCAGCTCTCTGCTAATGCCTGGGAGAGCACTAGAAGATGGTCCAAATGCTTGGGTGCCTGCACCCACACGGGAGACCCGGATGGAGCTTCTGGCTCCTGGCTTCGGCCTGGTCCAGTCCTGGCTGTTCCAAGCATTTGGAGTGACCCAGCAGATGGAAGACCTCTCTCTCTCTCTCTCCCCCTGCCCCATCTCGGGTTTGATTGACTAAGCCTTGCGCTCTCTGAATCTGTCTGGGTTTGATGGGTTCTGTCTCTCTCTCTCCACTCCCCCCAACCCCGCGATTCAAATAAATTGAACTTAAGAATACATGACTGGAGTCTTCAACTTTAAGGGTCCAGGACCTGATGAGCCAGAAACGCACAGAATGCCCAACCCACACGGCAGCAACATTCACCCCAGACCCCTCGAATGTGCTCAGAACCCTGGAGCTGCCAAGCCGGGCCCAGAGGCCACGCACAGCCTGCAAGGAGGAAGGGCCGACGCACTGGGCCCCCCGACCTGGACTGCTGCTCAGGGAAGGCCTGGTCAGGACAATCAGCTGTTAGACCCAGCTGTGTCTGTCTGTGTCTGTGTCTGTCTGTGTCTGTGTCTGTCTGTGTCTGTGTCTGTGTGTGTCTGTGTGTCTGTGTGTGTCTGTGTGTGTCTGTGTCTCTGTCTGTGTCTCTGTGTGTGTGTCTGTCTGTGTCTGTGTCTGTGTGTGTCTGTGTCTCTGTCTGTGTCTCTGTGTGTGTCTGTGTCTGTGTGTGTCTCTGTCTGTCTGTGTCTCTGTGTGTGTCTCTGTCTGTGTGTCTGTGTCTGTGTCTCTGTGTGTGTGTGTCTCTGTCTCTGTCTGTGTGTCTGTCTGTGTCTCTGTGTGTCTCTGTGTCTCTGTGTCTGTGTCTCTGTGTGTGTCTGTGTCTGTGTGTGTGTGTCTCTGTCTGTCTGTGTCTCTGTGTGTGTCTCTGTCTGTGTGTCTGTGTCTGTGTCTCTGTGTGTGTGTGTCTCTGTCTCTGTCTGTGTGTCTGTCTGTGTCTCTGTGTGTGTCTGTGTCTCTGTGTGTGTCTGTGTGTGTCTGTGTCTCTGTGTCTGTGTCTCTGTGTCTGTGTCTCTGTGTGTGTCTGTGTCT
>CM027406.1:92181345-92194184 GCA_015711505.1 Sylvilagus bachmani | reverse complement strand
ACATCCTGGCAACCCCCTGGGCAGGGGAGAGGATGGGGGGGCAGCCGTCTCCAGGGTGCCCACGGCCCCGTGTCTGCACCTGCTCTGCCCCCCAGCCCCTCTCTTAGCAGGGGAGGAAACAGGGCCCCTCCCACACAACTGAGCCCTGCGGGCAGTGGGGGGGGGCGGGGAACCTTGGGAGAGGCCACGCCCCCTCCTGTGTTGGCCCCAGCTTTGACCGGGGCAGCCTCGCCTCCATGGCCCTGGGCTGTTTCTCCAGGTCAGCGCATGCACGAGCTGTCCTTGGCCCACGTCCATCCCAGGGTCCAGGGCCTGAGTGGACCCAGAGGGCACTCCCAGGTGACCCGGGCCCTGCGCAGGCCCAGGAAGTTGGCTGGCGAAGGAGGTTGACTCTGGAGCCAGCTCTGCGGGATGCAGCTCCTCAGGTGCTCAAAGCAGCGGGGAAGAGAACGGACGAGGGCTGGCACCGCTCCCGGGGGTAAGAGCCCCCCACCCGCCCCGCTCTGGGAGCCACGTGACCTCGCCGGCACCCCTTCCCGTGGCCTTATAGACCGGCCAGGGGCCTGAGGCACCAGAGCTGCAGGTCCCCGGCTGTCACCGACCCCAGACGGAGCGAGAGGATGCGTGTCTTGCTGCTGACCTTGGGCCTGGCACTGCTCTGCCACCGCCTCCAGGCACAGGGGGAGCAGGCATTGGCGGTGAGACCCCTGGGACTCGGGCAGGGTCCCAGGCTGCTCCCTGGAGCCAGGGCTGAGAGGACGGGCCGGCGTCCAGGCTGCATCAGGCGGCCGGAGCCCTCGCGGGCGCTGTGAGCGCTGGGCGTCCGGTCCCTGGCCAGGCTCATCTCGGCGGCCCTCGGCACCCGTCCCACTCGCTGCCGAGAGGCCGCCCCTGCCCCCACACCGAGCACCAGGACCAGGGCTTTGGCCCAGAGCGCAGCCTGCGCAGGACGTGAGCAGGCCGCAGGGGGCGTCCGGGGGGCTGCGAGCAATGGTGAGCTCAGTCCACCCCGGGCCGTGGGGTCGCCAGAGCCAGGGCCCAGACCCCTCCCTTCTCTTTCTCCTTGCACCGCCGGCCAAGGTGCCAGGGGAGCCAGGGCGTCCACTAGCCGTGAGTGGCCCTGGCCTGAGTGGCCAGCCCCTCAGAGCGTGCCCTGGACACTGGCTGGGTGCCGTCCTCGTGTGGACGAGCCGGGGTGGGGTGGGTGGGGCACGGGGGGCGGGGCCCGCCCAGGGCCCGCCCTCACACAGCTGTTTGCCGCCTGCAGCTGTCCGGGAGCTGGTACACGGGGGCGCAGGCCAGCAACGACTCGGCCTTCCTCAGGCCCGGCGGCCCGTTCAGGGTCTACGTGGAAACTCTGGACATGAGCGACGGCAACATGCATGGCGTCCTCCTCCTGCGGTGAGCCCGGGCCGGGGGCTGCGCCGGGCGTCCCCACGCCCCCGTCCGACCCTGGCTCAAGGCTGTGCACGGGAGGGGGCGTGGCGGCTGTTCCAGGGGGAGCAGAGCGTCCGCCCGCCCACGAGAGAGGCTGCAGCGCCGTGGCCGGGGCGCGGCGGGGCGCGGCTCAGCATTAGGAGCGGAGGCTGTGGTGGGGTGACTGCCCGTCTCCGTCCCCAGGGAGGACGGTCAGTGCAAGAGAGTCTCTGTCACCGCCTTCAAGACGGACGTGGAGGGCGAGTTCAGCCTGGAGTGTGAGTGCCCCGTGGGGGCTGCCCGGAGCGGGAGGACCCCGTAGGGGCTGCTGCCGAATGCTGCCCACCGCATGAGGCAGGCGGCGCCCTCTGTCCTGGCCCTGATCCTGCCCCGTGCCCCCCGCAGTTCGGGGGCACAGCAAGCTGTACGTGGTGGAGGCGGAGCCCGACAGCTTCCTGGTGCTGTACAAGATCAACCAGTACGAGGGCCAGACCAGCGTGCTGGCCGAGCTGATAGGCGAGTAGCCACCCCGCTGCCCCCCAGGGCCCCCGGCCCTGCAGGAGCCCCTCCCCAGGCATAGGACCCCTCACGGGGACAGAGCAGAGAGGGGGGAACATGTGGACAGCTTCTGGTCACCCCAGCCACTGCCACCTCTGCTGCCTTCTCATGTTGGAGCACACACACCTGGCACACTCACCTGGGCACACCCACCTTGCACGCTCACCTGCACACGCCCGCCTTACACGCTCACCTGTGCCCGCCCACCTGTGCACGCCCACCTTGCACGTGCACCTGTGCACGCCCACCTCACGCACTCACACTCTCCACGCCGTGCACTCACTGCTCACACTCACCGTGCACACACAGCCGCCCTCACCAGCTCTGTCCTACCCCCCAGGCCTCTTTGATCCCTGCCCTGGCTCCCCACCTCTAGACCTGGGTGACAAACTTCTCCAGGCCATAGCTCAGGCCTCTCTGCGGTCCCAGCCCTGTCAGTCCTCCCCTGCCCTCCCTCCTGACCCCTGCACCCAAGGGGAGGCGGAGCTGCTCCCCAGCCCCAGTGCACATGGAAACAGCGGCCAGGATGCTCGGCTCCCACTCGGTCCCCAGGACAGGCCCTGGTCCCAGTGTCTGCACCCCAGGGCCTCTGGGAAGTCAAGCTCAGGCAGAGACCTGCTCCCTCCCTGCCCCGCCGCTCACACCCCCTCCCCGTCCCCCACTGCTGCCTGGCCCTGCCCCCCAGATCCACCCGGCCCTGCCCCGCCGCTCACACCCCCTGCTCCCCAGATCCGTCCAGCCCTGCCCCGCCGCCCGCACCCCCTGCTCCCCAGTGCTGTCCAGCCCTGCCCCGCCGCCCGCACCCCTGCTCCCCGGAGCTGTCCAGCCCTGCCCCGCCGCCCGCACCCCCTACTCCCCAGAGCTGTCCAGCCCTGCCCCGCCGCCCGCACCCCCTGCTCCCCAGTGCTGTCCAGCCCTGCCCCGCCGCCCGCACCCCTGCTCCCCGGAGCTGCCCTGACAGCCCTGGCCTGTGCCCGCAGTCCGGGAGCCCGTCACCAAGGACAGGATCCTGGCCAGGTTTAAGAACATCTGCGAGGACCTGGGCCTCAGCAGAGAGCGGATCCTGCTCCTGGACCACAAGGGTAAGGCCAGCCCTCAGCACGACGGCCACCCCGGGACAGGGCGGGGCCGGGCGCGTGCTGACCCGGGGGCGGGGCCGGGCGCGTGCTGACCCGGGGGCGGGGCCGGGCGCGTGCTGACCCGGGGGCGGGGCCGGGCCGCGTGCTGACCCGGGCCCGCTGTCCCTGCAGATCGCTGCCAGGAGCTCAGGACGGAAACACCTGTGACAGGTGGGTGCGCCTCCCCCACACCCGCCTGCCCGGCTGGGACAGGCCCCCCTGACGCGCTCTGTCCTGCTCGCTCACAGGAAACTGAGGACCGTGGTCAGCTACCGACGCCCTCTGCTCAGCCCTCACCCTGCGCAGGCCCGCGAGGGAGCCCCCGACACCCTCCTGGGTCCCCACTGAGCTGCCCCCACTGCCCACCCTGCGGCCACGCTCCAGCGTCCTCATGCAATAAAGGCTTTGTCTCAGCAGTCGGCCCTGCGCTGTGCACGCCACGGGCCCAGCCAGGAGCACACGGCTCCACTCGTCCCCGATCAGACAGCGTGTGCACCAGCTGGGCCCTGCGCCTGCAGGGACAGAAGCCCCCCAGAAAGGCAGCGGCGGCTGACAGCGGCACCCGGGTCTTCACTGGACTCCTGCTGCCCTGTGACAGCCGTCAACACGGACAGACAGAGGCCCTCAGACAGACAGACACAGCACGACACAGACACACACACACGGACACACAGGCCCCCAGAGACAGACACACGGACACACACACACACGGACACACACACACGGACACACACACACAGACACACAGGTCCCCAGAGACAGACACACAGACACACACACGGACACACACAGGCCCCCAGAGACAGACACACACACACGGACACACACACACACGGACACACACACACGGACACACACACACGGACACACACACACGGACACACAGGTCCCCAGAGACAGACACACAGACACACACATGGACACACACAGGCCCCCAGAGACAGACACACACACACGGACACACACACACGGACAGACACAGGCCCTCAGAGACAGACACACAGACACACACACGGACACACACAGGCCCCCAGAGACAGACACACAGACACACACACGGACACACACAGGCCCCCAGAGACAGACACACACACACAGACACACACACACGGACACACACAGGCCCTCAGAGACAGACACACACACACGGACACACACACACGGACACACACAGGCCCTCAGAGACACACACACGGACACACACACACGGACACACACAGGCCCCCAGAGACACACACACACACACGGACACACACACACACACACACACGAGGGCAGTGAACACGCACCTGCCCGCCCCCAGCACTGCCAAGGCCTCCGAGTGGCAGCCCCTGGAGGCCGCAAGTCGCAGCCTCTGGGCTGGATCCTGGGGGCGGGGCCGCGTGGGGGCCTCCCCACCCCCACCAGCTCCTGGTGCCCCTGCTGTCCTGGGCTCTGCCCCCATGAGGAAGAGCAGGCCACTGGGACACCATCCATCCACAGACCCTGAGAAGCAGGCCAGGGGCCGGGGCAGCGTCAGGGCGGCAGAGCAGGCGGCGAGGGGGCCAGGCCGGAGCGTCCTGAGGCGGGCGTGCGTCCCTCCTGGGCGGGCAGGGGCGCTGGACAGGCTTGCCACCTCCACGTCCGGGAGTGAGGCGGCCGCAGTCCCCACGCGCGTCTGCTCCAGCCACGCGGAATCGAAGCCCTGCGGAAGCGTGGTAGCAGGCGCACAGCACCTGAGCCGACTCACGGTCAGGCAGGAGAAGCCCTGCACACCAGGCAGCCCGGGGTCCCAGCTGGTCACCACCCGCTGCAGGTGCAGCCAGCCCGACTGTCCTCCTGGCTACGCACAGCTGGGCTGGGGCCGCGCCAGCTACCACCTGCCCAGTGCTCTCCGTCCCTGCCCTGGCACCTGTCACCTGAGCAGGAGGAAGCGTTGGCCGGGGAAAGAGGCAACCCCCACACAGGTACCCAAAGCCCCCGAGGCGCCCAGGGCTTCCTGGGGCTAGGACTCCGCCCGGCCTCCAGGTGCTGGCCCACTTCCCACCGGCCTGTCCCAGGAAGCCTTGTTACCGGAGAAATTTTCAGGGTTCTTGTCTTCGCGCAAGAAAGAATTCAGGCGTGAGACAGAGAAGAGTGGGAGGTAAAATAGCAAGGTTTATTAGGGAAGGGACATCCGTAAGGCCGGATGGGCACCTCTCCAGACAGAGCCTGAGAGACTGGGGGGGGGACAGTGGAGAGAGAGGACACCTGACCAGGTCAGGCGGGCGGCTCAGCAGACAGGCGGAGGGCTGAGCGCGCAGTCTGGTTGAGGCCGGGGGTTTTTAAGGAGATGGCTCTTGCTTCCCCCACCTCTGCTCCTCTTGGAACAAAGGGCTTTTTGGATGTAAATAGAAAAACTCCTATCTGAGTTTTCCCCTGAAGGTATCAGACAGGAGGAAGGCTAGCTGGCGCCATCCTGGGTTTGGAGGAAAGGTGAGCAAGACCCCCTGGAGAATGGGGATCCGGAGCTGCATCTGGGAGAAGGGGCGGGACCCCCAGCAGGCGGGTTATCAGGTAGAAGGGGGCAGGGCAGGATGGGAGGCCCGGCTGCCCCTGGAATGTTGTCAGGAGGACTCTGAGGTGCAGGTGCACATGCTGGACATGGACGTCTTCTCTTCAGGCCTTCATGTCGCACACACACGCTCATAACGAACTTCCTACCTAACAGCCTCTCCGGAACCAGCTTCCTTTCCAGAAAATTAGCGGCTCAGAGACCCGTGTGTGGGAGCGGCGTTGCCGTCGGCGGCCGTGGGGCCCGCACGCCCAGCTGACGGGGAGGCCACACACCGGGGCCAGAGCTCAGGGCAGGGGCAGCCGACCCACACCCAGGATGTGGAGGGGGACAACGGAGGCCAGTGGGCCCCGGGGACGCGGAGGTGACCCAACACTGCCACCCTCCCTGCGGTGAGCAGAGCCGAGCCAGCGACCCCTGGCTGGCAGGGCCTGGGGCCACACAGCTGGGGTCGTGGAGACCCCAACTCCAGGTTTCCAGATGCTCCACCATCGCCCCTGTGTGACCGAGAGCGACCCCAGCCAATCCCACAGCTGAACTCGGGGAAGGGACCCCGCGAGGCTGCCCACGTGTGCGCCCCCAGGGCCACGGCGACCACAGATGAGGCAGCTTCGGGAAGGCCAGGAGCAGGTGCAGCCGGGGAAGCCACCTGCGGACATCAACACTGTTTGCGCCAAAATAAACCTTTAATTCCGTTTCCTCGTGAACTTTTTTTTTTTGACAGGCAGAGTTAGAGACACACAGAGAGAAAGGTCTTCCTTCCATTGGTTCACTCCCAAATGGCCGCCACGGCCGGCGCTGCGCTGATCCGAAGCCAGGAGCCAGGTGCTTCCTCCCGGTCTCCCATGGGGTGCAGGGCCCAAGCACCTGGGCCATCCTCAACTGCACTCCCGGGCCACAGCAGAGAGCTGGCCTGGAAGAGGGGCAACCGGGACTAGAACCCAGAGTGCCGGCGCCACAGGCGGAGGATTAGCCAAGTGAGCCACGGCGCCAGCCTCCTCATGAACTTTTAAAATGTCCTCATGCTCCAGAGGCCAGGAGCCCAAGTCCTGGACGCTCCGGGAGACCCCGCCCAGGCCCCTCCTGGCCCGTGTCCCTCAGCCCCTGCGCTCCTGCCTCGCAGACGGGACCCCGCCCTCGGCGCCCCGTGGCCATGTTCCCTCTCTCGTGGGGACAGCAGCCACCCTAGGCCTGGGAGGACCGCACATCCAGCTCCCCACAGTGACCGCGGCCGAGGCCAGCGTCCCAGTCAGCTCAGGGTGGAGGTGAACGCCGGGGCCAGGACACCCAGGAACGGTGGGCCTGCCCCCGAGGCCTGCCAGGTGGGGCAGCAGGAAGACCGGGCACCTCCCCCACACGGGGGCGGGGTCAGTGACCCCAAGCAGGGAGGTCCGCAGCCAAGGGGTCCACGGGACTCCCCCGGCCCCACCCCCACATCTGCTCTTAGCTCCACACGCGGTCCTGTACCGATGGGCCGCCCACCTGTGCCACGGCTGGGGGGCACAGCAGCCACGGAGCACAGGAAGACCCCCGCCCCCACAGCCACCACCAAGGGGAGGGGGAGTCAGGGCCCTGAGACGAGGCTTGCATGGCACAGACCCCCCCAAAGCCCCCAGGACCCCGGCCCCTCCTGTCCCTCACCCGCAGTGAGACTGCAGGGAGGGGGTGTTTCAGAACACGGGCCCTGCCACGGCCAGGGCCCCGATCCTGCCCCGATCCTGCCCCGCAGGGCAACCGGCGGCCGCTCCGAGCAGCTGCGCGGTCCAAAGGCGAGTGATTGACAGCAAGGAAACCTGCCGGCCCGGGAGGCGGCGCACCAGGCCTCCGCCCATGGACATGGACGGCCTGCTGGGCGTCCTCTCCTGCCTGCCACGGCGGGGCTCTCGGCCAGCAGGCAGGACCAGCGCCGAGACTCCGCGTCTGCTCCGTGATCCCTCAGCCCCGGCCGCAGCTCCTTCCCCACCCCGCGAGCGCAGCCCCCGAGCGGCTACCACGGTTACGTTAAGCCCACCCTCACCCCTGCAGAAGGGACTTCTGGGTGTGGTGCCCCCCCCGCCCCGCAGACACACACCCAGAACCCAGCGACCCCATCCCTCAGCCTCCCCAGGGACAGCCGCACACACTCAGAGCAGCAGGTGGGGGCACAGCCCAGGTCTGTGAGCAGGTGAGCACGTGTGGGTCGTGGGTGGGGGAACCGGGAGCGGGGAAAGACGGCACCAAGGGGCAGCCGGGCTTTCCCGGACCGTGCGCCTGGAAGAGGAGGGGGTTCTGACGCCCGCGCCGCCTGAGACAGCCTGCGCCTGCGCCTGCGCCCGCGCCGCCCGGGGGAGCTCAGAGTCACGGGCGAGAGGCGGCCAGGTGACAGGTGTGCTCGCAGGGGCCCCAGCTGGTCCTGACCGGTCCAGTCACGTGGCACCCCGAGACCACCAGGCTCCAGGCTGGACAACCAGGAGGGCAGGAAAGCCACAAGCAGCGGCTCCACGAACTCAGGGTCCAGCCCCCGACTCGGCCGGGGCCCCCTCCAGAGCAGGGCCACAGCTCCTCCCACCGCCTCCCGAGGGCGGGCCGTGGGACAGGGCTGGCTGGAGTGCCTTCAGGGCAGCTGCCCAGGGCAGACGACCCGCAGCAGCGTCACGGTCACTCTGCCTGGGCCCCGACCGCTGGGCATCACGCCACGGGGACAGCAAAGACCCACGTCTGCACCCCGGGAACCGACACCATCGAGGGCACCCCCTGGAGGTGGCCCGGGATGGAGCCGGGAGACCACCCAAGGCCCCACGACAGGCAAGGGACAGAGGCCTGAACCGGCCCGGGGAGAGGCGGCCGTGGCCACTCAAGCCGCTGACCTGTGCGCCTCACGCGGGCAAGCCGTGGCGCGTAGCACCCTAGTCGCGGGAATGCAAAGCCGGCAGTGAGGCCCGAGGCCCACCCCGGGCCTGGGTTCGGTTCCTAGCTGACGCACACCGCGGGAGGCAGCAGTGCTCCGGCCCCTGCCACACCCACGGGAGACCTGCACTGAACCCCCGCCTCCTGGCGTCAGTCCCGGCCCAGGCTGCGGGGGCCTCCTCCGGCCCGGCAGATGGGAGGAACCTGCGGAGCAGCGGCCAGGCCTCCACCGGCAACCCTGGCACCACACGGCCCCGCTCACCACCGGCCGCTGCGCTGCTGCCTGGGAAAGCCGCAGACGGCGGCCTGCGAGCGAGCCTGGCCCAGCCCTGGCCGCGGCCGCCGCTCGGGAAGAGGCCGGCAGACGGAAACGCTGCTTCTGACTCGGCCTTCAACTAAGAGCTCAGAACCACCCCGAGCGCCATCTTCAGGCCACTGGACACGCGTCCACCCGGTGGGTGCTGGGTGGTGGGTGCTGGGTGCCCTGGGGCGGTGCTGCTGCAGGGAGACCCCAGGCTCTGACCCTCACAGCAGCGGGGCCGTGGCAGTGCTCAGCCCCTCCCACGGGCCAGGGGGACGGCGTCAGCACCAGGGGGGCACGTGGTGGGGGGTGGGCAAAGCCAGCCGTCTGTGCGCGGAGGAACAGCGTGCCCACACACACGCGTGCACACGAGGCCCACCAGGAGCGGCGGCCAACATCAAGGCCGTCACCGAGGCAGAGCGCTGCGTCAGCCAGGCCGCCACCCTCCTACCACCCGTTCTCGGGACCCAGAACGTTTGTGGGATGCCAGCAGCCAGGCCCGGTGCTGCCCCTCAGGGGACAGCACCTGCCCACGCTCCAGGGGCCGGAGGCCCCGGGCTCCCCTTCCTGTGCGGGGTCTCCGGAATTCCCGAGTGGGGGCCTGAGGATGGGCCCACAGCCGCCCCCAGCGCCGCACTCCCGAGGGCCGGGGGACAGGGCAGGTGCTCAAGCCCAGTCCGAGCCCCGCCCCCACGCCTGTGCCGCAGCTCCACAGCCCTGTCTGCACTCACACGGAGACAGCTAACATGGCTGGCAGAGCCGGGGGCTCCGACTCAGGACCTGGGGTGGGGGCCTGGAGCTGCCTCCAGCCAGGACAGCACGGAGAAGCCCCTGGCCCATCTTCACCATGGCTGGGAGGTGGGGGGCCCGGACCCCAGGAGCTCAGTCCACTGCTCACAGCAGCTCGGACCCCCAATGCACAGGCCTCTGCCCAGCGTGCCCCCGGCCCCCCGAGCACCGGGGACAAGCCCTCTCCTCCCGGCAGCCTGCACCGGGAGGCCAGACCCCACATGGGTCCAAGCTGGAGGCACACGGAGACCCCAAGAGCAACCGTAGGGAGGCCACCCTGAAGGCTGGACCCTGGGGAGGGGCCCAGAGCCTCCCACCCCACGCCAGGCTGGGCCATGGAGGGACCCAAGACAGCAGGGGACACTGGTGCAGCAGCTGCCTGCGTGGGTGTGGGGAGCTCAGACCACAGCCTGGGAGGCACCACTTCCTCGGGGACACCGCCCCCCTCTTTAATACGCAGCTTCCGCCAGCTCGCCCCACACAGCTGTGACCCAAATCCCGCGGCGGAGCTGCCGCAGGTGCCCAGGCGGCTAGCAGGCCAGGAAATCCGGGAAGATGCTGTCCACCTCCTCTCTCAAGGCCAGGCCCGAGCAGCCCGGCTCTGAGCCCCACAGCTCCAGGGGGCCGTCCGGGGGCTCCTGGGGGCCGGGTTCGGGGTCTCCGAGGAAGCCCGGCTCCACCCCATCCAACGGGCTGCTCCTGGCGGCTGCACCCCCTCTGCTCTCCAAGGGCCCTGGAAGCAAACCCGGCAGTGAGCAGGCAGACGGGGCAGCGCGGACCCCACCTCCGCTGCCCGAGACGGGACACCAGCCCCGCCTTGTCCCGCCAGCCCGGGGGCCTCAGGAGGCCGGGCCAAGGTGTGCAACCAGCCGGGGAGCCCAGGGCCCCACCACCAGAGGGCAGTCCCAACCCCAACGTCCAGCACTGTACAGCCAGCACCGACAGCCAGGGCCTCCCCACAGGGCACAAGGAGCCATTCACAGCCAGGTGCACCTGCCACTCAGACCCCACACATCACCTGCCCATGTCCTCGCAGGGCCCCCACACGTTCTTCCCCCTTCCAGCCACCACCCACGGGCACACAGGGCTGGAGGACGGGCCCGGGCCCCTGGTCAGACAGCAAGCTGGACCTGGGCACCGCTCCCCCCTGAAGCCGGTGCAGGGGCCTGGACCCCGCGCGCCACTCACCCAGCCACCAGTCAGGACTGGCGGTCAGCAGGAACGACCCCTCCTCCGCGTCGGGTCCCGGCCCACACCTGGAGGCAAGACGGCCTGAGTGGCCAGGGCAGACCCAGGCCCCGGAGGCTCCAGGGGAGACTCGGGTCCCACGGGAGCGGGGGAGGCTGTGTCCCGGCTTCGGCACACGAAACATGCGGGCAGACTTCGGCGCTCAGAGGCAGGGCCGGGTCTTCACCTGGGCGGCCCCCGGGGCTGAGGGCTTCCAGGCAGGAGGGGCTCAGGGTGCCCCGGCCAGCAGGCGGCCACCGCCAGGCGCGAGCCCTCCACCCGCGAGCCAGGGTAGCCCCTTCCTTCACGGTTTGCTCACGCCCACCGCAGCCGCGGGGAACAGCCCAGTGCAGGCCCCAGGCCCTGAACCCCGAGCACAGGCGACAGCTGCTGCCCGGTCTGCAGGGTCCCCGCCGGGCCCCGGCTGGGCGCTCAGCCAACACCAGCTCGTCCACCATCAGCCAAAACGATCAGAAAACACACACCCGCCCAGGACGAGCCCGCCGCGCCCCGGCCGCCACCGACACTGGGGGGCTTCCAGAGGACCAGCAAGGCCGGGCCTGGGCTGGCAGAAGGCACGCGAGGCCTCACGCTCACACGCACACATGCTTGCACACACACACGTGCACGCCAAGGGCACTCACCTCACGCCTGGCACGGCCACCAGGGCCCCCTCGGCCGGCCTGCCTGGAGATGCAGGGCCCCTGGCCAGCGGCCCGCCCCGGCCCGGCCCGCCGGGCGCCTCCTCACTCAGCTGCCCCAGGCTGTGCGGCCAGAACGCGGGCAGCCTCGGGGGCTGGGAGAGGTTCAGGCCCGGAGGCCTGGGCACCGCGCTGTGAGGCTCTGACAGACAAGAGCGGGTCACTTCCCCTGCCCTGCCCCCGCGGGGGACCAGCCGACCCAGCACCTCCCCCACCCCAACACACAGAGACGTCCCGGAGACAGGCGAGCAGCCCCTGCAGGCTTCAGGGCCCCCAGTGGCAGGTCCCTGCCCCCGGCCCGAGTGCCCACTGCACCCATGTGCCCTGCCTCACCCGCCGCCCGGCTGGCGAGCGCAGGGGGTGTGGCCATGAGGGTGCTCCGTGGGGCCGCCACGCAGCTCCCACAGACCAGCCCGAGCTCAGCCGCAAAGGGCATCGGGAGCAAAGACCAGTGCGGGGGAGGGGACCCCGACTCATCCCCGACGGCTACAAGCAGGGCGGACAGAGGCCCCCGGCCTCCGAGCGCGCCAGGGGCGGGCGGGGGCAGCAGGGCCTCCCTGCACCCCAGCCTGAGAGCCCCTGGGGCGCAGCCCCCACCCCCCCGACTCCGGAGATCCCCAGCTCCTGCCCGCTTGGGCGGGCCCCAGGCCAGGCCAGCGCTCACCAGGGACGGGGGACGGCCTGTCCAGCAGCCCAGACGACCCGGCCGCGGCCTTCCTCTCCTCCACGCCCAGGACTGCGCAGCTCAGGAGCTCCTGTGGCCTGACGTGAACACCAGGAGAGCAGCCGCTCGGAGCCCGCAGGCCTGGCCCCAGCCCGGGCTCCCCAGGCTGCCGCTGCCCCCGGGGCCGCACAGGGCACGAGGACAAGGACTCCAGGGGCTGCACCCACCCCACCCCCGGGAGCAGACAGCCCGGCTCCGGGACGCCTCCCGGGGCTCCTGAGCTCAGCGACTTCCTGCCCCTCCCCGCCCAGTTCCAGAGCTTTCCGCAGAGCGTAGCCGATGCGCCCTCACCCCGCACGGGAGCCACCCGACGGCCCACAGGCAACCGGCCAGGGAGGGGCACAGCCCGCGGGCAACAGCCGGGCGCCCACCCCGCACCCCCACGCCGGACTCAGTCCGCTGACCGGGCCACCCCCTCCCACTCCTGAACCAGGGACCCCAGCGCCTCTGTGGGGAGGGCCGGGCCCCAGGCATACTGACGTGGTCCCGCCCGGCTCCTCGGTTGGAACCTGGCCCGCCAGCGCCAGCTGCAGGAGGCTCTGCGGCCACGCTGCCCACGCGTCCTTGCGGGAAGCGCGAAGCTACG